>CM035803.1:5560960-5568460 GCA_020466265.1 Siphamia tubifer
TTTTTTTATCTCATATTTATAACTTTTTTAAATGTCATGATGAATTTATGTCTTAATTGTTCCTTTTCTTTTTCATTTTTCTGTCCATATCCACTAAACTCAGTAACTGTGACCTGATCAAACACTTTTTCTCACTTTTAAAGCATTTATTTTTACATACTTTTAAAACTTTTTTACATTTTTCCTGTTAAAATAAATATTATTTTATCCATTCATCCAAAAAAGCAGTATTATATTTACTATGTATTATAGATACTGTAAGAAAATGTACTTTTTGTGCTTAAACATAAAGAGTAAAAAGTCTTAAATATAAGATAATTATGAGAAAAAGACTCAACATTTTGAGATAAAAAAAAAACACAACTGCGAGAAAAGTCATAAATGCGAGAAGTTGTACTGCAGTACTTTTACCACCTCTGCTAATGAACACAGTTAATCAGACTGGGATCAAAACCACTTATTATTAGATGGAAACTGGGAATAAACTGGGAATAAGGGACTGGGAAAACAGCTTCAAAGTGAATCTCTAGTTGGGTTTGGGTTTGAAGCAGCGGTTACCTTTCTGGTTACTAACTGACAAGCACTGATACCCTTCCTCCTCCTCCTGGTCCGGTAGAGTGTGGCACTCCACAGGGAGGCGTCCCTCATCCAGCAGAGTCCAGCAACTGTCCTGCAACACTTTACAGAAACTCCGGCAAGGCAACACCGGCGCCTGAGAACCACACTTTGGTACCAAGAGAAGGCAGAAGAACCACTCCAAACTGTGGTGGCAACCAGACCTCAATAGCCACGCCCACGTGTTCAGGAGACCACGCACTTCCTCCACGCTGCTCTGATTAAGATAATTGGGCAGAACAAACCTCTCCCCGGCCATCGAGGAGCAGAAAGGGAGAATGGAATCCACCGCTAAGCAACGCGAATGGTCTGCAATCAGTGGTAATTTAATTACAACTGTGTGGTTTTCAGTTTTCTCCAGGGTACTAACCACTGTCAAGCTAGGAAGAATGTTTTGGCTAGGCCCTTCTTTATCTTCTAACACTGTTGGGCTACCTGCCAATGTTTGATTAGCCTGGTCATTGCTGGTTACAGTTGTTAAGGTGTTCTCTGCTTGGGCTAATGCTACCGTTTGGGTGTTAGCTAGTGTTTGGATTGTAAAGGACACCTGTCCATCAAATGGAGCTCGGGGGGTTCCTAATACTTGGTTATCTGGAGGTCCCTGGAAATCTGTAGAGTCACCAGCTGCTACATAATTAACTTCCCCTCTCTGGTTGTTTTCCGGTACCCGGACAGTGTCTACAGAACTATGACCTAGAACTAGTGTGAGCGAATCTCCTGAAGTAGAGTTTTCAACAGAATATGGAGTGGAATTAACATCTTTGTCAATCCACCTTAAACTACCGTAAAGTGTTGACCTTTCCTTTGTGTTATTGAGGGATTCAACGTGGACGACTACACCTTCACCCTCATCAGCATCAGACGGGACCCTGCCTGGACTACCTACACCCCTGTGCTCAGAAGACTCTACATCTTGTGGACTTCCCTCAGAAATCCCCTGTGTTTCAGATCCAGGTGCCAAGCCAATTCCCAAATCAGACCCAGGCCAAAAACCTAACCCGGCGTCTGAAGGTAACTCAGACTCAAGCCCGGGTCCAGGTCCAGAACCGCTCTCTGCAAACTTTGAACGACTAGATCCTCCAGAACCCACGGCCCTTTGAGACGTGCCATTACCAGCTTTATTTATGCGCGTCGAAATCCCTCCAGGGACTTTTCCTACTCTGCTCCCACCGTCCCGTGGCGTCGCCGGTACCGGAGTGGTCAGTCGCAGAACGTCTGTAGCATCACCCGAAGAAGTCGACACCTCATTTTGGATCCTATTTCCCTCATCGATGATCTCCCTCGCCAGGTTTTCTGGTGGTTCCCCGCTGCTGCCGGAACCCTCGTGGTCCGGTGCGGGGGCTAAAGTGGTGGTGCCGGTCCAAGACCAGAACCAGGCGTCAGAGCCGAGGACCCAGAGGGCCAAGACAAACAGCAGCCTCATGTTCAGCAGGTGTGATCAGACTCCCACAGTGAGCAGTGACATGTCCACACAGCCCAGGGTTTGGTCCTCAAACAGACTTTTCTCTAACTTCACACACCAAGGCCCAGAGGAAAAGTGAGGAGGAGTACCCATTCAAAGAGGTGGGGGGGGTGAGGGGAGCAGGGGGAGGTGGGTCTACACATTGGCTGGAACAGCAATATTTCCCCTCCTGACTCCTCCTTCCTCCTCCTCCTCCTCCTCCTCCTCCTCCTCCTTTTGTCACAGTGGTGAAAAGCGATCTCTTCTGCCGACTGATACCTTAGAGTTAGAGCAGACGTCCCCTTTAGGACTTTACACACAACAGCAATTTGTTCCCCTCGACTTGTTTTCTTTGTTAACGTGTGATAAAAAAAAACACACGTCTATGTTTAATGGTGTAAATTCAGAGCGTCTGTGCAGAGTCGCTGCAGAGTCGCTGCAGAGTCTGTGGTAAAAACCACTGGACCTGGATGAACTAACCTTTAACTGTCTGAGCAGCAGAGGTGGAAGTGACTAAGTATGAGCAAAAACACACAAAAATGTGCTAAAATACACAAAATTATACAAAATACGATGCTATATTATACTAAATAATCTATAAAATGTATAAAATACACTAAAAACATAAAAAAACTATGCTACAATATACTAAAAACACTAAAATACACTGAAATATACAAAATCATACACTAAAAGAGACTAATATAAATAATAATAATAATAATAATAATAATAATATATGTAGATGAATTAACCTTTAGCAGTCTGATCAGCAGAGGTGGAAGTAAATAAGTATAAAATAAAATGTCCTAAAATAACGGAAATCATCAGCACACACTAAGGCATTACACTAAAAGATTAAAAATATATAGACTAAAATTATATAATATAGAAAATCATGAGCTAAATACACTAAAACAGAGGAAATCATATGTTAAAATACATTAAATTCTTCAAATATACTAAATACTCTGCTACAATATACTAAAAACACACAAATATACACTGAAATATATTAAATAATATGTTAAAATACATGAAAATATATTAAAATACACCAAAAGTGGGAAGTAACTAAGTAAAAGTACTCCATTTATGTACTTAAGTAGAATGTTTTAGGAATTTGTACTTTACTGGAATATTTCTTTTTCTTTAAACTTTGGATTTTCCTCCCTACATTTGTTCATAAATATGTGTACTTTATACTCTACTTTTATATAAATATGTGTACTTTATACTCTACTTTTATATAAATATGTGTACTTTATACTCTACTTTTATATAAATATGTGTACTTTATACTCTACTTTTATATAAATATGTGTACTTTATACTCTACTTTTATATAAATATGTGTACTTTATACTCTACTTTTATATAAATATGTGTACTTTATACTCTACTTTTATATGATTTTTATCATAATTTTGACTGTTTATATTTTATATATCATCTCATAATTCTGCCTGTTTTACCTCATATATAACTCCTTGTATTATAATTTTGACTTTTTATCTCATAATTCTTCCATTTCTACCTCATATTTATAACTTTTTTTTTCTCATAATTCTGACCTTTCATCTCATAATTCTTCATAGTGTGAGAAGGAATGACAAATATCCAAATGTGGCTGTAGTTATTTTAATGAATAAAAGCAGTGAAATGTGCACAGATCAGCTGACTGAGCTATAAAAAAAAACACATATCACACTTCTGGAAAACTTATTTATCACAAGACACAAGTATTTGTGCCATTCAACCCTAATAAGGAACACACTGTCAACGGTCACATGACCACAATCACAAAAACTACAAACACCGACTGAAGTATGGAGGACTACAAATGCCATTAGTACATAAATAAATGTCATCATTAAATAATTAATTAAAATTGGAATTAAATAGATACATGTGTTATTAAATGTTATTAATTCAATACACTACATTTATTTCATTATGTAGAGAGTAGGGGGTGATTTTGGACACAGTGTATGTTGACGTGTGTGTGTGGGGGGGGGGGGGGGAGGGGGGGCTGAAGTTTGATGGACGTGTCAGGATCTAATCAGGGTTATGTCCTACAAAGTAAACAGTCAGTAAGTGCACAGACACCAAAGTGATAAAATAACCTGACAGTTGTTGTTGTTGTTCAATTCCAGTAGTTATAGTAGATTATTGGACATAAGGCAGTTATTGTTACTGTATATTAACTAGTTCTATATTAACTAGTTCTATATTAACTGGTTCTATATTAACTAGTTCTACAAAAAACCACAGTGGGACTGATATATGGATTATTCTGCTAGTGATTAGTGACTGGGAATTTTGACTTTTTATCTCAAAATTTTTACTTAACTTAATGCGCCTTATTTGTGACCCACCACCAGTAAACCAGGCATAAGTGTGTGTAAATCCAAACAGAGTTATGTGTGTATCTTGGTAGAGTGTAAACTAAGGTTTAAGATGGTGAAAAAATGATGTTTCTATCACAAGTAGAACCAAAGTTATGGTCATTTTAATATCCACATTTGGACATATTTTACAATTTGCATATTTTTAGATATTGTCCGTTAAAGTTTTGGACTGTTTTGGGGTAGGAAGTCCTTAGCAACGCATAATAATTTGTATCCGATTGACACAAATTGTTGACAGATGTTAAAGGACACTCTGATGGACATGTCACAGAAGTTTTATATATTATAATAATAGGACAGAAGTGTGACGTATTATAATCATTTGGCTTACACCATTGGACAGAACATTCAATATAAGCTTTTACCTCGTACCAAACACTTGGGTGTTTACCCATGGAACGGAGATCGTTTTGTTCGGCGAAAAGAGGTGGAAGTCGTCTTTGTCTTTGCTCAGCAATACCTGAACTTTTGTCACCGCTTAAATAATTGACTCAATAAACACCTTTATTGATTGGATTTCAATGTAATGACCACAGGAAGTGAACATAGAGGTGTTAAGGTACCGTTTTTTGATAAGGTGTAAACACTAATAACAAATCACCTTCCAGCCTAAATTTGGCTGTAGCTCTGAACGGCTCAGTGCGACTTATGCCTGGTTTGGTGGTGGTGGGTCACATATGTGAAAAACCTTCATGAAAACCATTTATAGTCAGTTCACCTTATAGTTCAGTAAATACATTAATTAAATACATTAATTCCATCATGTGTTTCAGTCTAATACAGTGACTGACTGTAAACTATTGGGGCAGGGTCCTAAATGGACATTGGTAAGGACACAGTAATGGTATTTACTGTCTTTTTACTTTGTTTTACTAGTACTTTTTTGCAGTTACTGTACAAACACCCATTTTCTCCAAAACATTTGAAATGAGAGATTTTATTAAATGACAAAGAATGATTTGAATATTTGAAAAAAACACAATAACTCATTTTCTGCCTTTTTACTCTGTAGGATAGTATTGTGATTATAAATACAATGCTTGGTTACACCCTCTGGACTTGTACTAAAACACTTTATTTAATTCTTTGTTGCCAAACATTTTATTTTAGTGCAATGAGGTCGTGAAGATTGATTGATTGATTGATTGATTAGTTTATTTCAGGCAAGTTCACAGTTTTTACTCTCCTTACAAAATATACAAAAACAATTTCCAACTTAAACATTAAGACAAATAAACAAATAACAATGTGCAATCTTCTGCCTGAAAGGGAGTGGGAAGAAGAAACACTTATGTACTCCCACCCCGTCTTCAAAATATTACAAGAAAAGAAAAAGAAAAAGAAAAGCGGCTTGTTTCGCAGCTTCCGTCATAGAAAGACAACAAGGAATAGACAAAGCCTTTACGTCAACCTGAGAGAAGACTATATATATATATATATATATATATATATATATATATATATATATATATATATATATATATATACACATACATATACATATACATACACACACATACATATATATATATATATATATATATATATATACACATACATATACATATACATACACACACATACATATATATATATATGTATATACATACATACATATACATACACATACACATACATACATATATATATATATATATATATACACATACATACATATACATACATATATATATGTATATACATACATACATATACATATACACACACATACACACATACATACATATATACACATATATATACACGTACACACATACATTTCAAGCAATATTATTAAATTGAAAACATCTTTAGAAAACATCTGCTATCCTACCTTTAACTCAAGTAAATATGAGAAGAAAAATTTATATGTTAAAAACACAGATTTTTTTTTTAAAAAGATGCGAAAAACACACAAAAAACTGGGGGAAATGTTTAAACAAATACACAAATGTAGTATTTTTAAAAAGATGTTTAAGTACATGTATAGATGAAAATAAATATGTTTAAAATGTGTTTTTTTTAAATATAGGTTTAATAAATATGTTTAAAGCAGGTAAAGACGGGGGGGGGGGGGTGCTTTGTGTTCTTTTAGAAGACGGTGAAAAAAGTCCATTTAACATGTGAAGCAGAGTTTGTAACAGTGTTATTATTAATGAGTCACATAATCCACAGTGTTGAGAGGGAAAGTCCTGAGAGGAAGTGATATGATCCACTGAAGATCAGGAGGAGGAGGAGGGACAGTAAAGACAGTAAAGACAGTAAAGACAGTAAAGACAGTAAAGACAGTAAAGACAGCAAAGACAGTAAAGACAGCAAAGACAGGAAAGACAGTAAAGACAGTAAAGACAGTAAAGACTGTAAAGACTGTAAAGACAGCAAAGACAGTAAAGACAGCAAAGACAGGAAAGACAGTAAAGACAGTAAAGACAGTAAAGACTGTAAAGACTGTAAAGACAGTAAAGACAGTAAAGACAGCAAAGACAGTAAAGACTGTAAAGACAGCAAAGACAGTAAAGACAGTAAAGACAGTAAAGACAGTAAAGACTGTAAAGACTGTAAAGACAGCAAAGACAGCAAAGACAGTAAAGACAGCAAAGACAGTAAAGACAGTAAAGACAGTAAAGACAGTAAAGACAGCAAAGACAGTAAAGACAGCAAAGACAGGAAAGACAGTAAAGACAGTAAAGACAGTAAAGACTGTAAAGACTGTAAAGACAGCAAAGACAGTAAAGACAGTAAAGACAGTAAAGACAGCAAAGACAGTAAAGACTGTAAAGACAGCAAAGACAGTAAAGACAGTAAAGACAGTAAAGACAGTAAAGACTGTAAAGACTGTAAAGACAGCAAAGACAGCAAAGACAGTAAAGACAGCAAAGACAGTAAAGACAGTAAAGACAGTAAAGACAGCAAAGACAGTAAAGACAGCAAAGACAGCAAAGGCAGTAAAGACAGCAAAGACAGTAAAGACAGTAAAGACAGTAAAGACAGCAAAGACAGCAAAGACAGCAAAGACAGTAAAGACAGTAAAGA
>CM035803.1:5578460-5595960 GCA_020466265.1 Siphamia tubifer
GGAACTCCGGCAACTCCTGCAGCTGCGCTGGCACCGACCGTACTGGCGTCGGAATTTGCCAGCAATGCCGAGAGGGGGATCCTGATGAATGGGCAACCCAGGATCTCCATACCCTTGCCCTGGCCTACACCTGGAGAGGTCACTCCAGTGCTGCAGACCTTGCAGCTGAACCAACATGGGAGGTGGCAGTCACGAGTTATAAGTCTGGGCAGATTGGAGTCAGCCTGGACGCTATGGGCCACCTCTGACAGTGGGAGGGATCTTCGCATCCCACTGGTCAATTACCGCCCACCATAGCTGGACAGCCCTCGGCCAATTAGGTGTTGACCTACAACAGGCTGCCTGCCTCGAAGGGTGCTCAGGACTTAGGGCAAAACCTGAAGAGCAGTCTGTAATTTCTGCAGCAGGCAAACAAAAGAAATCTCCAGCACTTAAGCTAGCAACATGGAATGTCAGAACGATGTGTCCTGGCCTCTCTGATGACCTCCAGCATATAGAGGATGCCAGGAAGACAGCCATCATTGACCACGAGCTAAGCAAACTCAACAGCGCACAACACCCTCCTCTCGTCAGTGGAACCTCCTTCCCAAGGCACTGAGCGATTACTATCACTCTGCCTCACCACCTCCACGGGCCCCACACACATCATCAGCACCTATGCCCCTAATCAGAGCTCCACAGCAGAGGCCAAGGATGCCTTCTACGAAAACCTAGAATCAAGGATAAGTTCAATCCCAGTCAATGATGACCTGTTCCTACTCGGAGACTTCAATGCCCGGGTTGGCAAGGATAATGCCTCATGGCCACACTGCCATTGATCACATTGATCATTCGCTGGTCTGCTGCAAAGTGCGCCTCCGCCCCAGATATGTTCACCACGCCAAACAGAGGGGTCGCCCTCGCATAGATGTAGCCAAAACAATGAACATCAGGCTGTGCGAGCAATTCGCCAGTGCCTTAGATGAAGCTCTCGAGGGTTGCCCTTCTTCTAGTGCTACAGCACACTGGGACTTCCTCCGAGACTCAATATACAAGGTTGCCTCAGAATGCTTTGGAAAACGAGGAAAGAAGAACGAGGACTGGTTTGATGCTGGTATATTAGAGATGGAACCCTTCATTACCACCAAGCATGCTGCCCTTCTGGAGTATAAAAGAAAACCACCTGAAGCTACCCTTAGTGCCTACAGAGAAGCCCGAAACAACACCAAGCGAGCCGCCCCAAAGTGCGCAAATGACTACCGGATGAAAATTTGCAGTGATATTCAGCTTGCTCCACAATCTGTTGCAACTTGTCCATGGACAAAGAGATAAACTCAAGGATAGGCAAAGCATCGTCTGCCATGGCTCGTCTTACAAAGCGAGTATGGGAGAACAGCATGCTTACGCTCCGCACGAAGATGTCTGTCTACCAAACATGTGCCCTCAGCACCTTACTCTATGGCAGCAAGACTAGGACCCTCTACGCCCACCAAGAACAGAGAACAACTCTTTCCATCTGAAAAACCTGAGGAGAGTGCTTGGTATCAAATGGCAAGACCACATCACAAATTCGATGGTCCTATCATATGCTGGACTGCCTAGGCTGTTCGCCATCCTAGCCCAGAGACGACTACGATGGCTTGGCCACGTCTGCAGGATGACAGATGGCCGCATTCCTGAGGACATATTATACAGCGAACTTGCCGCTGGAATGCCCAGCCCTGGGGTTCAAAGACGTATGCAAAAAAGACCTCAAATCATGTGGCATCAAACCATGCGACCTTGAAGACGCTGTCACTGATCGCACCAAATGGCGGAAAACAGTGAAATCTGGGGTTGAGCAGGCGGAGAAGCAGAGAGTGCAGCTCCTTAGTGAAAAGAGACTCCGCTGCCAACAAAGGCTCTGTCTCGCACCGGCCTCTACAGCCACAGCCGGCGATGCAGAACAGATCACTCGACAAGCTGACCTCCAAATAGGTGTAGAAACCATTGTCTCCCGAGACAAATAGTGGCCAACAACATATATATAGTGTTATGTTTTTATGTCATTTTTATTCTGTACTTTACTGTTTTGTTTTCACTTAAAACACTGTGAATGATTTATTTCATGTTATCTTAAGCAGGAAAAGAAGTAGACGGACAGACGGATAGACATAGATATATATATATATATATATATATATATATATATATATATATATATATAGATAGATAGATAGATAGATAGATAGATAGATAGATAGATAGATAGATAGATAGATAGATAGATAGATAGATAGATAGATAGATAGATAGATAGATAGATAGATAGATTTCGCACAAACACTAACATATGTTTATTTCTTCTGGTATAAATGTTTGTTTTGTGATCCACAGACGCAGCAACTGTAAAACACTCATCCTCTGACAGTTCATCACAGAGAAAGCGACGGTAACGAGCAAACACCAGCAGGTGATTTAACCTTCAACTAAAGCACCACCTGTGGAAAAATGAGCACAGGTGGACTGTGATAGACCTGACCTGAAACATGACCTGAAAATAATAACAGGAACATTCTGATCATGTTTCCTTCAGAATGTGAAGAACATCAACTACTGGACACGTGTTCAGAAAAATAAGTCACATTTGAAGCATTTCCTGCCTCAGTCTATCGGTTTGTCTACTGCACATGTGCAGAACAACTAGAGAAAGAGAATATTATTATTGGTAAAGACACCAGAAGTCAGTCCATAAACAGAACAGTGGATGTAAATATGTTAGTCCCTGTGTCCTTGCCTTATGGAGAATATTGTTGGTCGTAATTATTCTTTTTATTTTTTACAAAAAACTATGAAAAAATGCAGCCCGTATTTCTGTAAATAGACCAAAAATGTTTATGCTAAAACATGCAGCTTCATCTTGAAAGACATGCTATCTATCAAGATTAACAATGAGATTCACAGATTTCGTATGAAATTCGAAAAATCAGTCAAAAATGTCCATCCAAAATAAATTGGGCCATGATTATGTGGCTATAATTCCCAAACTATACATCGGAATGTTTTGCAGTAAATAGGAAAAATTCTTCAAATTGGTCCAGAGATTACACCTGTGGTCTCATAATTCCGATATGTCGTATGGATTTCCCATTATTATGGCAAATAAAACCCCATTCATTCTTAATGGGACTGATGAAAAAACGCTAGTGCTTCTCCATACTTTGTCACACAGACTTCATTTGAACTTTAAAACAGATGCATTTTTGTCGTCTACACTGGATGTGATTGTCATGAGGGTGTGATTTACGGTTGTCGATAGAGAACTCAGTAAATCCACCCTGAAAAGACCAAAATCTGACTTTTTATCAGTGGGTGATGTCATCGCTAGAGCACGAGAGAAGAAAAAATTAAGCTGAAAAATGTCTCAATAACTCGTCCTCACGGCAAAACCATAAATAGTAGACAAACAATCTTTTCCACAAATGTTGCCATGGTTGTGAGAATTCAAACAAACCAGGGTTTGAAGATCTAGCTCTTTTTAAAGTGAAATGACAGGAACCTGTTTGGGATGATGTCAGGGATTTCTGTCAATAGACTTCTATTGGAAAAATCATTTCTGTCTCATGTTGAGTTCAGTGTTTTTGAAATTGTTCTAGCTCACTTATTTTTCACAGTACACACATAAAAAGTACATGTACTTGTTCCTCACACCCTCCTGTCACTCATCATCAACTTTGTTTTCACCAATTATTTACACTTTTACCAAAAATGGCAGTAGTTCGGCAGTATGTTCACACCTATTTTTTCCTTGTAACAGAGTGTGGAGCTGTCTATGAGTCTGCCCTTTGAAGTTCCCGCCACTGCTCATCACCATGGCAACAGTGCTCCTGGCACTATGAAACACCTGCAGACAATTAAGACTGTGGGAGGAGCTTTAACATGATTGACAAACACTGTGGGCGGGGCTTTAACATGACTGACAGACTAACAGATCTGCTACTGGAGTTGAGGTACTACTGGAGTTGAGGTACTACTGGAGTTGAGGTACTACTGGAGCTGGGGTACTACTGGAGCTGGGGTACTACTGGAGTTGAGGTACTACTGGAGCTGAAGTACTACTGGAGCTGGGGTACTACTGGAGTTGAGGTACTACTGGAGCTGGGGTACTACTGTAGCTAGGATACTACTGGAGCTGACGTACTACTGGAGCTGGGGTACGACTGGAGTTGAGGTACTACTAGAGCTGGGGTACTACTGGAGCTGAGGTACTACTGGAGTTGAAGTACTACTGTAGCTGGGGTACTACTGGAGCTGAGGTACTACTGGAGCTGAGGTACTACTGTAGCTGGGGTACTACTGTGCCATCAGCATCACTTCCTGTCATACTGTGTCAGTTTCCTCTCTCTCTCTCTCTGAACATGTTGTTTGTGTTTGTGTGGGAAAGTCGAACGCTCAAATCAACAACCGCCCACGATAAAATAAACATGTGTAAATAAAGCAGCGTTGTTTGGACCAGCGCAGACATGTTCTGGAACCAAAAGGTCAAAAACACTCTTTAAATACGTCACTTTTTCCCTGGAGTCTTTTCCAGACGTCTCTCTACCCGCTCTCTGGATAATCGCCTCCTTTTCTTCGTCCGGTTTTAGTTACTAATCCCCAAAGTCAACACTCGGAACGCCGGACTTCCCATCTCCTGTCCTTTCATCTTTACAGGAAGTGAGACTGACAGAGTTGTCATCGCCGACCAGCCGCAGACTCCCCTGAACACAACAACGTCACGTACCAAACATCACTGCTGCCTTTGACTGCTGATGAGTCACATGACTGCTGATGAGTCACATGACTGCTGATGAGTCACACCTGTCACTTTTCAAGCATCTTTTCTTCACGTCTACAGTTTAAATCTCTGCATCTTACATTCTTGTACCTTTCACTGGAATCTAGGCGCACGTGCGGGGGGGGGGGGGGGGGTTACGAGGCACTTCTTGGCTTTTGTCCCCACGTTGGACCCTTTGGCCCACGTTGGACCCTTGGCCCCATGTTGGACCCTTTGTCCCCATGTTGGACCCTGTGTCCATGTGTCTGGTCAGACCCAGACTTGCTGTGACGTGTCCTGGTGGGAACATCTGTTCTGAGCTCAGACACTGACCTTCAAATCACAGAGAAACCAGCTGGTTTACTTTTTATAAATTAAAACAACTAAGTAAATAAATACATGAATAAGTAAATAATAACTAAAAAATAGAAAAATAAGAAGAAAATATATAAAAAAGAAATTTTAAAAATCAGCTTTATCTTATTTCTTTAAAGAAATTTTAATGAATAAATACAACTAAAAAATTATTTAAAAAAGTAAATGAATATAAAAATATTTTTTAAATAATTCACACACACACACACACACATATATATATATATATATATATATATATATATATATATATATATATATATATATATATATATAATGTGGTCAATATATGAATATGCAAACTGCAGCATTAGTAGAAAAATACTAAATCAAATAAATGTTGAGGAAACCTATGTTGATTAGACTGAATTTTATCCATAAAACTAAAAATGTGGAGGAAAATATACAGTAGATTTAGTTTGATGAAACAGTTGTGGCTGTACTTTTATTTTTACAGCTGCTCGACTGTTGACCCTGGTGACTCCAAAGGTTCAGTCATGTGACCTGGAACCAGCTGGTGTTCTGCACATGGTTCTGAACCTCCACTCACTCTATCATCTATCATTTATCATCTATCATGTATCATTTATTATCTATAATCTATAATCTATCATCTATATTCCATTATCTATCATCAATTATCAATTATCTTTCATCTATAATCTACAATCTATTGTGTATTATTTATCACCTATCATCTTATATCTATTATCTATAATACGGTATATATAATATATAATCGATAATACTATTATTGACAGATAGGAATCCTAATAAAGATATAACACTATCATTATCGCAGTATCGTCCACATATATGTCATGTGATCAGTTTTGTCCTCGCGCAGCATCCCTGCTCCGTCCTCTGTTCTGTTTCACTTCCTGTCCTTATGAACCACATTAAACACCTGTGTTCATGTTAGACAAAGTGACCTTTGACCTGTAGTTTAAACCACAAGCTGCAGGTCTGGACAGACACCAGGACACCATGACCTTTGACCTGCAGTTCAAACCACAGGCTGCAGGTCTGGACAGGAATTTTGCAAGGGATAATGTATTGTCACGCGTGTCTACGGGCTATTACAGCTCATTACTGCTACTACTCTAACAGACTGGATAAAATAGCCTGGGAACGTCTATTCAAAGTGAACAGAAGCTGCCGCAACATTCTAGAGGGCCGTAGAATAATAGATAAAAAGTCACAATCATAAAAGTTATCATTATGAGATTAAAAAAAAGTCATAAACATGAAATAAAAAAAATGCATCATGATGAGAAAGATTAAAAATTCTGAGACAAAAAAGTCACAATAATGACTTAAAGTGAGTTTGTCTGCAGTGATTTTCCTCTGAAGTGTTTCATGCTCAAATAAAAAGATGGAAGATGCTAAAAAACACCACATTTAAGTCAATAAAAAAACCTGAGACAGAAGAGTCAACTGGCTAAAACTATTACACTCTAGTTTCACTTTACTTTTCTTAAAATGCCACATTAACACAAAGTCAATGTTAGTCAGTGATTATACTAGCACTGCAGCTAATGATGCTAGTAGAGCAGGTAATGATACTAGTACTGCAGCTAATGATGCTAGCACAGCAACTAATGATGCTAGCACCGCAGATAATGATGGTAGCACAGCAACTAATGATGCTAGCACCGCAGCAGCGAATTATACTAGCACTGCAGCTAATGATGCTTGTAGAGCAGGTAATGATACTAGTACTGCAGCTAATGATGCTAGCACAGCAACTAATGATGCTAGCACCGCAGATAATGATGCTAGCACAGCAACTAATGATGCTAGCACCACAGATAATGATGCTAGCACAGCAACGAATGATGCTAGCACCGCAGCAGCTAATTATACTAGCACTGCAGAAAATGATGCTAGTGCTGTGGCTAATGATGATAGCACTAACAAGGCAAGGCAAATTTATTTGTATAGCACATTTCATGTACAGGATAATTCAAGGTGCTTTACATAAAACATATAACAAAATGTAAATGATTAAGATGCATTAAAAGACAATTAAAATAAGAGACATAAAAACATTTTTCAAAAATTGAGAATCTAAGTAACAGCTCCAGTGAACAGCCTGATTTAAATGAACTGACAGATGACGAACTTTGTTTGGTTCTGATTTTGGGAAGACACAGTAAACCTGTTCCTGATGACCTATGACCTCAGGGCTCTGGATCCTTCATATGGAACCAGCAGGTCTAGGATGGATTTGGGTCCAAGGCCATTCAGTGAGTAAGTACAGGTATATTATCATTAATATCAGTTATTTACAGGTATATTATCATTAATATCAGTTATCTACAGGTATATTATCATTAATATCAGTTATCTACAGGTATATTATCATTAATATCAGTTATTTACAGGTATATTATCATTAATATCAGTTATTTACAGGTATATTATCATTAATATCAGTTATCTACAGGTATATCATCATTAATATCAGTTATCTACAGGTATATTATCATTAATATCACTTATCTACAGGTATAATATTAATATCACTTATCTACAGGTATATTATCATTAATATCAGTTATCTACAGGTATATTATCATTAATATCAGTTATTTACAGGTATATTATCATTAATATCACAGGATCTTGTTTCCTTTCGCTGAGTCTGGTCTGTGGTCACAGAACATGCGTCAAGACAAACTCAGACTTTGTGTTGGAGGGAAAATCCACGGCTGTGTTCCAGACAACAACAACAAACCCAGCACATGCTCAGACCAGCATAAACTAAACTTTATACTCTGACATTTACACTAAAACAGACAAACATCTGACTTTTTGGGCCTGTTTACACAAACCTGGGTATTTTTGGAAACACAGACATCGTTTGTTCCTGTCGTTTAAACACAAACCAACTTTTTCCCTCTGAAAACACATCTTTATAAAAACTCAGGCAAAAGTTAAGCTTTTTGAAAACTCTGTTTTTGTGTTTCTGTATATAGACACCAAAACAGAATTTTAGGCTAATTTAGTGCCACAGAGAACAGCATCGTACAACTGGTTAGCATGGATTGGGGTTTTTTTGGGACATGTGTCATTAGCCTTAGCATGTGGTTAAGCATCATTAGCCTTAGCATGTGGGAAGGCGTCATTAGCCTTAGCAGGTGTGAAAGTGTCATTAGCCTTAGCACGTGAGAAAGCGTCATCACCCTTAGCACGTGGGAAAGCGTCATTGGCCTTAGCACGTGGTAAAGTGTCGTTAGCTTTAGTGCGTGGGAAAGCGTCATCACCCTTAGCACGTGGGAAAGCGTCATTGGCCTTAGCACGTGGTAAAGTGTCATTAGCTTTAGTGCGTGGGAAAGCGTCATCACCCTTAGCACGTGGGAAAGCATCATTGGCCTTAGCACGTGGTAAAGTGTCATTAGCTTTAGTGCGTGGGAAAGCGTCATCACCCTTAGCACGTGGCAAAGCGTCATTAGCCTTAGCACGTGGGAAAGCCCCATTAGCCTGAGAATGTGTGAAAGCGTCATTATCCTTAGCACGTGGGAAAGCGTCATTACCCTTAGCACATGGGAAAGCGTCATTAGCCTTAGCACGTGTGAAAGCATCATTAGCCATAGCACGTGGTAAAGCATCATTAGCCACAGCACGTGGGAAAGCGTAATTATCCTTAGCACATGGTAAAGCGTCATTAGCCTTAGCACATGGAAAATTAGCCTTAGGACATGGGAAAGCACCATTAGCCTTAGCACGTGTGAAAGCATCATTAGCCTTAGCATGTGGGGAAGCATCATTAGCTTTAGCATGTGTGAAAGGGTCATTAGACTTTGCACGTGGGAAAGTGTCATTAGCCTTAGCATGTGGGAAAGCGTCATTAGCCTTAGCAAATGGGAAAGCGTCATTAGCCTTAGCACATGGGAAAGCGTCATTAGCCTTAGCATGTGGGAAAGCGTCATTAGCCTTAGCATGTGGGAAAGCGTCATCACCCTTAGCACGTGGGAAAGCGTCATTGGCCTTAGCACGTGGTAAAGTGTCATTAGCTTTAGTGCGTGGGAAAGCGTCATCACCCTTAGCACGTGGGAAAGCGTCATTGGCCTTAGCGCGTGGTAAAGTGTCATTAGCTTTAGTGCGTGGGAAAGCGTCATCACCCTTAGCACGTGGGAAAGCGTCATTGGCCTTAGCACGTGGTAAAGTGTCATTAGCTTTAGTGCGTGGGAAAGCGTCATCACCCTTAGCACGTGGGAAAGCGTCATTAGCCTTAGCACGTGGGAAAGCCCCATTAGCCTGAGAATGTGTGAAAGCGTCATTATCCTTAGCACGTGGGAAAGCGTCATTACCCTTAGCACATGGGAAAGCGTCATTAGCCTTAGCACGTGTGAAAGCATCATTAGCCATAGCACGTGGTAAAGCATCATTAGCCACAGCACGTGGGAAAGCGTAATTATCCTTAGCACATGGTAAAGCGTCATTAGCCTTAGCACGTGGAAAATTAGCCTTAGGACATGGGAAAGCACCATTAGCCTTAGCACGTGTGAAAGCATCATTAGCCTTAGCATGTGGGGAAGCATCATTAGCTTTAGCATGTGTGAAAGGGTCATTAGACTTTGCACGTGGGAAAGTGTCATTAGCCTTAGCACGTGGGAAAGCGTCATTAGCCTTAGCAAATGGGAAAGCGTCATTAGCCTTAGCACATGGGAAAGCGTCATTAGCCTTAGCATATGGGAAAGCGTCATTAGCCTTAGCATGTGGGAAAGTGTCATTAGCCTTAGCATGTGGGTAAGCATCATTAGCCTTAGCATGTGGGAAAGGGTCATTAGCCTGAGCACGTGGGAAAGCGTCATTAGCCTTAGCACATGGGAAAGCATCATTAGCCTTAGCACGTGGGAAAGCATCATTAGCGTTAGCATGTGGGAAAGCGTCATTAGCCTTAGCACATGGGAAAGCATCATTAGCCTTAGCATGTAGGAAAGGGTCATTAGCCTTAGCATGTGGGAAAGCATCATTAGCCTTAGCATGTAGGAAAGGGTCATTAGCCTTAGCATGTGGGAAAGCATCATTAGCCTTAGCATGTAGGAAAGGGTCATTAGCCTTAGCATGTGGGAAAGTGTCATTAGCCTTAGCATGTGGGACAGCATCATTAGCCAATCTGGGCGGCTGTGGTTCAGTTGGTAGAGTGGGTCACCCAATGACTGAGAGGTTGGCGGTTCGCATCCCAGCTCTGGCTGTCCACATGTCAAATGTCTTGGGCAGGATACTGAACCCTGAACCCAGTAGGACTGACCTTTGACCTTAGAAACCTACTGGTGTATGAGTGTGTGTGTGAATGTGAGGCTAATGTAAAGCGCTTTGAGCACCATGAAGGTGGAAAAGAACTATATAAGCACAGTCCATTTAGCCTTAGCATGTGATAAAAAGCGTCATTAGCCTTAGCATGTGGGAAAGCGTCATTAGCCTCCATTGGATACCAAATACAACATCAATATGTTGGTGTGTTTTATTTTGACGGTCTACTCATCAGTATTCTGGGCTTCATTGCTGGCCTGGAGCTACTTTCAGAAGTAGCTTTAACGTCGTTGTCAGTCCAAACAAACAACTCAGCTACGCATTGCTTTATTTGTGGAGTGGAACAGGAAGTAGGAGTGTCTGTGATTTTCCATGAGGCTTCTGATTGGCTTGTGTGGAGACAATGACAGGTTTGGTGTGGTTTAACAACTCTTGACAGCGGATTTATGCAGATCAGTATTAAAGTACATTTAAAAAAAAAAAACTCTGCTGTGTGCATGAAGTTAAAAAAAAGAGCTTAAAAAAATGTGTATTTTAAAAATACCCAGGTTTGTGTAAAGATGTCCTTAGGAGAAAAAGGTTCAACTGCAAAACTTTACAAACTGCTTCAAATGAGCTCCAATAAACTAATGTTTAAATGACTAAAGGTAATATAATATAATATAATATAATATAATATAATATAATATAATATAATATAATATAATATAATATAATATAATATAATATAATATAATATAATATAATATAATATAATATAAACACAAACTTCTTTTGACATAAATAATTTTATTTTGTGTTTTCATTTACATATATTTACACTTTCACACATTTTTTCTGTTAATTCTGGGGTTATTTTGGCAGTTTTTGATGTGCTTTTCTTCCTTTAATCATACTCCATTCAAACCCGTAGACAAAACACACCAACACCAGCTGGTGCCTAATGGGGACATGCTGATGTAAACCATCCAAAAACTCAGTTCACAAATCAGTTCAAAGGAGCAGAAACTAAAGTCAACATAAAAGACTTCTTCCAACATTTATAAAACTATTAAATAAAAAACTGAAACTAAACATTTTATTTAACCTGTATTTAATTTCCACTCATACTTTATTTTTTACATTAAACTAGTGCAGAGCCGATGTGTTGTGGAAGTAGGTGAAATTATATATACAGTATATATATATGACTTTCAGTACCCAACTCTCTCGCTTTCTGTGTGTGAACAAGAATGACAGAATCACGTTGGGGAGAAAAAAAGCCTGGCACAGCTGTAGCCAAATCAGGGGGCGGGACTTGGCAATGCTCAAGGCGGCAAAGGTAGAAAGAGCAATGAAATTAGTTTAATATATTTGTTGTTGTTTGTTTTAATGACATGAAACTTTGCAGTGGAATCCACCACAATACTGGAAAGTCACCCTCCAAATGTATGATCATTTATGCAGGTGTTAGATGTTCCACAAACAGGACACACTACAGACAGACGTTTCCTAAGTTATAGATAGATATTCAAAATGTTATATATATATATATATATATATATATATATATATATATATATATATATATATATATATATATATATATATGTAAATGACCCCATTAGAACAAAAGAGCCTCTCTACAAGAAAAGCAGGGGTAGGACCAAAGACGATGGGGGAAAAATGCAATTTTCAGTTTTTGCTTCAAACCTTTCAGGCTTTTATGTTCAAATATGTTACATCTGGAGGAAAGTTTAACATTTTAGAGAAGTTCAGGAACCAAAGTGAGTCACGACACACGCCCACAACTTCCTGAAGGTGAAGAAACTGAAGAACGTCCAGAGGAAATGAGTTCTGAGGAAAAGATGGAGGACAAAGGTAAGGGTGGACAGAGGTGGGGGAGGAAATAGGTGAGGACTATGAAGGTGGAAAAGCCGACCATTTTGCTGTCAATATGCTTCATTTGGTCCCACTTACACACACACAGACATACATACATACATACATACATACATACATACATACATACATACATACATACATACATACATACATATATATATATATATATATATATACACATCACAGCTTTATCATAATTTATTTCCTTAAATGTTTCTTAAAAAGTTTCGCGAATGTGTTTTTCCAAGAACGTGAACATTGTCTCGACAGTTGAATTCCACTAGCCTAGCCTAGCCTAGCCTAGCATAGCCGAGCCTAGCCTAGACTAGCCTAGACTAGCCTAGACTAGCCTAGCAGTGCTATCCCTCTTCATTCCATGTATCGGTCTAGGAATGCTTCATAGTCAGGGGAGGCGGGGCTAAAAGGTTGTCTTTCAAATCCTCTGTATGCAATAGGACAGTACTACTACCAATCCGTGTAATCTTTAGGGTGATGTAGTTAGAGCGACGGAAAGTTGATGGAGGAGTCTGGAGAAAGTTAGGAATGACTCAACAAAAAGAATGTAAAGACTGCTGATGTTTTCTCACATTCTTCACTCATCTTTGATAAAAGAAAATCTCCACCCGCTCTTCTTCTTTTATGGTTGTTTCCACTCGTTTCTCTCCGAATCGTTGCAGCGTCACTTTACACCCGCCCGCCGACTCTATACTTTACTGTGATTAGTGATTGGAGTATAATTAGACTACTACGGTAGCTACAGCGGCTAGGCTAATAATTCCATCTGACCCTGAAACAAAACATGTGACACCTGTGGACAAATGAAAAGGTAGTTTTAGTGGAGGACTGAATGTGTGAACTGCAGCATTAGGAGCTAAACACAAAATGAAATAAATACTTAGGAAACCTTCGCTGATTAGACTGAATTTATACTTAAACACACAAATCTGATCCACAGAAGAAGTGAGTGGTTTAGGGTGAGTAACAACTGGAACAAAGCACTTCTGTCAGAACAATATTTTATTTAGATTGGCTAGAAAATAATAATAAAATAATAAAACATAAAGATACAAAACAAAGACCCAAGTCAAACATCACCAAAAAGCTACAAACAGGAGGTCCTGCTGGGTTGTCATGGTGACACACCAGCAGCTTATAAAGTGTAGGTGGGGTCTGTTCTTTAGAAGAGCTGCTCTTTCTGTTCTTTACAACTTTATGACCTGGTGCTGGTTACAGGGCAGTAGATTTAAATATGCAGGTTACAGGGCAGTAGATTTAAATATGCAGGTTACAGGGCAGTAGATTTAAATATGCAGGTTACAGGGCAGTAGATTTAAATATACATGTTACAGGGCAGTAGATTCAAATATGCAGGTTACAGGGCAGTAGATTTAAATATGCAGGTTACAGGGCAGTAGATTTAAATATACAAGTTACAGGGCAGTAGATTTAAATATACATGTTACAGGGCAGTAGATTTAAATATACATGTTACAGGGCAGTAGATTTAAATATACAGGTTATGGGGCAGTGGAATAAAACAATATATAATATAAAATAATATGTCCTTTTCAGTGGACATTTTATTTTAAAATCTTATAAACATACTTTTCTGGAATCCAGGAGGATATGATCAGTAAATTAAATGGAGAAAAATAGTTTATATTTTCTGGAAAATATAGAAATTCAGAGGATAATCTGAGAGTAAAAGGTGATAAAGTGCTTAAAACAGTCAAATACAGAGAACAGTTAGAAGTCACACTGGGTATTTAAGGGTTAAGTGGAGGACAAAAAGGTCAGACGGGGACAGTGAGGCCAGGACGAGCCACACACTGGGACGGTGGGAGATGTAAGCAAAGACCCACAGCTATTGTCTGCTCTGAGGCATTCCCCACCACAGCCACTGGTCACCTAGGCGACCGCCTGGCCCACACAAACACACTCCACCCTGGATCACATGCACTGGTAGATTTACCTTATTTAGCTTCAAGGTGCTTTATTCATCATTCTAGGATTTTAAAAGCACAACAGAACCAAACTCCAGCCCCATGAGCACAATAAAATAGCCTTAACAGATGACATACTACTAATAAAATACACAATAATACAAATAAAAGGCACAATATACTAACAAAAGATACAGTAATAGTAATAAAATACACTATAATACTAATAAAAGACATTACAACACTAATAAAAGACACAATAAAACAAATAAGACACTATAATATGAATAAAAGATGCTATAATACTAGGACACAATATTACTAAATACTAAATACATAAAATAAATAAATAATAAATACATAAAATACATAATAATCCGAATAAATTACACCATAATACTAATAAAAGACACAATAATTTAGAGGAAAAAAGGCTGAGGCACTCAAAAGTTACAAAAATATAAAAAGCCTTTATTTTTACATGGCTTATAAGGTTAAAATAACGCCTACGCGTTTCGGTCCTTCGACCTTCATCAGGGCAAACTCGAGTGGTCTGTTTCAGTCCAGATTTAAGCACATGGTCACATGGTCAAAGTGGGCTGGCACACAGTCACATGGGCATGATGTCACCAGTGAGGGAACAATTGAAATACAGTCTGTTGCCAAAGAACAAAGTATATATATATCACACAGAAAAAACATAATATTTGAAGTCACATTTAACAATAGTTTGGGTATAGAAAGATTCAATAGAGGGTCTTTTAGAGAAAGGGAGAATAATCTAGCTCTCCATTGAGACCAGGAAACTGTGTAGCTTTTAAAGTATAGATCCAATAGGACTCTCTCTGAAGCAGTCTTTTTAGTCTATCTCCGCCTCTTATTGTTTCAGGAATATGTTCAATTCCACAAATTTTTAAGCTACTACAGCTGCCATGGTTAGAATGTTTGTAGTGCATAGCCATTGGATACACAGGGTTGCCAGTTCTTATAGCTTGCTTGTGTTCAGCCAGTCTGTTTTTTAATTTACGTTTAGTACGGCCTATGTAAAACCGGCCACAAGGACACTCAAGTCTGTACACTACATAAGTAGTATTGCAGTTAATGATGCTTCTGATATTAAAATTTTGTCCAGAAGTAACATCCTTAAACGTGTTGGTCCTTTGTACATGTTCACAGAATGTGCAGTGTCCGCATCTATAACATCCCATTTTAGTATCCAGCCATGTCTTTGTCTTCAGAGGGGGGAGATAGCTGTTCACCAGTTTGTTACCAAGGGTTGGGGCTTCACACAATAATTTAGTTTAGTTTAGTTTATTTCAGTCATATATTCACTTCAAAGCAGCAAAAAAGAGAGAGAACAATACAGAATTTGACTGAAAAAGGCTCAGGCAGAAGCAAAGCTTATTAATGTCCACCCACCATAAATCTGAAGCTACACAATTCATGCTATCAAACAAGTAGTTTAATGGCTTTAACAGGCTTTGTTTAATGCTAATATATATATATCTTCATATAGCTCTTAACATTAGCCTCACATTCACACATCAGTAAGTTTCTAAGGTTCTGTCAGTCCTACTGGGAGACTAAGTCCGGGTTTAGTGTCTTTGCCCAAGGACACTTGGACATGTGGACAGACAGAGCCAGGATGTGAACCACCGACGTCTTGGCCATTGCGCGACCCACTCTACGTTAATGGAAAAGTTAATGGATAACCACTTAAGCCCCAAATGGAGTTTTCTAGCAAATTAAAACAGCTATTGCTCTGTAACTACCAAGACCAAAGTCATGAAACGTCACCTGTGTGAAGAGAACACCTGAAAGTGTGTAAATCAACTGTCAGGCATCACATATGTGTTACCCAAAGATTCTGCTGTGATCAAATACACAGCAGAAAAAGAACAAAAATCAGCCTAGATTGAAAATGCAATTTTGGAGTCAATTTAGAGCAGGGGTCACCAATCCTGGTCCTCGAGGGTCGCTATCCTTCATGTTTTCGATGTTTCCCTCTTTCAGGACACCTGATGGTCATGATCAGTCGTCTGCAGAGCTGGATGTCAGGCTGATCATATGAATCAGGTGTGTTAGAATGGTAAATGGTAAATGTTCTGCATTTATATAGTTCTTTTCCACCTTCATGGTGCTCAAAGCTCTTTACATTAGCCTCTCATTCACCCATTCACACACACACTCATACACCAGTAGGTTTCTAAGGTCTACGGTAAGTCCTACTGGGGGCCTAAGTCAAGGTACAGTGTCTTGCCCAAGGATTGGGGACCCTGGGGTGGAAGAGTTAATGGATAAGTTAATGGATAAGTTAATGGATAAGTTAAAGGTTAAGTTAATGGATCAGTTAATGGATAAGTTAAAGGATAAGTTAAAGGTTAAGTTAATGGATCAGTTAATGGATAAGTTAAAGGATAAGTTAATGGATCAGTTAATGGATAAGTTAAAGGTTAAGTTAATGGATCAGTTAATGGATAAGTTAAAGGATAAGTTAAAGGATAAGTTAAATGATAAGTTAATGGATAAGTTAAATGATAAGTTAATGGATAAGTTAAATGATAAGTTAAAGGATAAGTTAATGGATAAGTTAATGGATAAGTTAAAGGATAAGTTAATGGATAAGTTAAAGGTTAAGTTAATGGATAAGTTAATGGATAAGTTAAAGGATAAGTTAATGGATAAGTTAAAGGTTAAGTTAATGGATAAGTTAATGGATAAGTTAAAGGATAAGTTAATGGATAAGTTAAAGGATAAGTTAATGGATAAGTTAATGGAAAAGTTAATGTTTTTTATAGTGCACAGCCCAGGACACAAACTCCATTCTCATTTGAATGCATTTTAATTTTAATTAATTCATGACATATTTAATTAATTATTTAATTAATTATACAATGATGTATGTATTTACTTGTTTAAGTTTGGCACTTTTAGTTAATTATTTAGAAGTTATGACAAAATAACAATAAAGATTTATAGATTATATTTTCCATAATTACCTATTTAATTCCAATTTAAAATTAATGATGAAATGATTTATTTATTTATTTCATGTTGGCACTTTTATTCCTCCATGGTTGCGTTGGATCAGGGGTTTCCTTATTGAGATAGTTCAGATATTATTGTTTATAAATATCTGTACTTTATACTCCTTACATTCTCATATTTATACCAATGTAAGGAGTATAAAGTACAGATATTTATGAACAAAAGTAGGGAGTAAAAGTCCAAAGTTTATAAAAAGATAAATAGTCCAGTAAAG
>CM035803.1:5600960-5620960 GCA_020466265.1 Siphamia tubifer
ACCTGTTCACCTCGCCCCAAACCTCTGTTTACGCCGCACCCCAAACTGTGCGGCATGCTGTCTACCCTGTCCCAAACACAAAAGGGGAGGGGCTAGTGCATTTCAGACAACTGAGCTGATTGGTCAGTTGTGTGTGAGGGGGCGGAGCATAAAAACTGAAGCTTTTAACCTTTAAACTCACAAACATCCATTATTTGTTTCATGAATTAATTTATTTTTTTAAAAAATCATTTATTTTTATTTGTGTTTAAAGTTTTCATTTATTTTAATTTAATGTATTCCTTAATTATTATTTTTTGTATTTGGTTTTAATAATTTAGTTTAATACTTTTCAGTGTGTGGAAAAGGTCACTGCAGACACAGATCCTGGATCAGTTTATTCACATTTATTCACATTAAACCTGATCTGTGTCGTAGCGACAGACATAGAACTTGTGTTTTTCACTTTGGTTCAAACATTCCTATCGACATGTGACACTTGTTTTTGGATTTGAGTTAAACTGTAGAAATGAGTGAAGGAGCAGATTGACTGAAACTAAACATGTCAACTTTTATTCAACACTTTCACTGCTGTTACTGTTACTGTTACTATGTCTGTTACCGTGTCTGTTAATGTGTCTGTTACTGCATCTGTTACTGCATCTGTTACTGTTACTGCGTCTATTACTGTTACTGTTACTGTGTCTGTTACTGTTACTATGTCTGTTACTGTTACTATGTCTGTTACTGCGTCTGTTACTGTGTCTGTTACTGTGTCTGTTACTGTGCCTGTTACTGTTAATGCATCTGTCACTATGTCTGTTACTGTTACTGTGTGTTACTGTTACTGTGTCCGTTACTGTGTCGTTACTGTTACTATGTCTGTTACTGTGTCTGTTACTGCATCTGTTACTGTTACTGTGTCTGTTACTGCGTCTATTACCGTTACTATGTCTGTTACTATGTCTGTTACTGTGTCTGTTACTATGTCTGTTACTGTGTCTGTTACTGTGTCTGTCACCGTGTCTGTTACTGTGTCTGTTACTGCGTCTATTACCGTTACTATGTCTGTTACCGTTACTATGTCTGTTACCGTTACTATGTCTGTTACTGTGTCTGTTAATATGTCTGTTACTATGTCTGTTACTATGTCTGTTACTATGTCTGTTGCTGTGTCTGTTACTATGTCTGTTACTATATCTGTTGCTGTGTCTGTTACTATGTCTGTTGCTGTGTCTGTTACTGCATCTGTTACTGTGTCTGTTACTGTGTCTGTTACTGAGTCTGTTACTGTGTCTGTTACAGTTACTTTGTCTGTTACTGTTACTGCATCTGTTACTACATCTGTTACTGTGTTGTTACTGTTACTGCGTCCGTTACTGTGTCGTTACTGTTACTATGCCTGTTACTGTGTCTGTTACTGTGTTTGTTACTATGTCCATTACTGTCCCTTACTGTGCCTGTTAACGCCTGTTAAAATTACTGGATCAATTTCAATGATTTTTTCAGAAGATGTGTGTACTACTGTGAACACACACACATTATTATTTTGTTTATGTGTTTATTATTTGGTTATTTATTTAAGATATTTACATTTTTATGTTCTGTTTATTTAGTTATTTTTACTGAATTAATAATTAATTGTTAATTAGTGGTTAGTGTTAGTGTTTCATCTGTGCAGAACTTAAGATATTCTTATTCTTTATCCTCCCTGACATTATATCTTTCCTTTTATCACGAATGTAAGAAATTCTACATGTCTAAACAGGTGAAGACAAAGACAAACGCTGGCAAAAGAACAAATATATGTTTCTGCACTTCCTCTACACACACACACACACACACACACACACACACACACACACACACACACATACACACACACAGACACACACACACACCAACAACTGCCCTCCTCTTGTTGGAAAAGTAAATAAAATCCTTCACTACAGACGAACGCTTCAGCTGGAAAGAATGTGCAGGAAAATCACTTTTCTGCAGAAGATGAGTGTACGCAAAAGTGGTAAAAGTACACACATTACTGCAGTACAAGTACTGCTACTGCTGTGAAAAGATTCAACTCCTTTATTGAAGTAAAAGTTAAAAAAGCACAATTCCTTAATTGTAATAAAGTAAAGAAGTTTGAAAGTGAGTTAATGTGTGGAACATTTGGGAAAAAATGGAGAAAAATAAGTCATACATATGAGATTAAAAAAAAAAGTCATAAATTAGATACAAAAAAGTCACAATTATGAAATAAACGACTCTGTGAAGACTGTTAGCTAGCTGGTTAGCTTCACCTTCAAACCTGCACAGTGACCATTGTTAACTAGTTGGTTAGCTTCACCTATAAACCCGCTTGGTACCAATGTTAGCTAGTTAGTTAGCTTCACCCAGTGTTGTACCTGAACGAGTTCATTGAACGATCGTTCACAAACTATATCATATTTTTGACGAACGTGAACGACTTGTTCACTTTTGCCAAATGAACGGGAAGTTGTGAACACGGTTATTCTGTCATTTATTGAACTGTGCTCTTATTTAGTTCACATTTCGTTCTTATCACGTTGTAATTATTGAGTCCTATAAGGAATAAAATGGGATCAAAACACAGCATTATCATAGATGTCATTTTTTATTATTCTGAACTAATGTTGGAAACATAATGTTGTGGAATAGACAATGAGAAGAGAGAGAGAGAGAGAGAGAGAGAGAGAGAGAGAGAGAGAGAGAGAGAGAGAGAGAGAAAGAGAAACGGGTGCAGAGAGAAAAAGAGTTAAATGTACAGAGTGTGACCGCCGACCGGAGCAGGTGTTGTCCCGTTCTTGTAAATAAACATTAAAAACAAAACCCACTGAAACCACTCCTTGTGTCTAAGAACCTGCAGAGGGAAGTTAACCCTGGGGTAAGGTACTTACTTCGGCATTTTCCCCTGATTTCAGGATAACGTCAGGAACAGTTAATAATAAGTTTACAATAATAACACAAAAAAAGAATGAAAAAACCCCCAAAAAAGTTCATTTTGGGATCCATGAACTTCTAGTTGATAATTTGGAAGAATGAACGATGAACTGAACTAATTCATATTGACTAACTTGAACTGAACTTTGAACTAGTTCCTAATCAAGGTGAACTTTCCCAACACTGGCTTCACCTTTAAACCTGCACAGTGACCATTGTTACCTAGCTGGTTAGCTTCACCTTAAAGCCCTGCTCTGTACCACTGTTAGCTAGCTGGTTAGCTTCACCTTCAAACCCTGCTCTGTACCACTGTTAGCTAGCTGGTTAGCTTCACCTTCAAACCCTGCTCTGTACCACTGTTAGCTAGCTGGTTAGCTTCACCTTCAAACCCTGCTCTGTACCACTGTTAGCTAGCTGGTTAGCTTCACCTTCAAACCTTGCTCTGTACCACTGTTAGCTTGCTGGTTAGCTTCACCTTCAAACCCTGCTCTGTACCACTGTTAGCTAGCTGGTTAGCTTCACCTTCAAACCCTGCTCTGTACCACTGTTAGCTAGCTGGTTAGCTTCACCTTCAAACCCTGCTCTGTACCACTGTTAGATAGCTGGTTAGCTTCACCTTCAAACCCTGCTCTGTACCACTGTTAGCTAGCTGGGTAGCTTCACCTTCAAACCCTGCTCTGTACCACTGTTAGCTAGCTGGTTAGCTTCACCTTCAAACCTTGCTCTGTACCACTGTTAGCTAGCTGGTTAGCTTCACCTTCAAACCCTGCTCTGTACCACTGTTAGCTAGCTGGTTAGCTTCACCTTCCAGTGACACTTTAATCCGCTGTAATGAACTGAGACAATGACGGCAGTGGAATGACGTTAGCCCGTGGCTACATCAGAGGACATTGGGACAAAGAGGCCTTTGACTGAAAAGACAATATCTGGGCTTCAATTAGTGCAGGCCAGACTGGGCTTGCAGGCCCCCACCCCCACCCCCACCCCAGGACACTTCTGGGTCACAGTCGTTCTCTGCAGCTTAAGCTAAAGTAAAGGCATGTTAGCAAAAGGCAGAGGTGGTAAAAGTACACACATTCTGTACTTACGTACAAGTAAAGCTACTGCTGTGAAAAAATACTTTGGTAAAAGTACAGGTACTGATTCATCTGATTTAAGTAAAAGTAAGAAAGTACAACTTCTGAAATGTAATAAAGTAAAAAAGTAAAACAGATTTTTTTTTTGCCATTAATTAAAGAATATTTATTTAAGCAAAAAATAAATCATTTAAAAGTGAGTTAGTGTAGAAAATGTTACTGAGTTTAGTGGATGAGGACAGAAAATTCAATAAAAAAGGGAAAATAAGTCACGGTTGAAATAAAAAGACATCATTATATGATTAAACAAAAGGTCAAACATGTGAGATTTAAAAAAATGCATAATTATGGAATAAAAACTTTAAGTGACTTATTTTTTGTACGGTTGCAACTGTTTAGTTTGTAAAAGTAACAAGTCTATTATGAGATTGGAAAGAGTATAAAGTACATATATTTATATAAATGTAAAGAGTATAAAGTACATATATTTATATAAATGTAAAGAGTATAAAGTACATATATTTATATAAATGTAAAGAGTATAAAGTACACAAATTTATAGAAATGTAAAGAGTATAAAGTACATATATTTATAGAAATGTAAAGAGTATAAAGTACATATATTTATATAAATGTAAAGAGTATAAAGTACATATATTTATATAAATGTAAAGAGTATAAAGTACAGATATTTATGAACAAATGTAGGAAGGAAAAGTTCACAGAAAAATAAATACTCCAGTAAATAGTCGGGGCTATAGCAGGTGAGTTGCACATGAACATTTCAGAACAGAAATGATATTAATTTTGAGATGGTCTGAAGCCAAAAAGGTAATCACCATTACAATTAAATGTATTTAAAAATGTAAAAAATAATAAAATATACAAAATATTAGAAAAAATACAAATTTGAAATACAAAAATAAAGATTAATTAATATATTACTTAAAAACAAATAAAATATACAAAAAATTATTTAAAACATTTAAAAATCTCCACACGCTGACCTCTGGTGATGACCTCTGATATTGACATCCTTAAGGAATGTAAATATTGACAGTCCCTAAAGGACGGAAATATTGATGGTCCCTGAGACATGCATATATTGACGGTCCCTAAAGCACGTAAACATCGACGGTCCCTAAGATGTGTATATATTGATGGTACCTAAAGTGCGTAAGTATTGACAGTCCCTAAAGAGCATAAATATCAATGGTGCCTAACACATGTATATATTGACGGTCGCTAAGGCATGTAAATATTGATGTCCCTAAGGCGTGTAAATATTGACGGTCCCTAAGGCATGTAAATATTGACAGTCCCTAAGGCGTGTAAATATTGACAGTCCCTAAGGCATGTAATATTGGCGCTCCCTAAGGCATGTAAATATTGACGGTCCCTAAGGCATGTAAATATTGGCGGTCCCTAAGGCATGTAAATATTGACAGTCCCTAAGGCGTGTAAATATTGACAGTCCCTAAGGCATGTAATATTGGCGGTCCCTAAGGCATGTAAATATTGACGGTCCCTAAGGCTGGCCTCAGGTCTGGTCTGTCCTCTGTGAATGGCTGGCACGGTGCCACCTGGCCCACTACTCCAGCGTCTGAAAAGAGGCGCCCTTTATCGTCTGTCGTTCATGATTAACACAACAATTACCACGTTATGAGCAACAGCCAGACTCAGCAGCGCAGAAGCGCATTGAGCTCAGGTCCTCCACACTAAGGTTTGAAACATAGAGCAGGTCATCCACTGACCCAAGGGTTGGCGGTTCAAATCCCACTCTGTCCTTGGAGAGTATGAAACAGCGGCGCTCAGGTGTGAACTGGCTTCACTCACACTGGTGTATGAATGTTTGGCGGCGGTCAAAATGGCTGCCACGCTTCTGTCAGTTTGTCCCAGGGAAGCTGTGGCTAGATATGTAGTTTAGCTAGCCTAGGATCTAGGTATTTGCTACGGGGAGACAGACTAGACAGCCTAGGATCTGAAAATCCAAAATGGGTCGGACCAATCAAATCGCGAGGGGCGGGATTGGAGCCCGCCCTGCCTCATGATGACACAAATACGACACGTAATGTTGTAGTCGCAGAGACGTAGCAGCTAGCACACATTGCCGTAACACCAGTTGCTAGCTGCTAGACAACATGGCTCATCACCAGGAACAACCATTGGAGCTGGCTTTGGCAGCAACGCTAGGTGATTTAAAATTACAGTTTTCCCTGCGGGAGGAGCAGAAAACGGCACTTAAGCTGTTTTTGGAAAAAAGGGACGTGGGAGTTTTGCCCACCAGGTATGGCAAAAGTTTGTAGATGAATTAGAAATCACGCCAGAAATCCGCATATTCTTCATACAAAAACGGCAACAGTCATTTAGTGCCATTCTGTTTTCTACCGTTCTACACTCACCAAATAGCCTACTTAACTCTGTGCTACAATCCTACTACTAGCCTGGTAGCCAAACGCCGACTAGCTAGCTAAACTGCTGCACTCGTTTTGAGACTACATTCTGGTGTGTTCTTCCGGTGACGCTGTCTACGAAATCCATGTTCATCGCTCTGATTGGTTGGCTCTGACTGGTTACCCATCCAATAACGTGGCGTTGTGTAAAGAGAAAACTTGACAGACAGCGGTTATCCCGCCCACAAATTCGCCTAGACTTTCTAGACTCTCCCCGTAGCAAATGCAGTTTGCGGCCACTGGGGACAGTCTAGATCCTAGGCTATAGAGGGAGCATGTGAGAGTGAATGAATAATGGGTCACTAATGTGAAGCGCTTTGAGTGGCTGAAAAAGAACTATATGAATCTACTATAGTTAACAGAAGATATCGACATGTTAGATACTACATCTGATGCTTCACTTTATTTTTGTCATAATTATGAATCAGCAGTTCGACCCAATCAACCATAGGAATCAACAAACTAATGTCCACAGAGGAATATGTGCGTCATGGCGACCAAACCAGGAGCAGAACGACAGGAATAATGTTAAAGAGGAATGAAGTGTTTATATGTCAGAGGAATTATTGAATTATGATCAGAAGAAACCAGTGACTTTATTCTGAATTCAGTTTAATGGTCTCATCATCTGAACCCACTTTATCCTCACTAGGGTCACAGGGGTCACTGGGGGCCTAATCCAGATACAATGGGTGAAGGTGGGGTCAGAGGTCACCCTGTATGAGTCTCCAGTTCATCTCAGGACTGAACATATATAGAAAAACAATCACTGTCACATTCACACTTATGGACAATTTAGATTAACCAGTTAACCAGTTAACCAGTTAACCAGTTAACCGGTTAACTAGTTAACCAGTTAACCTATCAGTGCATGGTGGGAGGAAAGTGAAGGACCTGGAAAAAAACCCACGCAGACACGAGGAGAACATGTAAACTCCACACAGAAAGGTCTGGTGTGGGAATAGAACCAACAACCTTCTGTCTGTGAGGCACAGTTTAATAGTGAATGATAATTTTCAACTGGAATTATGTGTTTACATGGTTCAACTGAAAGATGAAAGAACCTTTATTATGAATTAAACCAGAATAAAAACTCATGTAAACAGGAATATTGACATGTATTTATATAGGAAGTTTGACCACTGGTAGATTAATAATGGATTATTTTGTCAGCATTGTTAATGTAAAATAATATAATGTCATATTTATAATCAGCTTTTAATAATAAAAACAACAATAATAACAACAATAATAATAATAATAACAACAATAACAATAATAATAATAATAATAATAATAATAATAATAATAATAATAATAATAATAATAATAATAATAAAATAAATAAATAATAAAAATATTCTTAGATGTTTTAGTTTTATTCTTAGATGTTTTAACTTTATTCTTAGATGTTTTAACTTTATTCTTAGATGTTTTAACTTTATTCTTAGATGTTTTAACTTTATTCTTGGATGTTTTAGTTTTATTCTTAGATGTTTTAGTTTTATTCTTAGATGTTTTAACTTTATTCTTAGATGTTTTAACTTTATCCTGGTGTTTGACGGTAACTTCCGGTGACTGTGTGTCCTCTCGGCAGATGCAGCTTTTGTCGCTGCAGCGGTTAGCTTGATGCTAATCTGTTGTCCTTTAGCTTGATGCTAATCTCTTGTCCTCTGGGGTTCTCCTGCGTTCACACCCCCATGGTGTGAGGTTTGTGAAGGGGGAGAAAGAGCGGCGGCTCTTGAAGGACGGCTGAATGAGTGGAATTCAAGCGCCGGTGCATCATGAGAATCAAACGGAAGATAAGGCGACAGGAAGTGAATAAGGAGAAATAATAGAAAGTGAGGTTTGAAATGCACAAAGACATTCTTTCCCAGAGGGGCCTCAGGCTAACGCTAACCCTCCAGCTGAAGATGAATGCTCTATTCAGTCCACAGGAACACTCTGGGTGGTACGGGCTGTGCTCCTGTTCACACTGTTTCACTTATTGATTTATTCCAATATATGTGATCGGATGAAGAATCTTATTAAAATAATCCCTTCAAACATCTACTGACTTCAGATCAGTTACAGCTTTGACAATAACACTGGGCTACAGTCAGAAGCTTCTGGAATCAAACTAATGAAATGTCCCCACGTGGGTGTTAGTGATAAAGAAAAGTCCAGTCTTAAATGATGGTTGGATCAAGTTTCCAAAATAACTCTGGACTAAAAATGTCACATTTTACTTTTCATTTTACGGAATACTTTGGTCACTTTTATGAATTGCTCAAATTTCCAAGTTAATTCTGGGAATCCAATGGATCCAATGGAAAAGCGACTGTGGTGCCTGTAGTTACACTGGTCTACAAGAACAATGCTTCTGGAATAATACATTTAAATAAATAAATAAAGAATGTATTTAAATAATTTTTCTTTATTCTTATAATTTAATCTCTAATAGTTGATATTTTAAGGGGCGGCGCAGTGGTGCAGTGGTTAGCACTCGTGCCTCACAGCAAGAAGGACTGGTTCGAATCCCATACCAGACCTTTCTGTGTGGAGTTCACATGTTCTCCTCATGTCTGTGTGGGTTTTGTCCGGGAACTCCAGTTTCCTCCCACCGTCCAAACACATGCACTGATAGGTTAACTGGTTAACTGGTTAACTGGTTAATCTAAAATCACCCATAGGTGTGAATATGACAGTGATTGTTTGTCTAAATATGTTCAGTCCTGAGATGAACTGGAGACTCATACAGGGTGACCTCTGACCCACCTTCACCTGCTGGAGCTGGATTAGGCCCATGTGACCCTAGTGAGGATAAACTGGGTTCAGATCATAAGATGAGAAAATACCAAAACTAATGTAATGTTAATATGTGTTTTTTGCATTTTATTCTGTTTTGTGCATTTTACATTTTAGTGAATTATATAAAATTTTCAGTGCATTTTATTGTCTTTTTTATGCATTTTAATATTGTTTTGCATTTTATTCTATTTTTAGTTCATTACCTCTGCCAAGGAGGTTATGTTTTTGCCAGAGTTTGTCTGTGTGTCTGTCTGTCCTTAGTTAGCAAGATAAGTTATGGTAGATAAAACTTATGGACAGATTTTCAGGATGTGTTGGGAGTGTCGCAAAAACAAATGATTACATTTTGGTGGTGATGGGGGGGGGGGGGTCACCTTGGTGGAGGTCGGCACTTTTCTAGTTTTATTGTATCGTTAGTGCATTTTGAGTGTATTAGTCCATTATTGTATCTTGTCGTCCAGTTGTAGTTTTCATTTCCAGGTGTTTGACACAGAATCAGTCGGTGAAGGGTTAAACTTCTGCCAGAGGATTGTGTCATAGACACAGTCAGCTCTGGCCTGTGGAGCAGAAAAGCTGATGGTATAGATTTCTTTGGACAGAGACAGTAAAAGGGTGGGGTGGGGGGATGGGGTTGTGGGGGGGGTCTCCTGTTTCAGGCCTCCTGTGTTTAGTCAGGACGGCCAAACACTCCCTGAAGCTGCATACGAGGACAAAGTGCCAGCGAACCAGATCCAGTTTCCTCTGCTAAATACAGGTTTGTATTGGAAAAATGTGAACCTGGTAACCATGGAAACCACACTTCAATCAGGTTCATCCCCTTTACCATTCTGGTCCCATTCTGCTTCAAACACCTGAAACATCCCTTTGGAAATTAACTCAAGTTCACTAAAAAATTGAATAAAATGCAGATAATAAAATGCTGTAGATAAAAATATCATGTATATATAGTGTTTTTAAAATGTTAAAATAATGTGGAATTGAGCAAAAAATGAAGTAAAAATAAAGTTGAATCCCATCTGGGCTGCAGTTGAATCCCGTCACATGTTGAAGCTCATGTCACTGCCACATCCTGTCATTTGCAGAAAAACGCTGCTGCACCTTCCACTGAACGCTGCTGGGAATGCAGGGCGAATAAGTGCTGGTTTGAGCTCAAACAGGAAAGAGGTGCTGAGAGGTGAGCGGCTGCGAGGGTTAGCATTAGCGTTGAGAGAGTGAGGGTTAGCATTAGCGTTGAGAGAGCGAGGGTTAGCATTAGCGTTGAGAGAGCGAGGCCCCACACGCCTCCTTCTGCTGGAACACAAGCGCTCATTTACGGTTCCTCCCTGTACTTTAGCGCAGAGCACCTGAAAAGCTCCGCAGCGAAGGCACATAAAACCAAGAATACCAGCTGTCCGCAGCATTCACAGAGGAGGCTCCGCCCACTAAACACCAGGGTTACAGGGATCCACAGAGGAGGCCCCGCCCACTAAACACCAGGGTTACAAGGGATCCCAAAAAGTCAGCAAAAGTCCAACCAACCAGGTCGCTTCTCGACCCACATTTTTATAAATGTAATCAATGGTGTTCATGAACATCACATGACCTTACTCACATTCATGCATTTATTTCCGTGGTAAAATCCAATGTCATTGGGGTCGACAACCTGTGACACCTAAAGTGACATTTGAACCCAGTTTCCACAGAAAAGAAAACACTGGGAGCTGCTCATCATCTTTAAAAATCTCAGCGAATGTGTCAAAACCGTAACTTTTTTTGTTTCTATGTTTAGGGACCCGAACGACTGCAGCCTGAATATCATTAAATTAAATTTTTAATGAACCGTAACTGTGGATGACCATCTACTCACTTCAATGAAGTATTATTACTTCACTACAAAAACTACAAAAGCACAAACCTTCGCCAAGGCAGACCCCCCCTCTGAATGAAGAGAGGTCCACCAAGGTTTGTTTCACTGGGGTTTGTCTGTCTGTATGTATGTCAGTCTGTCAGTGTGTGTTTGTGTGTGTGTGTGTGTGTGTGCGTCCCACCCAGGTCAGTGTGTGTGTGTGTGTGTGTGTGTGCGTCCCACCCAGGTCAGTGTGTGTGTGTGTGTGTCCCACAGGTCAGTGTGTATCAGCTAACCTCATAAACACCATCAGATCGTTCTGTTCAAACACAAGACACAACATGAAGCTGCTAAAGCCCTGAAGAGGCAGGACAAAGGACGTTAGTGGAGCTCATGAAGCCTGGGGGGTGAGGGGAGGGAGTGGGGGTGGGGACACCTTGACAGAGGTGGTAAAAGTAGTGACATTCTATACTGAGGCAGAAGTACATCTACAGGTGTGAACACATACAAAGTCAAAATTAGGATATACCCCCCCCCCCCCACACACACACACACACACACACACACAGACCTGTACACAGTCAGTTCAGTGTTTGGTTTGTGCATCACTTCGTCCACAGTGACAGAAACAGTTTTACTGAAGGTTCAAGGTTTAACATCTACAACCTGATGACTGAAAACACTGGTGTTAAAGGTCAAAGGTCAACCTGATGACAGAAAACACTGGTGTTAAAGGTCAAATGTCAACCTGATGACTGAAAACACTGGTGCTAAAGGTCAAAGGTCAACCTGATGACTGAAAACACTGGTGCTAAAGGTCAAAGGTCAACCTGATGACTGAAAACACTGGTGTTAAAGGTCAAAGGTCAACCTGATGACTGAAAACACTGGTGTTAAAGGTCAAAGATCAACCTGATGACTGAAAACACTGGTGTTAAAGGTCACCCACTTTGATGAACAAGGTTGACAGATAATTAAATTCATGATCCACTACAACTCAAGGACCAGCAAATAATTAATAAATCTAATTATTATTAATTATCTATTTCATTCAGATTTTAATAAATTAATGACATATTTAATGATTTAATAATGTATTTCAGTGTTTAATTTTGGCCCTTTTAGTCCTCCATACTTGTCGCACCTCTGCTTGTATGTGAATTGTGGCTGATTTGCTCCAGTGTGGGTCATAAACTCAGCATCAGTGGAAGCTTTGTCTGTTTTTTTGAGGCTGGTTTTGTCGCCAACATTCTTGCTAAATAAATCTGTGACGGTTGAATGCTTGGTACAGTTCTACAGAAGTAATTCACATCAACTTTTCCAGAGTTTTTGTTGTCTTTGCACCAATGACAAAGAAGATTATGATTAGTAAAGATTAGGAAAAGTTCGCTGCATAGTTGGCGAGATTCATACAAAGAAAAAGAAAGAAAGAAAAGATTGGACTTAACTTTAGTCCAGGGGTCAGAAACATTTACAACCTGAAGAGACACCTGGGTCTCCAACAGTAAAGGAAATGTATGTGTGTGTATGTGTGTGTGTGTGTGTATGTGTGTGTGTGTGTGTGTGTGTGTGTGTGTGTGTGTGTGTGTGTGTGTGTGTGTGTGTGTGTGTGTGTGTGTGTGTGTGTGTGTGTGTAACAATCGTAACTATTTACTTTTCATATATCTCTGTCGTTGATTGTTTTTCCCTTTGAGACGACTTTGTTGTGATTTGGGGTTTTATAAATTTAATTGAATTGAAGTAGAAAAGCACAAACCTTCCGCCAAGGCAGACCCCCCCCCCCTCCAAAGAGGTGAGGTCAACCCCAAGGAGGTAATGTTTTTGCTCGACTTTGTTTGTCCGTTTGTCTGTTATTTAATAAGATAACTCAAAAACTTACAAATGGATTTTGATTACATTTTCAGGATGTGTTTGGATTGTCACAAGGAACAAATTATAAATTTGGTGGTGATCCAGAAGAGATCCTGGATTCTGGATCACTTTGAAATGTATTCTCCATTTACCATAAGGTAAAATTTCAAAGTGATCCAGAATCCAGGATCTCTCCTGGATCACCACCAAAATATAATCATTTGTTTGTTGTGACACTCCCAACACGTCATGAAGATGTCATCAAAATCCATCCAAAAGTTTTTAGTCATCTTGACGACCCCCCCCCCCCCTTTTGGATCACCATCAACATCTAATCAGTTCCAGATTATTATCCCATTACCAACCGACCCTGTACATTTCATCAACATCTGTCCATAACTTTTGGACTTATCTTGCTGAATAACAAACAAACAAACTCTGGCAAAAACATAACCTTTTTGGTGGAGGTAAGAAACAGAAGAATGTTTATTTGTTTAGTGCTTGTCATGTCACTCAAAGACAAAATCCCACCCCGTACCCCTTCAGACAGAGCTATTAGGGGTAGGGCTTGAAAATAAACCCCTATGAATTGGGACACCCCTTCAACACTCAGTTGTTACACAACCAAAAAAACCCAGCTTTAACCTGAAGTAAATAAACATGTCTGCTGTAGTGGGGTTCTCCTGGGATATACTGGAGCATTAACGACTTCAGTTTTTATCAAGTCGACTTATCAATAAAGTCGAAGTTGTGTCGAGGGGTCGTGATGATGTCATCATATTGTCAGCGGAGGAACAACACAGACACACGTCTGTCCAGCAATGAACAACTTGTATTAAAGTTCACTGTAATATAACAATGTCCACTGATAAGACACTAGCATTAGCATTGTAACCCCCAACAAAACAAAGGCTAATGTTAGCAAAGAGTTTTCTGTTAAATTTAACTGAACATCAGTAAGTAAGTTTGGTCTGGACCCACGGCTCTAAAGCCAGACTGTCCAGATGTCTGTCACACGTCCTTATTTTTTACATTAATTCCAAAAAGTTTAAGGCAGCAGCCGCCAAGACGAACACCACACTGTCCACACCATGTTTGGAAAAAGAGCATGTTGTCTTAATGTTGTCTGTGTTGCTGCTCATATCACTCAGGTTAGCTAGCGAGTACTGCTCATATCACTCAGGTTAGCTAGCGAGTACTGCTCATATCACTCAGGTTAGCTAGCGAGTGCTGCTCATATCACTCAGGTTAGCTAGCAGATGCTGCTCATATCACTCAGGTTAGCTAGCAGATGCTGCTCATATCACTCAGGTTAGCTAGCGGATGCTGCTCATATCACTCAGGTTAGCTAGCGGATGCTGCTCATATCACTCAGGTTAGCAAGCGGATGCCTCTTCAGATGGCCGTGCCATTTTTTTTCATCTAAGGTGAAGTATTTCCACACATGGTAAATGGACTGCATTTATATAGCGCTTTTCCACCTTCATGGTGCTCACAGCGCTTTACATGACACACACACATGCCATGTGTGTGTGTCACTCTCTTTAGTTTAGTCAGATCCTCCGCCCCCAGTCATGTCACCTCTGGTTTAGGACTGAATAACATGCGATTTGTCGACTCCTCCAAATTTAAGTCGACATGTGCTATGGGAGTCGACGTATCAACTAGTCAACGTTTCTGTTGATGCCCTACTATGCCCCATATACATATACTATGCCCCATATTTGTACTAATATCTGTGTCCAATCAGAGAACTGCTATGCTTCGACCGATTACTCCATGTTTAAGTACTTTTTTTTTCATGTGCGTTTAATGGAGAAAATGACCATTACACACTGCAAAACTGTCAAAGTTTATACAATACAACAGTTATCACAACTTAAAAACCGTTAATTATGGTGAAAATACTACATGTGTGTACTTCTGTCATAGATGCCGCCATTTTTAAAAGGATTCACATTGTATTCTGGGAAATTTCTCGTACCTGCCATTTGGAGTCTCCCTCTGGAAAATCTCCATTTGAAAGGGTATAAAGCCCTTCCCCTTCCCCCTACCTTAACCTGAATGGAGACACCCCAACCACTACCCCTCTGCACAAAACAGCTGGGAAGAGGTAAGAGGTGAGAACCAGTCAAAGACACCAGTGCATTATAGACCTGGTGGTCGATCAGGCTTTCCTAACCCCCCCACCAGGATGAGAATCACATCATCAATTAATTAATTAATTAATTAATTAATTAATTAATTGTAAGGAATACACTAAAACACAAAAAATATACACAATATACATTTATTAATGAATGAATGAATGAATGAATAAATTGATGACGTGATTCTTGTTAAAATTAACTGAAATTCACAAAAAAACGAAGACAAGAAAGTGATGTAATATTCAAAACATGTGCAAAAATATGAATATCTATGCAATTAACAGGTTTATACTAACTATAATGTTAATAATATAATGTCAGAGTCCAGCCATATATATATATATATATATATATATATATATATATATATATATATATATATGGGTTGGGAATTATAGCTGTAAGGCCAATACGATATACATCTATGATCGAACATATTAAAGTTTGACTTTCCTAGAAAATTTTAGGGAAACTTGTTGCCTTATAGGGCTTTACTTTTTACAAAACATGAAACGAAACAGTTTAAGTTATATTGACTTATTGAAGTTTACATTCACAGTCTTTACTCAAAACCATTAGTTACTATTTATTATGTTTTATAGTGGTGGGCGGAGCTTATACTGTCTTGCACAGTCATGGGCGGAGCTTAGACTGTCCAGTACAGTGGTGGGCGGAGCTTGTACAGTGAACACATCTGTTAATCCGTAGCACACGTTAATGTGGGTCTAGAGAAAACAAAACCCTCTTTTATCTCATATTTTCTTATTTAATGTTGTTGTTTTCTCATTTATTCCCATTTTCCTATTTTTCATTTCCCACTTTTCTCTTCTGTCTCTCTTTTTCATTTCCCCTCCTCCTTTTTCTCTTGTATTTTACTTTCTTTCAACGTTCTTTTCCCTTTCCCACCATTTGTTCCTTTTCATTTTCCTTCGTCTGTCATTAAATCATATCAGGTCAGAAGAGCATATTTGGCCAAAACAACAGGACGTTAACCCTCACCCATGTATCCATCTATCATTAATTCAAACCAACACCTCCTGCTCCTCTGCTGCTAATGCCCTGCTCTGAGGCAGGATTCAAACCAACACCTCCTCATAAAAGAACTAAACCCAGCTGTGAGTTTTCAACACAGCGTCTAATTCAGCCACTAAATGACACAGCAGGGGGTTCCCTTACAACTGCCCCCTCCCCTCCCCCTCTCTTCAGGACAAACCTCAGTGGGTTCATGTCAAAGATCACATGACAATAGAGATTCTTGACCCACACACTGAGAATCAACACAATTCAAACACACACACACACACACACACACATACATATATATAGGTTTTTGAAAAAGATTAGCATTTTACATGTATAAGGCCTGATTCATTCCAAGGCCCCCAATACCACCCCCTAAACCCTTTAAAATGATAAAACTGTAGACATTATGTATGAAATATGTGTTAAAAGTAAAAGAAAATGTTGGTGTCACTGGGTAAATGTGTCTTCACTGACTGAACATTAAACATTAAACCATTCAAATGAACCAGACATGTGGGTCATTTTCACCCCAGACATGTGGGTCATTTTCACCCCAGACAGGTGGGTCATTTTCATCCCAGACATGTGGGTCATTTTCACCCAAGACATGTGGGTCATTTTCACCCCAGACACGTGGGTCATTTTCACCCAAGACATGTGGGTCATTTTCACCCCAGACACGTGGGTCATTTTCATCCCAGACACGTGGGTCATTTTAATACCAGACACGTGGGTCATTTTCATACCATTGTGTTTGTTTTAATTGTCACTTCCACCTTCAACAATGTTTGTTGACGGACATTTGGTCAAATATTGATCCAAAAACAATTAACTTTGACCACTTTTCATAATCTTCCTAAAATGCGTAAGACATACGTCGTGAAAGTGGGCGATAGCACGACTCGTGAGTATTTTAAGGGATGATTTTTCTCCACAAATTCAGAAAGTTCATTAAATTTCACCAGCATGTATTTTATTGGTGCTGATGGAATGATAGATCCTCCATCTTTTTTTATCATCTGTTTCTCTTCTATTAAAAACTTTTTCTTCTTCTTTTCATTTTCATCAGAATCATTTTCTTTGGGCTCATGATCAATAATAAATACGTTCTGTAATAAAGTTTAAATTAACAAACTGGGAAAAACTCATCAAACAACAGTAACTCTGTGATGAATGAGGGTCAAAGGTCACCAAAACCATCATGGGTAACTCCCTCATAGACAATGGGATGATACGTACAGTACATACTCCAATTCACGAAACGAAACCCCCGAGACATAAATACAGTACTGTTCGTAAATACTGTATTTACGTTCCAGGGGTTTCAGTTTCGTTTCGTTAATTGAAGTTTCTTTCGTATTCAAAGACGCAAAATTGATGTAAAGGTTTTTTTCGTAACTTGAATTATTCGTTAGCTGGGTCTTTTTCGTAAATTGAGGTATGACACACACACACACACACACACACACACACACACACACACCTTCCTTATGTTCACATGTTTCCACTATTGGTACTTCTGGGACTTTTTTGGGGCACGTCCTTCTGACCAAGGCCATGAGTTCGCCCAGTCCTCTCAGGCATTTTGTCTTCGTACACTTTCGGGCCTGTAAGAAACTTACAATAACGTCTTCATATTGTGTCCGTTGCTATGGTAACATCACCGACAAAAACCACCAAAACAATAACCTAGCAGTGCTACCTGTATTCATTCCATGTATGGGTCTAGTGGTGCTTCATAGTCAGAGGAGGCGGGGCTAAAAGATTGTCCTCCAAATCCCTCTGTATGCAATAGGATGGTACGACAACCAATCAGCGTAATCTTTAGGATGATGTAGTTAGACCGTCGGAAAGTTAGGAATGACTAAACAAAATGGTGGATTATGAAGCTTAACGACTTAACGAAGTATTTAAAGATTGCTGACGTTTTCTCGCATTGTTCACTCATCTTTGATAAAAGAAAATCATTACCCCTTGTTGTTCTTTTTCTATGGTTGTTTCCGGTTGTTTCTCTCCGAATCGTTGCAGTGTCACTTTGTTACACCCGCCCCCTGACTCTATACTTCACTATACTTTGGATCGGCCAGTTTCAGGGAAATCTAGACAAAAGTTACATTGAGCGAAACTAGACCGTACAGTAGCACATTAGATTTGCTGCCATTAGGGGGGGGGGGGTCGAGGCTAACACGGCTAACAAAAAAGAAAGCAGCAGCAGAGAAGGAAATCACAAGAAGACTAGACATGGACGAAGTTTAAAAGAAGAACAGGGGTGTCAAACTCATTTTAGTTCAGGGGCCACATTCATCTTAATATGGTATAAAGTGGGCCAGACCAGTAAAATAATATAAATAATAAGATAAAAATGTATGAAATAATGTTAACGGCAAAGATTTCTGTGTTTTTGAGTAAAGAGAAAAAAAAGCCAAATTCTCCAAAAAAATTGTCACATCGACAAATTGTACATGAACGTAACACAAACAAATATGAACAACCTGTAAATTCTTAAGAAAAATAAGTTCAATGTTGACAATATTATGCTTTAGTTTGTCATTTATAGACATGCATCACAACTTACAGATCACAGTCCACGTACAAATATACACAACATTCAGTAACAGGTTGAATGTTGGTAAAATTCCGCAAAAATTTCGGTTTATTCACTTTTTTTTTTTTTTACTTTATTTTACACTAAAATAGAAAGGAAAATTACTTTAATAATAATAATAATAATAGATTAGATTTATATAGCGCTTTTCAAGGCACCCAAAGCACTTTTACATTAGTGTTCCATTATTCATTCACTCTCACATGCTCCCTCTGGTGGTGGTAAACTACATATGTAGTCACAGTTGCCCTGGGGCAGACTGACAGAAGCGTGGCTGCCATTTCGCGCCTACGGCCCCTCTGACCACCACCCAACATTCATACTCATTCATACACCAGTGTGAGTGACACTGGAGGCAAGGAGGGTAAAGTGTCTTGCCCAAGGACACAATGGACTGACTAGGACAGAGCGGGAATCAAACCGCCAACCCTTCGGTCAATGGACGACCCGCTCTCCCAACTGAGCCATGGCCGTCCCAAAAGGTTGGTTGGTTTAAGGTTGGTTTCCATTATTTCTAGGTGATTATGATAATATTTTACAAGTCTCATCCACTTTAGATTGAATTGACATCAATGATCAATGATATGAACTACTTTGATTATTAATTAACTTCAGTGTAATTGTTGCATTTCACACATTCATCCCAGGGGCCAGACTGGACCCTTTGGCGGGCCGCATTTGGCCCCCGGGCCTTATGTTTGACACCTGTGCTCTAGAAGAAGAACGTGTGGTAAACTTCCTCCACTGACAACTCCAGTTGTTTGTTGAGATTCTGATGATGTCATTTGCAACAAACAATCTGCACGACTACTGGGCCGCTCTCGAGTACCTACCCTTGAGCAGGAATTCTGTTGGATCCTGTAAAAGTTCCGGAAGGCGGCCGTGTTGGAACGTGCATACTGTGATCTTATAAATGTTGTGATACAAGAAAAGACAAATGTTGAATGTCACCGTTGATGTTGAAATTGAACACCAAAAGAGAAAAAAAATACTAAGTTAAATTAAATTGAATTTAAAATATTAATAATGAAAGGGGAGAAATAATTAAATGATAATTTTTTTAAACATAAACTTCTGCTTTCCCTCAGTGCTTTATGGGGACATCATTGACACACATTTAAATACTTCACATACATTTATATTTTTTAATCTTATTATTTTTAGATTTTATTATGTTTTATTGTGTTTTTATCTAGTATTTTAAAAAATATATTTTTATTGTGTTTTATTATGTTTATTTTATTTTATTTAATTGTACAGCACTTTGGAACCCTTGTGGTGTGTGTG
>CM035803.1:5625960-5648460 GCA_020466265.1 Siphamia tubifer
AGGAGGAGGAGGAAGAGGAGGAGCAGGAGTTACTTAAGTCCAGCAGCTATGATCCACCCTGCAGAACAGCTGATGGAGGAGGAGGAGGAGGAGAGAGGGGGAGGAGCTAAGAGGAGGAAGAGGAGGAGCAGGAGCAGGAGTTACTTAAGTCCAGTAGCTATGATCCACCCTGCAGAACAGCTGATGGAGGAGGAGGAGGAGCAGGAGGAGAGAGGGGGAGGAGCTAAGAGGAGGAGCAGGAGTTACTTAAGTCCAGCAGCTATGATGCACCCTGCAGAACAGCTGATGGAGGAGGAGGAGAGGGGGAGGAGTCAAAGGGAGCAGCAAGAGGAGAGAGAGGGAGGAGCTAAGAGGAGGAGGAGCAAGAGGAGAGTAGGGAAGGACTTAAGAGGAGGTGGAGGAGAGGGAGAGGAGTCAAAAGGAGCAGCAAGAGGAGAGAGGGGGAGGAGTTAAGAGGAGGAAGAGGAGGAGCAGGAGTTACTTAGGTCCAGCCGATATGATCTACCCTGTACAACAGCTGATGGAGGAGGAGGAGGAGCAGGAGGATAGTAGGGGAGGAGTTAAGAGGAGGTGGAGGAGAGAGGGGGAGGAGCAAAGAGGAGGAGGAGGAGCAGGAGTTACTTAAGTCCAGCAGCTATGATCCACCCTGCAGAACAGCTGATGGAGGAGGAGAGAGGGGGAGGAGTTAAGAGGAGGAGGAGAGAGAGGGAGGAGCTAAGAGATGGAAGAGGGGGAGCAGGAGGAGAGAGGGGGAGGAGGAGGAGAGAGAGCGAGGAGCTAAGAGGAGGAGGAGAGAGAGCGAGGAGCTAAGAGGAGGAAGAGGAGGAGCAGGAGTTACTTAAGTCCAGCAGTGATGATCCACCCTGCAGAACAGCTGATGGAGGAGGAGGAGAGGGGGAGGAGTCAAAGGGAGCAGCAAGAGGAGAGGGGGGGAGGAGCTAAGTAAGTGTTAAATGTTCTTCACTTCTATAGTTCTGTTCCACCTTCATGGTTCTTTACATTAGCCTCACATTCACCCATTCACACACACTCATACACCAGTAGGTTCTAAGGTCAAAGGTCAGCCCTACTGGGAGACTAAGGGTTCAGTGTCTTTGTCCAAGGACACTTGGACATGTGGACAGAACCAGGATGCGAAACACCAACCCTAAGAAGACGAGGAGGAAGAGGAGGAGCAGGAGACACTTCAGTCCAGCAGCTGTGACCCAGTCCGTGCAGAACCCGGTACCGTATCATATATTGTTCTTATGTTACAGCAGATTCACACCTGATCATTCCATTCTTCTTCTTTCTTCCACACTCACCTTTTCTGTGTTTTTAAAGCATCTCCTGTTTGAACAGTTACAACAGAGCAGCTTGACCTTTGACCTCTACAAACCCTGTGTTTACAACAGGAGGATGTGAAAAGGTGACAAACGACAGAGTGTGTGTTTAACACCGGAAAACACTGTCATTCAGGTCCAGTTTACACTGTCGGAACCAGGTACCTGACGTGGATTATTTCCTCTGTTAAAACGAAAACTGTCATTCTACTGAAAACCACGTTTCAACACTCCTGAAATCTGATGGGTCACCCTGAGCTACCACCGTCTGTGTGGTGTGTCCCCTCCACCGTCTGTGTGGTGTGTCCCCTCCACCGTCTGTGTGGTGTGTCCCCTCCGCCGTCTGTGTGGTGTGTCCCCTCCACCGCCTTTGTGGTGTGTCCCCTCCACCGCCTTTGTGGTGTGTCCCCTCCACCGTCTGTGTGGTGTGTCCCCTCCGCCGTCTGTGTGGTGTGTCCCCTCCGCCGTCTGTGTGGTGTGTCCCCTCCACCGTCTGTGTGCGGTGTGTCTACTCCACCATCTGTGTGGTGTGTCCCCTCCACCGTCTGTGTGGTGTGTCCCCTCCACCGTCTGTGTGGTGTGTCCCCTCCACCGTCTGGGTGGTGTGTCCCCTCCACCATCTGTGTGGTGTGTCCCCTCCACCGTCTGTGTGGTGTGTCCCCTCCACCGTCTGTGTGGTGTGTCCCCTCCACCGCCTTTGTGGTGTGTCCCCTCCACCGTCTGTGTGGTGTGTCCCCTCCACCGTCTGTGTAGTGTGTCCCCTCCACTTTCTGTGTGGTGTGTCCCCTCCACCGTCTGTGTGGTGTGTCCCCTCCACTTTCTGTGTGGTGTGTCCCCTCCACTTTCTGTGTGGTGTGTCCCCTCCACTTTCTGTGTGGTGTGATTAGGTCAGCAGTCTACCACAGTACCACCTAGCGGCCTGGCATGAGTTTCCGTATTTCTCCCACTGTTGCATCTTCATATAAACAAGGATTTCCTCCTGAAAACGCTCGTCTAAACACGGATCAAAAACTGAAGACGAGACGCCACTTTTGCGTCTTCTGTTTTCATTGTCACCGTATAAACATAGTCTTGATAGGAAGTGTCTCGTTAGCATGTTTGCTTATTAGCTTTGCTAGCTACAACAGACAGCAGTGCAAATGATATCTCGGATACATGGGCTCCTTGAGTTTGTTTCCATTTAGGAAAAGAAAAAAAAATTCACCTCACATTGTTTTGTTGAAGGTTCCCATGCCGACTACTGTATGTCATACAACAACACAACACCCACCACCCATTTGAACCAGTAATGAGTGAAATAATAACCGCAGCACCTCTCATATCAGCTGATTGTTTGTCCCCGACTCCCACAATTACTTCCACTGTAACTACATATTCCCGAACTTAGTTGCAAGTTTGTATTTTTGTGACGTCTCTGCTACCAGTGCCTGACAATCTGCCGACGCCATTACTGCCAAGATGGATACGTTGACTTTTTTCTGGTCATGTGACCAGCCTGTGACGTCATCATTGGGAGCTCTATTGCAGTAAATCTGAAGTAAAATGTTCTGCACTTCCACCTTCATGGTGCTCAAAGCGCTTAACATTAGCTTCACATTCACCCATTCACACACACACTCATACACCAGTAGGTTTCTAAGGTCAAAGGTCAGTCCTACTGGGGGCCTAAGTTAGGGTTCAATGTCTTGCCCAAGGACACTTCGACGTGTGGACACCCAGAGCTGGGACATGAACTGCTAACCTCTCGGTCATTGGGGCGACTCACTCTACCAACTGAGCCACATGCGCCCGTTAGCATTAGCATTAGCATCCACAAGAAAAGACATCGGATCAAACTGGTTCATGTGCTCTCTGTGGAAATAAAGCGGGGGTTTTTTTCCTGCATATTTTCAAAACAAGTGACGTCACCAAACCTAGCTGGATGTTACTCTGGGATGGTAAACACACACAGAGCCAGGGGGGGAGGGGGGAGTGTTCCTTCCTGCATTCTGAGCCAATCACAGGCGCTTCATCACCACATCATGGACATGAGGAAGTAGAAGTAAACTCTGTTGTTCCACCTCCAGTCATTTTTCTACCCTCCAAAAACAAAACATTCCATACATTGTTTTAAATACAAAGTAGAATCAACACACAGTGTATTCAATAACAATGGAGATCACAGAAATATTAATGAAATAACCCATAGAAAGACTCCTGTAAAGTTTTAAAGTTTAACTTGTGTGTTAACTTTCCATTATTGTTTTTTCTGATATAAAGTAACATCACCTGTGCTGGTGCTAGCTTAACTTTAGCTTCATTCTCATACTAGAGCTAATATAACTAGCTTAGCTTTAGCTTCATTTCCTGTACTCCAGCTAATATATCTACAGTAGCTTTAGCTTCATTTCCTATACTAGAGCTAATATAAGTAGCATAGCTAAGCTAATAATATTAGCCTATTAATATGTGATGATAAGGAATATATCTGTAAAGCAACACATATCAATTGCTGTTTATGGAATGGCTTCTGGTGTCTTGTCTCCTCATGTACTTTATCACATACTAGAGCACAGGTGTCAAACTTCCAACCCACCAAAGGGTAACAATGAAGATATTAATAGTGTAAAATTGATTAGAATTCAGGTTCTACACACAGAATATTTAGATCTACGTTGGGTTAAAGCAGTAAAATCACACCACAATTACCTATATATAATAAAAAAAATGTAGATTTTAATGTAAAAAAGTCAAAATACATGAACATATTTATATTAACAAAGCATCCTTTTACAAAAACTTCAATAAATACCTGAACAAATATGAAGTAAGTGTGTTATTTTACTAATATTCTGCCTTTTACTAAACCTTTAGTCTGGAGGGGGGGGGGGGCTTAATCCTGGTGTTCGAGAACTACCATCCTGCCTGTTTTAGATGTTCCCCTCTTTCAACACACCTGATGGTCATTATTAGTCTTCTGCAGAGGTTTATCTATTGAATCAGGTGTGTTAGAAGGAGGATACATCTAAAACATGCAGGATAGTAGCTCTCGAGGACCCCTGGTTTAGTGTGTTTGTAATTAAAATGTCAGTTATAGTTGAGGCAAAACATTGTTAAAGTTTTACTTGTGTCATTCATTGTACTAGTGCAATATTTGCTCTGGAATTATAAACAACTGAGACAGAATAGAAAAGGAATTAAATTAAACAAAGATTCAGTGAAATAATGAAAAAATGAAGTAAACCAAAAGTGGATTACAATATTTATACAAAAGGAAAAAAATCTAAACTAAATTTTGTAAAATAATGAAAAAAGGAACAAAATGTTACAAAAATTAAGTAAAATAACAAAAAAGGAACAAAAATAAAAATAAAAAAAAATATAAAATGTAAGTAAAATAAGAAGGGAACAAAATCCCTGACAAAAAATGTAATTATATATATATATATATATATATATATATATATATATATATATATATATATATATATATATATATATATATATATATAAGCACTATTAAGGCGCAGACCTTTGCCAAGGCAGACCCCCCCCACCACCAAAATCTGATAATTTGTTGATTTCCCCATTACCATCACAGCCTGAACATTTTTATCAAAATTTATCCATAACTTTTCAGTTATGTTGCTAACAGATAAACAAACTAGAAGTTGTGTATAGCACGGTACTTCACCAAATCCAAACGTCATGATGACGTCATACCTAGATCCACGAAAATAGATCCCATATCACAGGTGACTTGGACGAAACTTGGATGAAAATTTCTGCCAATTTGCTGCAGAAATGTGGTCATTAGAATGAAAATAGGCAAACAAACAGACATACAAACAAACAAACAAATGCTACCGATCAACATACATGACCAAATTAGATTTTTTTCGAGTAACAAACACACAAACTCTAGTAAAAACATAACTTTCTTAGTGGAAGTAATGAACAAAATGATACAAATAATAAAGTTAAATATGAATTTATAAGAATGTTTTGTGTTCTGACCGATGAAAAGCAGCTGGTTTTGGTTTATGGGATATACTATATTAATTTGATCTATATTTACGTATGTGATGTTTTTTGTTTTATTTTAGTATTTTTCTTTCTGTGAATGGAAGTGAAGTTCTGTGAAGAGGGTTTTGTGTAAATGAAAAAGTTTTGTTCCTCCGTTCAGTTATAGTAAAATGTTATTTAAATAAATGTTTGTTTTTTTGTCTCTGCTTTAAAACCACAGTTGCACTGACACAGAATCACCACAAGAGGGAGACGTTGGTTTGGTTTTGAGGCTGGAGGGATGTCTCACTCTGTTAGCTAGCATATATATATATATATATATATATATATATATATATATATATATATATATATATATATATATATATATATATATATATATATGAAGTGGACGCCATGGTTTTGTTCCAGTAGACGTCCAGATGTTCTGTCCAATCAGAACCCTCTGTACCTCCACCTCTGAAAGACCAGTTAACTTGAGCAGAATACACCAGTTTCCATGGAAACCTTTCTTCAGAATTAACATGTCCAGGTAAACACCAAGGAAATAGTTGTAATTCTTTATCATTTTATTCTAATTAAATAATTCAGAATTGAAAAACTTTGTGTAAATTTAGCAGCTGAAGAATCAGACAGATGTGAAAACAGCTGCTGACTTTAACTGAACACGTCTGTTTCATATACACCTGTTTAAGGAATAACTAGACTCACCTGTGATTGAATTCCTGTTTATTACCCCCCCCCCCACACACACACACACACACACACACATACTCGTTTCCAAGACTGTAATCAAGTAGACATTAGGTAGAGAGTGTAAACACATCTTCTTCACTTTTTAATAAAATAAAATTAAACTAAAAATAATGAGAAAAATGTTAAAATTTTATTAAATAAAAAATAATTACAAATAAATAAATACTAACATATTTTTTTAAAACAATAAATAAATAAAAGATGACAAAATAAATAAAAAAATACATTAAAAAAATACTATATTTAAAAGTAAACCTTTGAAAAATACATGTTTCACTTTGCACCTGTTTCCCTCATGCTTTATGGGGACTTCCTGAAAAAACAAGTTCATGTATTTAAAGGATCACATCATTTCTATTGTATTAGTGGGGACCTCAATTTTGGTCCCCATAGTGTCAGAGGTCCCCATGGTGTGACGATGTAAACATATCAATGTCCCCATAAAGATAGGAATACAAACACACACACAGAGGCTGATTCCAGTCCATGTGGGGACACTGGTGCAGATACCACACATCAGGTTTTCTCAAACTCATTTTCTTTCCACATTCAGGCTGATTAAATATCCAGTAAAATAATAGAATATCATAATATCTAGACTTCCATCCATTTATTGAAGGAAATGTAACATGTGTGTGTGTTTGTCTGTTGTCAGATCAGTGACGTCGTGGCTGGTGTGACGTAAAAGAAGCAGAAGAATCACAATCACTTTGTCATTTGTCATATCTGAGGACACATCCAAATGAGAGGAAGTTCACCTGGCCCCTTCCCAGGCCAGTCAGTCCTGGGAAGGGGCCTGTGGCGCTACCTCTTTCATACCGATTACTAATCGATATCATCGATTAGTAACTGATTAACAGAAAAAGAAAAACAAGCAAGTGTACGGGTCGCAGAAGAAGACACAGCATGTGTAAACAGCACTAGATGGAACAAGGTAGGCTTTTTAATGTAGATCCACACAGAGATAAAGATGCTAAGGAGAGTCGAACTGGGGGGGGGTTAAACAATGGATAAAAAAGAAACACACTCAAGGATGACCCTATGCAGCTGCATGCTGACCTCCGACCTTGTGGAGGAAAAAAATATATACAGTTCTAAAAAATCTCCTAATTTTCCACAGTCCTGTGACATGTCCACAGCCTGACCCAGTTTTAATAGAGTCCAGTAGAACACATGTGAGTTCATGTGTGTCTTCTGACTGTGCCCGTCCAGCTGTAAAACCTTCAAAAGTCACAAACTGCTCCAAACATGGAACCAAATGCGAGTATACATTGTCAGTATACAGCAGCAACGAGCATTTGATGAGGGTTTGGAAAGACAGCACATGAACCTGAGCATAAGTAATAGAGCAGTGAAGAAAAAAGAAATGACACTGATCTGGTCACTGGTGAGAGGAGGAAAAAAAAGGAAGAAATATCTGCTGTTCACTTCATATGTAGAACCATGTGTTTGTGGACTGAGTCAGTTCTATTAAAGCTCCTCCCATTTTCTGTTAAAGCCCCTCCCACTTTCTGTGAATAAGAGACTTTCCCTGTTGCCTGGGTAACCGGCCTGTAGTTACACACGCAGACACAGACAGACTTGGAGTAAAGTGTGTCTGAATGTTAAACCTCTGAACTCCTGCCATTTTTGGGAAAACTGTAAATAATGTGTGAAAACAGGTGATCATGAGTGGCAGGAGGTTCTGTAGTTTTTTAAGTGAACAGGAGTTTTAAAACTTCTGCAATTAATCTGAAATCCATTTCAGATTACCGGGGGGGGGGGGTTACATGGGGGCAGTTTGAAGTCTTTACACCCTGAAACAAAATGACTTTGACACCCTTGGATCAAGAGAAAATCCCAGATCTGAGGTCAGATCTGTCATCGTATGTCAAAAGTTCCATCCAACGAAGTTATTTATTTAAACCGGTTGATGGTTCCGTGATTGTTGCCAGGGGAAACACGTTGCCATGGTTTCCAGTGTTTGATGATCTGTACTATTTGTTGCTGGACGAGCTCTTAATAAAGGTGCGGTTTCGCTCCAGCGTCACCGCCCTCCTGCCGCTGCTCGTGCTCAGTTCGCTCACGTCTACGCCAGAGTCTAAGCTGGTTTCTCGACTCTCCACCGGCCGCCGCCTCCGTTCAGAGTCGCTGTAACGGATCTCGGCGGCGGGTTTTCCCTCCAGTGACACAAACCAGGCCCGAGGAGAAGACGTTCTGGAGAGTTCTGCTGAGGCGTGCATGGAGTGCCGGTTCTGTTCCGCTCTGAGCCGGTTCAGGGTTCCTGGTTCCGACGCAGACTCTGGGAGGCTGCACTGAGCTCTGGACGGATGTTCCTCTGCGGCGGTACGAGCTTTCACCTGTGCACAACAACAGCATTTAGACACGATTAGGACTTTTTCTCACAATTTAAAACTTGTGTCACATAAATGCAACATTTTATCTCAACATTGAATTTTTTCTCACAATTTCAACATTTCTCTCATAATTTTGACTCATGATTAAGACTTTATTACAGAATTTAAATTTTTTATCTGACAATTTCAACTTTTCTTCTCGTATTTGCCTCCACCAGTGGGGTTATGTAATCATCTGGGTTAAGATCATTAAGATCCTGAAAAATCATGAAATTGCTAAGATCATGAAAAATTGAGATAATCATTGAGATCATAAAAAAATTATGAAAAATCCGGAAATCACTAATATCCGTGGAAATCATCAAAATCCCTAGGATCACCAAAGGTGACAACTTACTAAAATAATGAATAATCATGAAATCACTAAGTCTACCAACTCACAAAAAATATTTTAAAAACTCCTGACATTACTAAGATCATGAGAAATTATGAAAAATCACTGAGATCACAGCTCACTGAAATCAATAAGATCATGGAAATCATGAAAATCACTAAGGCTACAAGTCACAAAAATAATAAAAAATCCTTAAATCACTAAGATCAAGAGAATTAATCAAAAATATATTTTTTTTAATTGCTAAGACGACCACCTCACTGAAATCATGAAAAAAATCATGAAAACCATTTTAAAAAATCATGGAATTACTAAGATCATGAAAGATAAAACATAGTGAAAAATCAGTAAGACCACAGAATTCACTAAAATCATGAAAAATCAATAAAATCAGCAAAAAATAATAATAATAATAGTAAAATCAGCAAAAATGAAGAGTGGTACCTCTGCAGACCCCCGGTCTTGGCTTTGTCCATCCTGGTGGAGGGCACTGGAGGTCTGGGTGAAGCCATCTTTGCTAGGTGGCTCCGTGGGTTCGGTCGACGCCCCTGAACGCGGCAGAGTCGCCGACTTCCTCCACGGTGTTCGCTGGTAGTCGTTCTCCTCGAAATGGAAGAAGGCGGGTGCATGAAGAACGGCCAAAAACAGATCCTGATCCGTTGTGTGTCGGGAAGGGTCGTTAGCGTCCTCAGACACGGGACAGTCCAGGGGCAGGGGGGCGTGGTCTGCTTTGGCCCCGCCCAGGCCCAGGTGAGCGTCAGGGTTCATGATGACGCCGCTGCTGTTCAGGGTTAGAAAAGACGAGGAAGTGTTCTGCTGCGGGTTCTCCACTAGAACACTGTCATAGTTCTGCAGCTGCACTTTAGCCACAGAAGAACTGAAGGAAGAAAGGAAGAGTTTATAAAAGAAAGAGGAAGAAGAAAGGAAGAGTTTATAAAGAAAGAGGAAGAAGAAAGGAAAAGTTTATAAAGAAAGAGGAAGAAGAAAGGAAGAGTTTATAAAAGAAAGAGGAAGAAGAAAGGGAGAGTTTATAAAAGAAAGAGGAAGAAGAAAGGAAAGAGTTTATAAAAGAAAGAGGAAGAAGAAAGGAAGAGTTTATAAAGAAAGAGGAAGAAGAAAGGAAGAGTTTATAAAAGAAAGAGGAAGAAGAAAGGAAGAGTTTATAAAAGAAAGAGGAAGAAGAAAGGAAGAGTTTATAAAAGAAAGAGGAAGAAGAAAGGAAGAGTTTATAAAAGAAAGAGGAAGAAGAAAGGAAGAGTTTATAAAAGAAAGAGGAAGAAGAAAGGAAGAGTTTATAAAAGAAAGAGGAAGAAGAAAGGAAGAGTTTATAAAAGAAAGAGGAAGAAGAAAGGAAGAGTTTATAAAAGAAAGAGGAAGAAGAAAGGAAGAGTTTATAAAAGAAAGAGGAAGAAGAAAGGAAGAGTTTATAAAGAAAGAGGAAGAAGAAAGGAAGAGTTTATAAAAGAAAGAGGAAGAAGAAAGGAAGAGTTTATAAAAGAAAGAGGAAGAAGAAAGGAAGAGTTTATAAAGAAAGAGGAAGAAGAAAGGAAGAGTTTATAAAAGAAAGAGGAAGAAGAAAGGAAGAGTTTATAAAGAAAGAGGAAGAAGAAAGGAAGAGTTTATAAAAGAAAGAGGAAGAAGAAAGGAAGAGTTTATAAAAGAAAGAGGAAGAAGAAAGGAAGAGTTTATAAAGAAAGAGGAAGAAGAAAGGAAGAGTTTATAAAAGAAAGAGGAAGAAGAAAGGAAGAGTTTATAAAAGAAAGAGGAAGAAGAAAGGAAGAGTTTATAAAAGAAAGAGGAAGAAGAAAGGAAGAGTTTATAAAGAAAGAGGAAGAAGAAAGGAAGAGTTTATAAAAGAAAGAGGAAGAAGAAAGGGAGAGTTTATAAAGAAAGAGGAAGAAGAAAGGAAGAGTTTATAAAGAAAGAGGAAGAAGAAAGGAAGAGTTTATAAAAGAAAGAGGAAGAAGAAAGGGAGAGTTTATAAAGAAAGAGGAAGAAGAAAGGAAGAGTTTATAAAAGAAAGAGGAAGAAGAAAGGAAGAGTTTATAAAGAAAGAGGAAGAAGAAAGGAAGAGTTTATAAAAGAAAGAGGAAGAAGAAAGGAAGAGTTTATAAAGAAAGAGGAAGAAGAAAGGAAGAGTTTATAAAAGAAAGAGGAAGAAGAAAGGAAGAGTTTATAAAAGAAAGAGGAAGAAGAAAGGAAGAGTTTATAAAAGAAAGAGGAAGAAGAAAGGAAGAGTTTATAAAGAAAGAGGAAGAAGAAAGGGAGAGTTTATAAAGAAAGAGGAAGAAGAAAGGAAGAGTTTATAAAAGAAAGAGGAAGAAGAAAGGGAGAGTTTATAAAGAAAGAGGAAGAAGAAAGGAAGAGTTTATAAAGAAAGAGGAAGAAGAAAGGAAGAGTTTATTAAAGAAAGAGGAAGAAGAAAGGAAGAGTTTATAAAAGAAAGAGGAAGAAGAAAGGAAGAGTTTATAAAAGAAAGAGGAAGAAGAAAGGAAGAGTTTATAAAGAAAGAGGAAGAAGAAAGGAAGAGTTTATAAAAGAAAGAGGAAGAAGAAAGGAAGAGTTTATAAAAGAAAGAGGAAGAAGAAAGGAAGAGTTTATAAAGAAAGAGGAAGAAGAAAGGAAGAGTTTATAAAAGAAAGAGGAAGAAGAAAGGAAGAGTTTATAAAGAAAGAGGAAGAAGAAAGGAAGAGTTTATAAAAGAAAGAGGAAGAAGAAAGGAAGAGTTTATAAAAGAAAGAGGAAGAAGAAAGGAAGAGTTTATAAAGAAAGAGGAAGAAGAAAGGAAGAGTTTATAAAAGAAAGAGGAAGAAGAAAGGAAGAGTTTATAAAAGAAAGAGGAAGAAGAAAGGAAGAGTTTATAAAAGAAAGAGGAAGAAGAAAGGAAGAGTTTATAAAGAAAGAGGAAGAAGAAAGGAAGAGTTTATAAAAGAAAGAGGAAGAAGAAAGGGAGAGTTTATAAAGAAAGAGGAAGAAGAAAGGAAGAGTTTATAAAGAAAGAGGAAGAAGAAAGGAAGAGTTTATAAAAGAAAGAGGAAGAAGAAAGGGAGAGTTTATAAAGAAAGAGGAAGAAGAAAGGAAGAGTTTATAAAAGAAAGAGGAAGAAGAAAGGAAGAGTTTATAAAGAAAGAGGAAGAAGAAAGGAAGAGTTTATAAAAGAAAGAGGAAGAAGAAAGGAAGAGTTTATAAAGAAAGAGGAAGAAGAAAGGAAGAGTTTATAAAAGAAAGAGGAAGAAGAAAGGAAGAGTTTATAAAAGAAAGAGGAAGAAGAAAGGAAGAGTTTATAAAAGAAAGAGGAAGAAGAAAGGAAGAGTTTATAAAGAAAGAGGAAGAAGAAAGGGAGAGTTTATAAAGAAAGAGGAAGAAGAAAGGAAGAGTTTATAAAAGAAAGAGGAAGAAGAAAGGGAGAGTTTATAAAGAAAGAGGAAGAAGAAAGGAAGAGTTTATAAAGAAAGAGGAAGAAGAAAGGAAAGGAACACGGAAAAAAGAAAGGAATATGCCAAAATATAAAAGAAGAAAAGAACGCACCAAAAAAGAAAATGAAAAAAAGAAAGGAACACATACAAAAAAAAGAAAAAAGAAAGAAACACACTAACATTTTGGACAGTTTTGGTTTTGGCGGGGTTTATGTCTTAGGGGGCGGGGTTTGTTATGTCTGAGGGGGCGGGGTTTGTTGTTCCTCATTTGGTAAATATTTCATTTTTTTTTCTTCTGAACTTTCTCTGTTTTTTATTCTTCTTTCCTTTTTTCTTCCCCCTTTTCTACTTTCTCATTTTTCTTTTCTTTTTTCTCATATTTCTATAACTTTTTTAAATCTCATGATTACTTTTTATCACAATTGTTTTTGTTGTTGTTGCTTTTGTTTTTCATCTTTCCTACATTTCCTGTCCATATCTACAAAACGGTTTTTACTGGTTAAATATGTATTATTGCTTTCATGACAAAAAAATGGAGTTTTACTTTTTTATTTTTGACCTTCATTACAATTGAGAAGTTGTACTTTTTTACTTTAACTTCAGTAAAAGAGTTGAATCAGTACTTCTACTTTTACCAGAGTACTTGTTCACACAAGTAGCTGTACTTTCACTTAAGTACAGAATGGTTCTCTCTTGGCTTACACTGCACATAGGGGTGTATCATGTGAATTGCATCATTTTCAGCAGCGTTTCGTCCCCATGCTGACGCAGATTTTTTACTGAAACATTTCCATTTTTACGTAACATATTTTTGAGACGGTTTTAAAACTAAACCTGTATCGTCTGGACATAACCTGAAAATACAGGGTCAGCATGGACTTTTCCTTTATCAGGTCCTGGCCTCTACAGTAGGTGGTCTGGTTTGAACTGTGGTCAGGTTAGTTAAAAACAGACTGAAGTCACAGTTCAGTCTAAGCTGCTATAGGAGCTAGAATGATGGGGGAAGTACAGGCACTAAGTCTCTCTCTCTCTCTCTCTCTCTCTCTCTCTCTGTCTCTCTCTCGTCCTTATTTGTAATTTCTTAAACCTATCTTACATACCAAGTCTGTTCATGACTAGTCACCTGGGGTCCCTTTTCCTCACTCCCCCTCCTGGGGGAGCGGCAGCTCTCTCAGCAGTATCCACATAAGGAGCCATAGGCAACAGGATCTGCAGTGACTCACTTGTGTCCAGTGCTGACCTGTGACCCCAGACCTCCCCCCTCACCTGTCTGATGGATGGACCTGCCCCCCCTCCTTTCATCTACAAATGGACATTCATCTACAGTCTGTCCGTCCATGGCAGTGGATCTGTCCCTCACTGTGGTTCTCCCAAACATGTCTTCTTTCCCTCTGGGTTTTGGAGTTTTTTCTTACCAAGAAGGAGGGTCTAAGGACAGGGGGGGGGGGGGGTCTAAGGACAGGGGATGCTTGGGACTTTCTCTATTTTTGTGGTTTATTGTGTGATTGTGTTTTTTTATGTTCTATGAGACAATACTTTAGAAATACTATTGAATTGAATTGAACCAAATAGTCCGTAAAATGTAAAATGGTTCAAAATTAGTGACATTTTGGGTATGAATGTGTCTGTGCTGATTGTTTTAATAGTATTTTTATGTTTTATTAATGTTTTTATTTTACAATCTTTAGTGACTGTAAATTTTAAATGTATTTATTGTGTTGTCATGGACTACAGATGGAAAGTAACTATTTAGCTTTAATCTGTTACAGTACATCTGTGAGCTTAATGTTCTCTGTACATTGTCCCTTAAATAAATAAATAAATGGCAGAGGAAATCAAACTATAGCAGCATATGTTGTCCAACAACCCAGGTCGATATTTGTATCGTCATCTGAACCCGGTTTATCCTCACTAGGGTCACAGGGGTCAGTAGGGGCCTAGTCCAGCTACAATGGGTGAAGGCGGGGTCAGAGGTCACCCTGTATGAGTCTCCAGTTCATCTCAAGGCTGAACATATATAGACAAACAATCACACCTGTGGACAATTTAGATTAACCAATTAACCAGTTAACTAGTTAACTAGTTAACCTGGAGAAAACAGGTGGATACTGACAGAAGGAAAAACTGTCAATATGTGTCATAAATATGAGTGTGTTTTTAGTTTTTACCTTCGATGGTAGACCAACGTCACCAAGAGGCAGAAGACGAACACTAGTGTTCCACTGAGGACGAACAGAACAACTGACCAGTGCTGCAGAACAAACTCTATGGAAAGTTCCAGTCTGAACACACCTGAAGAAAAAAAACACACAAATAAATAAATACTCAACTGAAACACCTGAAGGAAATTCTTTTTTTTTTAAGTATTTTTTACCACGTTTATAATATTCATTGATTCAAATATTCATCATATATTGAATGAATTAAATTTTCTGTGTTTTAGTGTGTTAACTATTTTTAAAAACAGATTTTACATCATTCTGTCTATATATTTTAACATTTGTTTCCACACATTTTAATATCTGTGTCTCTTTTAATTAACCCTTTAATATTTTCTTTTGTTATCACTTCAGCTGTCATTTGGCCCCAAACATGTACTGTAGTTAGTTAACCACATGTACTGTAGTTAGTTAACCACATGTTCTGTAGTTAGTTAACCACATGTACTGTAGTTAGTTAACCACATGTACTGTAGTTAGTTAACCACATGTACTGTAGTTAGTTAACCACATGTTCTGTAGTTAGTTAACCACATGTACTGTAGTTAGTTAACCACATGTACTGTAGTTAGTTAACCACATGTTCTGTAGTTAGTTAACCATATGTACTGTAGTTAGTTAACCATATGTACTGTAGTTAGTTAACCACATGTACTGTAGTTAGTTAACCACATGTTCTGTAGTTAGTTAACCACATGTACTGTAGTTAGTTAACCACATATACTGTAGTTAGTTAACCACATGTACTGTAGTTAGTTAACCACATGTACTGTAGTTAGTTAACCACATGTTCTGTAGTTAGTTAACCACATGTTCTGTAGTTAGTTAACCACATGTACTGTAGTTATTTAACCATATGTGCTGTAGTTAGTTAACCATATGTACTGTAGTTAGTTAACCACATGTACTGTAGTTAGTTAACCATATGTTCTGTAGTTAGTTAACCACATGTACTGTAGTTAGTTAACCACATGTTCTGTAGTTAGTTAACCACATGTACTGTAGTTAGTTAACCACATGTACTGTAGTTAGTTAACCACATGTTCTGTAGTTAGTTAACCACATGTACTGTAGTTAGTTAACCACATGTACTGTAGTTAGTTAACCACATGTTCTGTAGTTAGTTAACCACATGTACTGTAGTTAGTTAACCACATGTTCTGTAGTTAGTTAACCACATGTACTGTAGTTAGTTAACCACATGTACTGTAGTTAGTTAACCACATGTTCTGTAGTTAGTTAACCACATGTACTGTAGTTAGTTAACCACATGTACTGTAGTTATTTAACCATATGTGCTGTAGTTAGTTAACCACATGTTCTGTAGTTAGTTAACCACATGTACTGTAGTTAGTTAACCACATGTTCTGTAGTTAGTTAACCACATGTTCTGTAGTTAGTTAACCACATGTACTGTAGTTAGTTAACCACATGTACTGTAGTTATTTAACCATATGTGCTGTAGTTAGTTAACCATATGTTCTGTAGTTAGTTAACCACATGTACTGTAGTTATTTAACCATATGTGCTGTAGTTAGTTAACCACATGTTCTGTAGTTAGTTAACCACATGTACTGTAGTTAGTTAACCACATGTTCTGTAGTTAGTTAACCACATGTACTGTAGTTAGTTAACCACATGTACTGTAGTTATTTAACCATATGTACTGTAGTTAGTTAACCACATGTTCTGTAGTTAGTTAACCATATGTTCTGTAGTTAGTTAACCACATGTACTGTAGTTATTTAACCATATGTGCTGTAGTTAGTTAACCACATGTTCTGTAGTTAGTTAACCACATGTACTGTAGTTAGTTAACCATATGTACTGTAGTTAGTTAACCACATGTTCTGTAGTTAGTTAACCACATGTACTGTAGTTAGTTAACCACATGTACTGTAGTTAGTTAACCACATGTTCTGTAGTTAGTTAACCACATGTTCTGTAGTTAGTTAACCACATGTACTGTAGTTAGTTAACCACATGTTCTGTAGTTAGTTAACCACATGTACTGTAGTTAGTTAACCACATGTACTGTAGTTAGTTAACCACATGTTCTGTAGTTAGTTAACCACATGTTCTGTAGTTAGTTAACCACATGTACTGTAGTTAGTTAACCATATGTGCTGTAGTTAGTTAACCATATGTACCTGTAGGTGGAGGCACAGTTGCAGCTGTCCAGGTTCCCAGGTGAGGAGCAGAGAAGTTCCACAGCAGCGTTCCTTCAGAAGACTCCAGTCTGCCGAGACCTTTCCTCATCCAACCTCCTGTTGAACACACACACACACACACACACGCACACACACACACACGCACACACACACACACATACATATAAATACACATACACACACACATACACACACACATACACACACACACAGACATACAGACACACACACACACATACACACACACACACATACACACACACACACACACATACACATACATACAAATACACATACACACACACATACACACATACACACACACAGACACACACATGCAAACACACACACACTGTTCACTCTGCAGATTCTACTGTCTGACACATTATTAAATAATGCATTTGACTAATGAAAATATTCTCTATTATCACTCATGGCCTCAGCTTTTATTCTGATTTTCACCAGTTGCTTCCTGTACAAATACATGAAATTCTTCTGTAAATCTGTTTTTTAACAAAAATAATCAACAAAATGAATAAATCAATCTGAAAATTCACAAAAAATAAACAACATTAATAAAACAATCCACAAAATTTACAAATTAATCTGAAAATTTATCAAAATTAACAACTTATAACAGTAAGTATTTATCTGTAGCAGGGGTCTCAAATTCTATCCTTTCAGGGGCCACATTCAACCCAATTTAATCTCCAGTGGGCCAGACCAGTAAAATAATAGCATATTAAGCTAGAAAAAAATGACAAAAAACTAATCCAACAAAAAAGGTGTGAATAACCTGAAAAAAAAGAAATACGTGCAAATCTAACAATATTATGCTTCAATTTATCATTTATGCATGTGCATTATGGATCAGGTCTACTACAAAGACACTTTTATTTATAGGTATAATCTACATTATTTTCACATCAAAATGAGAAGAAAATATGGAGTAATTCTTTTAATATGTTATTCTGCTGTAATTTGACTGTAGACCCTATTGGTCTGAATATGGAACCTGAATTAAAATCAGTTCCACAGCTTTGACTATATATAATTTTTGCACTTTGCAAATTCATCCTGGGGGCCGCATTAGAACCTTTGCCGGGCCGCATTTGGCCCCCGGGCCACATGTTTGAGACCCCTGAAGCTATAGTAACCGAGTACTTCTCAAAAGTACTTATCAATAGTATCTGAATACTTATCACGAGTCTGTTTAGAGTTATGACCATTTAAAATGATGTGACCTTGGTTTTGGCCTTTTAGGGTCAAAGGTCATAATGTCATTTTCAAGCCCATGCCAGGTTTCCTGTCTGTCAATAATATTAACTATGCTTCCATCTGCACTGTTTTTTCTGCTATCGTGCTTTTTATACTTGTTTTTAGATATTGACCCAGTGACCTCTGACCTCTTGCATTTACTTGTTTGCATTTAGCTGATGCTTTTATCCAAAGCAACTTACAAAAAGAGGATTAACCTACAGCTCCATAGAGGAGTCCTAATAAATATCAGAGGATTGTAGGCTAAGTGCTGGGACTGGACATGCTCTCTGCAGCGCTGGGTCTTCAGGTGCTTCTTGAAAACAGACAGACTTGACCTGGTCGTGCTCGGTAGGTCATTTCACCAGCATGGAACAATGTAGGAAAAAAGTCTGGATTGTCTTGTGCAAGGTGCTGGGGCTGCCAGGTAACATTCCTTTGATGACCGGAGTGGACGAGGGGTGACATGCTGCTTTATGAGCATGTTTAGGTGGGTAGGTGCAGAACCATTAAGCACTCTGTAGGCTAGCATTAGTGATTTGAATTTGATGCAGCCAGCTAGGGGTAGCCAGTGTAAGTTTGCTGAACAGAGGGGTAACATGGGCTGATTGAAGACCACCGCCATGTTCTGGACCATCTATAGCAGTTTCATGGTGCAAGCTGGGAGGCCTGTTAGAAGGACATGGCAGTAACCTATCTTTCATACCAAGTCTGTTCATGACCTGGTGTTCCCTTTCCCCCCTCCCCCCCTGGGGGGCGTGGTGGCTGACAGTGTCTGCACGGGAGCCATGGATGTCAGGATCTGCAGTATCTCGCCTGTGCCGACCTGTGACCCCGGACCCCCGCCCCTGCCTGTCTGGACCAGCCCCCCCTCCTTCATTTATAAATGGACGTTCATCTATAGCCTGTCCGTCCATGGGAGTGGATCTGTCCTTCAATGTGGTTCTCCTCAAGATTTCTTCTTTTTCCCACTGGGTTTTGAAGTTTTTTCTTGCCAAGAAGGAGGGTCTAAGGACAGGGGATGCCTGGGACTTTTCATGTATTTCTGTAGTTGATTGTGTTTTTGTAAAGCCCTCTGAGACGACTTTGTTGTGATTTAGGGCTTTATAAATAAAATTGAATTGAATTGAATAGTTGAAGTGAGAGATCACTATGGTTTGCACCAGAAGTTCGGTAGCCTGTTGGGTTCAGTATGGTCTGATCTTTCTTATATTGAATACCATGAAATGGCAAGACTGGGCAACAGAGGCAACATGATCTTTGAAGGTGAGCTGGTCATCAATCATTTCTTGCTACTTTGGTGGTAGCAAGAGAGAGACAGTCCATTTTGATGCGGATGTTGTGATGTGTGGTTGGTTTGGCTGGGAAGACCAGCAATTCAGTTTTTGAAAGGTTTAGCTAGAGGTGGTGGGCTTCCATCTATGCAGATATGTCAGTGAGACAAGCTGAGATATGCTGATGAGTCACCAGGTGGGGATGACAGAGACAGCTGAGTGTCATCGGTGTCGCAGTCGTACGAAAAACCATGTGGGTAAATGATGTTTCTCAATGAGATGGTGTACATGGAAAAAAGGAGTGGGCCCAGCACCAATCCTTGGGGTACTCCAGTGACTAGGTGGTGTTGAGCAGATGTGTGACTTCACCAGGTGACATTGAACGATCGCCCTGTGAGGTAGGATTCAAACCAGGTGTGTCCCTCACCTGTAATCCCCACGTTTGAGAGAACGTTCAGTCGGATTGCGACTGCATCAAATACTGAGGATTTTGCTGCCACTCTGGCTTCTTTTAAGGGTTCAGTTACAGTCAACAACACTGTTTCTATGGAGTGGCCATTTTTAAAGCCAGATTGGTTGGGATCAAGGAAGTTGTTTTGGGACCCGTTTGGAGACAAGAGGAGAGAGACCGGCTGACAGTTCTCTACCTCTATGGGGGCAAGAGAGGGTTTTTTTAGTCGCGGTGTTAGTTGGTGGAAAGTGCAGCTGGTAGCAGTGTTGTCAGGGTTAATCCTAGTCTCTGTAAGAGCCAGGATGTCGAGATAGTTGGTATAGGCAGGAATGAAGTCAGCTTTGTTCACAGCAGACTGGCAGTTCCACAGTCCTATGGAAGGGGAGTTCTGCTGTAAGGAACAGAGGTTGGTGAGGGTGTGGCGCCGTTTAAGAACCTTAAGTCTGTGAGAGCTGAAGATAACAGGAATGGTGGAAAGGCACATTTTGCCTTGTTCAGTGGCCATGTGCAGGTAGATACACACACACTAAATGCTTAGTGTAGGAAAAAAATGGGGTGTGGTTATAGATGTCAACATGACGTTTCGTGATGGTTCAATGCAGTTTTCAAACATAAAGATACATTAAACCTTTTCTTTATAATAACCACATACGGACAGAAAGACTTAACGTGCAGAACATCCAAGAAATGTAAGTTAATTGTGTTTTTTTTGTGATTTTGTGGTGGAAGTGGGCGTGGCTACAGAGGCAGAGATGAAATTTGGAGATGATTTATCACTGATTTCGAACATTATTTTTCTTATAATGAATGCATGTGGAGAGTAAAAGACTTCATTTTGTGTGAGTGGTGGTTCTAGTTCTGGTTCTGGTGCTGGACCCAGGTCAGTTGGAGCTAGTTCTGGTGCTGGTGCCTTATTGGAGCTGGTTCTGGGTCAGGACCCATGTCTGTTGGAGCTGGTTCTGGGTCTGCTGGAGCTTTATTGGAACTGGTTCTGGTTTTGGGTAAACAATAGGTCAAATCTATTCACACAAGATACAGAATTGAAAGACCAGCATTTAATGCTGATTGGAAGTCTGAAGAGTTCAGAGGTTATATCCAAAGTTAGATTTTCATCTGTACTGTGACCTTTGACCTTCTTCAAATGTGTCCTTCCAGGTTCTGATGTCAATGCACATCAACAGTGTTAGCAAAAAGAAGCTAAAGGCTAAACTGAGTATACAGGAATGAAAAGAACATTCATGACCTTTGACCTATCTCTGATCACTGTGAAAACACATTTTTGGTGACTGTGACCTTTGACACCAAAATGTAATAGGATCTATTCTGGACCACCTCACACCTTCACTGAAAATTTACTGAAAATGGCTTCAGTAGTTTATGTGTGTGTAAAGAAAAGGAACCAAGAACATAAAGAAAGAAAATATTTCTTTCTTTCTGAAAGAAAAATAAAGAAATAAATACAAATAAATACAAATAAATGTAAAAAAAATTAAATACATGAAAAAACGCAATTAAAAATGTAAAAATGTTTTAATGAAAATTTCAATACATTTCATTTCATCTATTCCTTTAATTTTTACTTATTCATTCAGGAGCAGGATAAAAGAAACTATTTATTTTATTTATTTATTTTATAAATAAATACAAATGAAAATTAAATAAATAAAAATTAAATAATAAATATCATTTTAAAAATTCATTAAAAAAAACAAAAATTAACAAAGAATAATAAATTAATAAATCCATAAATAAATAAATAGAATAAATAAATAGATATTATTACATCAAAAACCTCATATTTCATCTGTGACAGTTTTCATGTGTGTGTGTTCTGACCTGTGGTGTGATTGAAGAACCATGCGGGGACCAGAGTTCCAGGCTGCAGAGTGCAGGAGTGCAGGACAGGAACGCTCAGGTGAACGGGTGAACTAACATTTACCTGAGAGTCTCCAGAGAACAGCTGCACGCTAACCACCGCTAACGGCAAAAGCTCCACTCTGACCAGACCTATCGACAAAAAAACAAAACAAAAAAAACACACTCAGGCTGAATCCCACTTCACTTGTTCCCCTCCGTTTTGTGCGTCCACATGTAGGGGTAGGGGTGTCTCAATTCATGTTAAGGCAGAGGGGTAGGGGCAGGGGTAGGGCTTTATACCCCTTCAAACTGAGATTTTCCAAAGGCAAGACAAGGTCAAACATATTTGTTTATCACATTTCATGTACAGGACAATTCAAAGTGATTTACATAAAACATATAAGAAAATTAAAATGATTAAGATGCATTAAAAGACAATTAAAATAGAGACTTTATAACATTTAAAAACAAATGAGAATCTAAGTCAAAGCTCCAGTGAACAGTAATGTTCTCAGACCTCAGGTGAGGAGCAGAACAACTGGATGATGATGAACTTTGTTTGGTTCTGATTTTTGGAACAGACTCCAAATGGAGGGGTACGAGAAATTTCCCAGAATACCTTTTAAAAGTGGCACCATCTATGACAGAAGTACACAAATGTAGTATTTTCACTGTAATTAACTGTTTTTAAGTTGTGATAAGTGTTGTATAAAGTTTGACATTATCTCAATGTGTGATGGTCATTTTCTCCATAAAACACTCACTCACTCACTCACTCACTCACTCACTCACTCACTCACTCACTCACTCACTCACTCACTCACTCACTCACTCACTCACTCACTCATCATCTGAACCCACTTTATCCTCACTAGGGTCACTGGGAGCCTAATCCAGCTCCAGCAGGTGAAGGCGGGGTCAGAGGTCACCCTGTATGAGTCTCCAGTTCATCTCAGGATTGAACATATATAAACAAACAATCACTGTCACATTCACACACATGGGTGATTTAGATTAACCAGTTAACTAGTTAACCAGTTAA
>CM035803.1:5655960-5660960 GCA_020466265.1 Siphamia tubifer
GTGACACACGCTTGGGTGTCTTTTGTTTTCAGGTTAGAACATGTAGCAGATGGAACTAATGTTTTAGTATTGGAACACCTGGACTCATTTTAGGGACGTGCAGCATCTTTACTGTCATATGCTCTATTCACATAAGTATGACCTCTGAACCACGGAATAATTACAGAGAATGTCTGAGTTCTTAGGCTCGTGCCAATGCGCCATGTCCGTGATTTGCTCAGTAATACTTCTGCCACAAATCACCTACTGTGTTTTGGTGAAAAACAGACATCCAGTGATAATTCAAGTCCTGTGTGAATGTGCACATCTGTGACTTTAATTGTGCACCTCTTGTTTTTTTGTGGAGTGAATAATGGAGGAAGCAGCCGGAATTGTGTGTGAGCATGTGGTAAGGAAGATATGGTCACGCCATATTTAATATTTATATTCAATATACAGTGGTACCTCTACTTACAAAAGACCCAGCTAACGACTCATCCAAGTAACGAAAAACCTTTACCCCAGTTTCTAATTTTAACTTCCCTGAAACTTCCCAGAGACATAAATACTATGTACATTACTGTACGTGCTGTATGTAATGTATGTAATCTACGTAAATACATCATGTACATACTGTACGTAGCATCCCATTGGCTATGAGGGAACTACCCATGATGCTTTTTGTTACCCTTTGACCATCATTCATCCATCTGTACCTGGGTTGGCCCAGCATCAGAAGCCACACCTAAAGGACAGAACATGAGTACCTCTGAGTGCGTCCACCGAAACCCCACCACAGTACGTAATCGTTATCCATCATGAGACCAAATAAAGCGATTCCCGTCCAAATGAAAAGAAGAGGCGGACTGCGTTATCAACAGAAATGAAACAGGAGATGATAAAAAAAAAGGAGGCAGTCATTATTTCATCTGCACGAACAAAAGACATGCTGGCGAAACGCCAGAATTTGTGGGAAAAAAGACCCCGAAAACATTTCCACTAGCCGTGGCATCACCCACCCTGACAAAGGAAGATCACGAAAACCCGTCAAAGGCAATCGTTCCTGGACCTACACCCACCAAAGGTTCGTCAACAAACACCGCTGAAGGTGAAAGTTACAATTAAAACAACCACAATGGTATGAAAATGACCCACATGTCTGGTATGAAAATGACCCACATGTCTGGTATGAAAATAACCCACATGTCTGGTATGACAATGACCCACATGTCTGGTATGAAAATGACCCACATGTCTGGTATGAAAATGGCCCACATGTCTGGTATGAAAATGACCCACATGTCTGGTATGAAAATAACCCACATGTCTGGTATGACAATGACCCACATGTCTGGTATGAAAATGACCCACATGTCTGGTATGAAAATGACCCACATGTCTGGTATGAAAATGGCCCACATGTCTGGTATGAAAATGACCCACATGTCTGGTATGAAAATGACCCACATGTCTGGTATGAAAATGACCCACATGTCTGGTATGAAAATGGCCCACATGTCTGGTATGAAAATGGCCCACATGTCTGGTATGAAAATGACCCACATGTCTGGTATGAAAATGACCCACATGTCTGGCATGAAAATGGCCCACATGTCTGGTATTAAAATGACCCACATGTCTGGTATGAAAATGACCAACATGTCTGGTATGAAAATGACCAACATGTCTGGTATGAAAATGGCCCACATGTCTGGTATTAAAATGACCCACATGTCTGGTATGAAAATGGCCCACATGTCTGGTATGAAAATGACCCACATGTCTGGTATGAAAATGACCCACATGTCTGGTATGAAAATGACCAACATGTCTGGTATGAAAATGGCCCACATGTCTGGTATGAAAATGGCCCACATGTCTGGTATGAAAATGGCCCACATGTCTGGTATGAAAATGACCCACATGTCTGGTATGAAAATGATCCACATGTCTGGTATGAAAATGACCCACATGTCTGGTATGAAAATGACCCACATGTCTGGTATGAAAATGACCCACATGTCTAGTATGAAAATGACCCACATGTCTGGTTCATTTAATGGTTTAATGTTTAATGTTCAGTCAGTGAAGACACATTTACCCACTGACACCAATACATTACATCTAAAATATACATTTTCTTTGACTTTTAACACGTATTTCATACACAATTGGTCATTTTTAAATATTTTTTAAAGGGTTTAGGGCAGTGGTCCCCAAACTACGGCCCGCCTCCACATTTGGTCCGGCCCCCTGAACAATACCAGAGACCATTTCGATTTTTTTTTAATATGTGTGTATTTGTATTTGATAATAAAGTTGGACTTTTGCAATAAAATGTTCCTTAGTTCTGAACTATTTTCATTATTAATGAAGCAGAAAGTGTGGGGTTGTCTCCAAGATTTGGTTCAGAGTGACAAGGTGTGGGTTGTGGTTCTGATTAAAGAACACAGATACAGATGTCCTTATTAAAGGTTTATTTACTGTGGTCTGTAATAATACAGTAACACTCACTATAACAATATATACATACAATAATAAATGAACTAAGACCCACTATATGAGTCACTCACATGTATTACATGGGTCATAGAACACACACATCAACTCACAGAAATCACAGATGACAGTTAGCAATGCTAGCTGCTAGCATATTATCGTATTAGCTTCAACAGCACACTGGCGCTAAACAGCATTAGCTTATACAGTACAACATGCTAACATCTACCTGAACTGTACTGTGTTATTTATCTGACCTTGTGGCATCTACACACAGTAATAAACCAGGAATAGATGAATAAAAAAGAGAAAAAGAAGCAGAGATGGTGAACTTAGCACAGTTACCTACAACACAGAGGCTAATAAAACACGGACTACGTTCATAACCGTCATAACACCAGTGGTGCGTTCAACAGCGTGGGACATTTGAAAACTTACAGAAAAGGAGTTATTCCTGAACAAATATAACCAAACAATCAAATAAACATTTAAACTGTGTGGTCTTTCTAAGAATTAACTATTATTAACTAGTTTAACACAATAACTTTGACAGACGTTCATATGAGTCATTTAAGTCACAGATTCTGCTCTAACAACTAAGATGAACTTTGACCTGTTAAGATGAAGAAGTTTATGTTCCATGGACTTTTGTTCTGTGAAGAATCCAGAAAGGGTTATTTGATTGTGGCTTTCTGGAAAAACAATATTTTTTTTACATTGAGGCACTCCTGCATTCGTCACACTTTCATCTGAGAAGGGAAAAGTTATGTGGCCCTCACAGGAAATAGGTTGGGGACCCCTGGTTTAGGGGGTAGTATTTGGGGCCTTGGATCCAATCAGGACTTTTATATGTAAAATGTGACTCTATTTATGAAAAATTCACGATACGAAATGACTTCTGGAATTAATAAATTTTGTAAGTAGAGCTACACTGTATTTATATTCAATATTTATAACTATCTGAAGTTGTTTCTATAGATTCAGTTGACCATTTGCCAGAAGTAAAGTCTATGCTAATAACCTGGAGTCTATTTTCATCTGCACTGACCCCGCTCTTATTTTGAAGGTGTGGAGTAAATTTACAGACTGCATCCCTGTTAATGGTATTTTGAAGTTTTATTCTTATGCATACTTTATTTTCATACCTTATTATATAGTATTGAGACAAAACAGGACGTTGTGAACTTACAACATATCCGCTCATAATGTCTGGAAATTATGTGAATTACAGACTTGTTTATCTCGTCGGAATGCACCACACAATAACACAGAGGTACGGGGGTAATTGTGAATTACCAGTGGTCCACAGATAATACTGCTCCCGTGCAAATAGGGCATTAGTTAAATGGGTAACACTTTACATTACAGATTGCTAATAAGACGTAAATTCATTATTACCATGAAATTAAATCAAAATGACCATAGAATTGCTATGTAATTTGCGATCCGTTATCTAAAGCGTTACCAATAAATGAGCATTTCCTATTTTTATTTGAAAGATATTGTCTCTGGGAGCAGTTGTGTTGTTGATGTTTCTTGCAAAAAAAGTTAGAATTGCAGCAGTTTTATAATAACAGGAGCAGAAGGTGTGAAATGACAAACATGTGAAGGGGTTTGTTGTTCTGTCAGAGACACAATAAACAGATGGTCCCAAACAGACTAATCTGTGGGGAGCCCCCCCCCCCCTGCAGAGCCAGACACATGGACATGGGTGTGTGTGGGAGGGGCTGGAATTAGGCCGAACATTCCACTGAAGCAGGAAAACAAAGACACGTGGTGTAGAAGGAAAGAGCTGAAGGACAGAGGACGAGTGGGACGAAGAGGCAGCGTGGGACGGAATACTGAAAAGTGAAGAATATACATACATACTGTACCCACTTTATTTTCACTAGGGTCATGGGGGCGGAGCTACCTGCAGGTGAAGGTGGGGTTCACACTGAACATGTCACTGGTTCATCACAGATCTGACAAACACACTGACAATAAAAAATACAGAGACAATCTCTATTTTTTTTCTATTGAATATCTGTTCAAAACGTTACTGTCATCACCACTGTGAAGGAGGTCATTATTACCTTCTGTTTGTATGTTTGTTTCTTTGTTTGTCAGCAAGATAACTCAAAAAGTTATGGCTGAATTTCTAATTAAACTTTCAGAGATAAGTGATAATGTGTCAAGGAAGAAACCAATACATTTTGAGCTATAAAGGTCAAAGGTTAAGGTGCCAGTGAAGGTCAACAGTTCAAACACATCAGTGGTGATATCTCAGAATCCAGACCAGATAGTATCAGCTGTTTTTTTCCTTCACTTCATCTGACCTTCTGACCTCAGATGAGATAACACCTATAGGCTCCATGACGTCACGTAAGACGTCACATGACGTCACGTAAAGACGTCACATGACGTGGCACCAATGGTATATTTGGTAAATGTATGACCTTTACCTTAAAGCAGGTTATTGACATATTTAGTTAAATCAGACAATATCTTGTGCTTCATATTTAACATTAGATCTAACATGT
>CM035803.1:5673460-5688460 GCA_020466265.1 Siphamia tubifer
GAACAGAACTAATACTAACTATAGAACTGAACTAATACTAACTATAGAACTGAACTAATACTTACTATAGAACAGAACTAATACTAACTATAGAACTGAACTAATACTAACTATAGAACTGAACTAATACTTACTATAGAACTGAACTAATACTAACTATAGAACAGAACTAATACTAACTATAGAACTGAACTAATACTAACTATAGAACTGAACTAATACTTACTATAGAACTGAACTAATACTAACTATAGAACTGAACTAATACTTACTATAGAACTGAACTAATACTAACTATAGAACTGAACTAATACTTACTATAGAACTGAATTAATACTTAGTATAGAACTGAACTAATACTAACTATAGAACTGAACTAATACTAACTATAGAACTGAACTAATACTTACTATAGAACTGAATTAATACTTACTATAGAACTGAACTAATACTAACTATAGAACTGAACTAATACTTACTATAGAACTAATACTAACTATAGAACTGAACTAATACTAACTATAGAACTGAACTAATACTAACTATAGAACAGAACTAATACTAACTATAGAACTGAACTAATACTAACTATAGAACAGAACTAATACTAACTATAGAACAGAACTAATACTAACTATAGAACTGAACTAATACTAACTATAGAACAGAACTAATACTAACTATAGAACAGAACTAATACTAACTATAGAACTGAACTAAGAACATAACAGAACATAAACACAAAAAGTCATAGGTTCAAATCTTTTCTGTTTTACAGGAACCTGCTGTGAAATTCATCCGACAAAACAAGACGGCGCTCATCGCGTGTCTGCGAGCAGATGCGATCATTCTGGAGTTCGCTCAGGAACACGACATCATCTCTGACGTCAAATATCAGAACCTGCGGTCAGAAGCACAACCACACAAACGTACGGTCGGTCTGGTTAATACCGTGATGGAGGGAGGAGCCAAACTGTGCCGGAAGTTTCTGGAGCTTCTGAAACTTCCACAGGTGGAAAAACATTATCCACAACTGGCCCAGACCACCAACGCCTGGAGGTCTGGAGCACAGACCGGCCAGGGTTACTAAAGGTCAGCCTAGAGGTCAACCTAGAGGTCAACCTAGAGGTCAGCGCTGCAACATGAGACCACCCAGAGTTAATAAAGATCTTGGGTACTTGGGTTTGTTGATAATCATATAATAAGATGATTTTATAATAAGTCTTTTCATAGTTTACATCTTAATCATGACTTTTTCTTCTGTTTGTCCTCAGTTTTGTGTCCATATCCACTAAACTGAGTAACTGTCAACTCTATGTATCTTTAGACACTGTTCCTGACTTGATGGAATGACTCGTTAATGCAGACCCCCTGCACCACTGGTGTAGTCCACATCAGGGGTTCTCAAACTTTTTTGGTCCAGGTCCCCCTTGGAGGGGTGAAATTTTTCCATGTCCCCCCTCATCCTCGCGATACTGAAAATGATAAAAAACCACTTCAACAATGATTATTATGAAACAATGATAACCTTTTTTAATAGTGCTTTTGTGCAAACCAGCCACATTTTCAGGTATTATAATATAAATGAACACTTCAGAAACAACAATTTTAAATAATTTTAAAATAATAAACGGAACAAAAGACACACAAAACTCTGTGTGTGTGTGTGTGTGTGTGACAGACAGACAGACAGACAGACAGACAGAGACTTAATGAGAGGGATGAGCTTGTCTCTGACTGCACAGTTTGTCACGATTTGGACCGATGGATGACTGGCAGACTCGAAGATCATCTTCCACATTTGGCTGGCTTCATAGCCTCCATTGCAAGGCACTTCAGACACAGGATGCATTTTGGTCTCCCATCATTGTTCTCAATGAAGCCAAACTCAATATAACTATCAATGTACTTTCTCTTTTTGTTTGTTTTTGTCATTGTCATTTTCATTGTCATTTCTTTTACCACTTCTTGAGGAACTTGGCGGACACAAAAATCGATCCATGTTCGCTGCAGGGTGGCTAAAAATAGCCTGTGACTCGCTCCGTCTCAATTTAGTCAAGCTGGCGTCAAACAGCGCTGTTACTTCCGCCCGCTCGCTACAAAATAAAACTTCCGCATTTCAAAATAAAACACCAAAAAACCCCAAAAAACAACAAAACAAAACCGTGAATAATTTCGCGTACCCCCTGGACATGCGCCACGTCCCCCTAGGGGTCAGCGGACCCCAGTTTGAGAACCGTGGTCATAGGTGTTTTCGGTGACCATCCTTATTGCTCTTTTTGAAATCTGAATATTATTTCTGTTTGTTTTGTATGTGTTCCCTCATACTTCCACACAGTAGGTCATGTATGAGAGAATGAAGGAACACAACAATGTGTAGAGTGATGACTTTGTTTAATTCAATTCAATTCAATTTTATTTATAAAGCCCTAAATCACAACAAAGTCGTCTCAGAGGGCTTTACAAAAACATAATCAAGCTACAGAAATACATGAAAAAGTCCCAGGCATCCCCTGTCCTTAGACCCTCCCCCTGTCCTTAGACCCTCCTTCTCGGCAAGAAAAAACTTCAAAACCCAGTGGGAAAAGAAGAAATCTTGAGGAGAACCACACTGAAGGAGAGATCCACTCCCATGGACGGACAGGCTATAGATGAACGTCCATGTAAAAAGCAGGAAGGGGGGGCTGGTCCAGACAGGCAGGGGCGGTGGTCCGGGGTCACAGGTCAGCACAGGCGAGATACTCCAGATCCTGTCGTCCATGGCTCCCGTGCAGACACTGTCAGGAGAGCCACCACTCCCCCCAGGGGGGGAGGGGGGAAAGGGGACACCAGGTGACTAGTCATGAACAGACTTAGTATGAAAGATATGTTATGAAAATTACAGAAACAGGTGTGAGGAAGAGAAAGAGAAGGAAGAACTCAGTGTCTGTACTTCCCCCAGCATTCTAACTCCTAGGGCAGCCTAGACTGAACTGTGACTCATACATCATGTATACATGATATATGAGTCACATAATTTTTAACTAACCTGACCATAGGCTTTCTCAAACAGGAATGTTTTAAGCCTAATTTTAAATGTAGAGACTGTTTTGGCGTTTTTAATATTAAAGGGAAGATGATTCCATAAGACAGGGGCCTGATAACTAAAAGCTCTAGCTCCTACTGTACTTTTAGAAACCCTAGGAACTTTCAGTAAACCTACATTCTGAGAGCGAAGGGTTCTATTGGGTTGGTACGGAACCAGATCATCTTTGAGATAAGAGGGGCCCATACCATTAATGGTTTTATATGTAAGGAGGAGGATTTTAAATTTAATTCTAGACTCAACTGGTAGCCAGTGAAGGGTTTGGAGCACAGGGGTGATGTGTTCTCTTCTATTTGATCCTGTTAATAATCTTGCTGCTGCATTTTGAACCAGTTGAAGCTTTTTAGGGAATATTTAGGACACGCTACAAGTAAGGAGTTACAATAATCTAATCGTGATGTAACAAATGCATGAATTAATTTTTCTGCAGTCGTTTCAGACAGAATATTCCTAATTGTGACTAATGTTGCGCAGGTGAAAGAAGGCTGTTCTGCATGTTTGTTTGATATGCATTTTGAATGAAAGATCTGGATCAAATAAAACTCCTAAATTTTTAACTGTGGCACTGGGTGTTACACTTAAATTGTCCAGAGTAACTATCTGGTCAGTTAGGGAGTCTCTCACATCTTGATCTGCACATATGTGACTCGCCACCACGAAACCAGGCATAAGTCGCGCTGAGCCGTTCAGAGCTACAGTCAAATTTAGGCTGGAAGGTGATTTCTTATTTGTGTTTACATTTTATCAAAAAACGGTACCTTAACACCTCTATGTTCAGTTCCTGTGGTCATTACATTGAAATCCAATCAATAAAGGTGTTTATTGAGTCAATTATTTAAGCGGCGACAAAAGTTCAGGTATTGCTGAGCAAAGACAAAGACGACTTCCACCTCTTTTCGCCGAACAAAACGATCTCCGTTCCGTGGGTAAACACCCAAGTGTTTGGTACGAGGTAAAAGCTTATATTGAATGTTCTGTCCAATGGTGTAAGCCAAATGATTATAATATTATTATATTATACAGCAATTATTAATATTGCTGACTGTTCCACTCATGTCTTAAACATAAAGTCCTTCTCAGTAACTCACTAAAATGATCTGGGTCTGCGAGTCACCTGAGTCAGTATTGCTAAATCGACAGCTGGGAGGAAACTGAATCGTTTGAATCAGTTTTAAATAGAAAGTAAAGTGTCTTGTGAAGAGGATGAATCACTTTCAAATAATGTCAAGGGAAATATTTATTTAACACAGAAAAAGGGATGAAAACTTAAACGTGGGCAAAACAGCAAAAAGGCAAATGGAATAAAAGAACAAAATGGAATAAAAAAATGGAATAAAAGAACAAAATGGAATAAAAAAAATGGAATAAAAGAGCAAAATGGAATAAAAAAAAAAAATGGAATAAAAGATCAAAATGTGCAAAATAATGAGAATTAAATGTAAGACTCCACTTTAACTGAACCCTTAGTCTCCCAGTAGGACTGACCTACTGGTGTATGAGTGTGTGTGAATGGGTGAATGTGAGGCTAATGTAAAGAGCTTTGAACCATGAAGGTGGAACAACTATAGAAGTGAAGAATATTTCAATACTGGTTATTTTTGTCTTGGTTCTGTTCTGTTTTAATCAGCAAAGTTGGTGCTGTTTTAAAAAAACACTCTTCAGGTTTTTACATGTATCTACATTTACAGTTAAAATCCTTCTGTACATGCAGTAAATATCAGATTTTTCAACACAGATATCTGCAGCTTATATACAGGTGTGGCTTATAGTCCAGAAAATACTGTAACGATATGTATTTAAAAATGTCAGCACATTCTCTGACTCACACAATGTGCTTTATGTTAGAAGGAGCCATAACCTGCTCATTTCCCCCTTAAAAAAGGTAGTAATAATAATAATTAAAAAATAAATAAAGGTAATAATAATAATAATAATAATAATTAAAAAATAAATAAAGTTAATAATAATAATAATTTAAAATAAATAAAGGTAGTAGTAGTAGTAATAATAATAATAATAATAATAATAATAATAATAATAATAATAATAATAATAATAATAATAATAATAATAATAATAATAAATAAATAAAGGTAATAACAATCATTTAAAAAATAAATAAAGGTAATAATAACAATTTAAAATAAATAAAGGTAATAATAATAATTTAAAATAAATAAATGTAATAACAATAATTTAAAAATAAATTAAGGTAATAACAATAATTTAAAATAAATAAAGGTAGTAATAATAATAATTAAAAATAAATAAAGGTAATAATAGTAATAATAATTTAAAAATAAATAGAGGTAATAATAATAATTTAAAATAAATAAAGGTAATAATAATAATTTAAAATAAATAAAGGTAATAACAATAATGTAAAAATAAATTAAGGTAATAATAATAATTAAAAATAAATAAAGGTAATAATAGTAATAATAATTAAAAAAGAAATAGAGGTAATAATAATAATTTAAAAATAAATAAAGGTATTAATAATAATAATTTAAAATAAATAAATGCATTAATAATAATAATTTAAAATAAATAAAGGTATTATTATTATTATTAATAATAATAATAATAATAATAACAATAATAATAATAATAATAATAATAATAACAATAACAATAATAATAATAATAATAATAATAATAATAATAATAATAATAATAATAATAATAATAATAATAATAATAATAATAATAACAATAACAATAACAATAACAATAACAATAATAATAATAATAATAATAATAATAATAATAATAATAATAATAATAATAATAATAATATGCTTTATGGTACAAGCAGGACGTTCAGAATCAGATGAACCAACAGATTGAGTCATGACACTAACCTGCTCTGACTGTTGTGTTTGACACCAGGAGGATGTAAATAAAGTGTAAGGTGGTAGTTTAATGTATTTCTGTGAATGAATGGATCATTTCTACATGTAGTTAATGGAGATCTCGGGTTCAGGAAGAACCAAAGTAGAAGTACTTCCTTTACTGTACTTGAGTACATTTTTGAGGTATTTGTATTTATTTTTCTGGCAGCGTTTTACTTTTACTCCCTTTTCTCAGAATTGACTCATTATTTTTTCAAAGTAAAAGTATGAAAATACAGAAATTGTCTGACTATCATATTTTTTACTTTTTAATCTCATAATAATCAAATTCTTATCTCATAAACAGGACTTTTTTTCTCATCATTTTGACTTGAATAATTTTGGCTTTTTTTAAATCCTAAATATCCGCCCATACCCACTAAAGTAACACCATGACCAAATAAAACACACCATCTACACACTAACTCACTTTTAAAGGCTTTATTTTTGGATATTTTTGAAAGTTTTCTCATTTTTCCTGCTTAAATAATAATAATAATTATTATTATTTTTTATTATTTTGTCCATGTTAAAAAAATACAGTTTTACTTTTTACTTTATTAAAATTGAGAAGTTGTACTTTTTTACTTTTACTGCAGTAAAATACTTGAATCGGTACCTCTACTTTTACCAGAGTATAACCACTCAGTATGTTTATGTTTCACTTCCTCTGTTCATGGAATGAGTGGAATTTAACAGTATGACCAACAGAGACCACTAGTACCCACTCAGAACCACCCTGGCCCCCACTGATGGTTCTGATCCAGGTGTAAAACACTTGGAAATGCAGCTTTGGACTAACGTGGTTGACTCTGCACATGCTCAGTTCAGTCCTTCCTCTACGTGGACACTTGTTTAAACACATTTATATTTATGAGGGAAAATTTCAGTTTGTGTTCAGTGATATTTTTCTGTCATTTTTGTGACAGAAAAATTATTTTTATTTCATTACTTATAAAATATAGATTCACTTCTTGTTCATTAGTTTGTTCTGACCAGAATAAAAACTCCTGAACCTACACCCTGTTGTTCCCGATGGATCAAATATTGGTTTGATATCAGAAAAGTTCTGTTAATCACTTTTACAAGATAAAGATTTATACAAATGTTAATATACAAATACCTAATATAAGATGATTATATCCTGAGGAGATAAAGGTTCTGATTTTATATGACCAGACAATATCCCATATGTCACATATTGGCTTTTTTTTAACCCTCCAATATTTGTATCAAACCAAAATATCCAATATTGTTTAAGCTTAAGCACCTACGGAAATAAACTGAGAGAAAAAATAAATATATAAGTTTGTACATCCACCTAAGTTTTCTTTTATTCTTAGACAGTTATATAGTCCAGGTGTTAGTATATTTAATATATTTAAGGTGGTTTATTTTAGTATATTTAAGGTGGTTTATTTTAGTATATTTAAGGTGGTTTAGTGTATTTTAGTATATTTAAGGTGGTTTAGTTTATTTTAGTATATTTAAGGTGGTTTATTTTATTTTTGTATATTTAAGGTGGTTTATTTTAGTATGTTTAAGGTGGTTTAGTGTATTTTAGTATATTTAAGGTGGTTTAGTTTAGTATATTTAAGGTGGTTTATTTTAGTATATTTAAGGTGGTTTAGTGTATTTTAGTATATTTAAGGTGGTTTAGTTTATTTTAGTATATTTAAGGTGGTTTATTTTAGTATATTTAAGGTGGTTTATTTTAGTATATTTAAGGTGGTTTAGTGTATTTTAGTATATTTAAGGTGGTTTATTTTAGTATATTTAAGGTGGTTTATTTTAGTATATTTAAGGTGGTTTAGTGTATTTTAGTATATTTAAGGTGGTTTAGTTTATTTTAGTATATTTAAGGTGGTTTATTTTATTTTTGTATATTTAAGGTGGTTTATTTTAGTATGTTTAAGGTGGTTTAGTGTATTTTAGTATATTTAAGGTGGTTTATTTTAGTATATTTAAGGTGGTTTAGTCTATTTTAGTATATTTAAGGTGGTTTAGTCTATTTTAGTATATTTAAGGTGGTTTATTTTAGTATATTTAAGGTGGTTTATTTTATTTTAGTATATTTAAGGTGGTTTATTTTATTTCAGTATATTTAAGGTGGTTTATTTTATTTTTGTATATTTAAGGTGGTTTATTTTATTTTTGTATATTTAAGGTGGTTTATTTTATTTTATTTTAATGTAATTTATACTATTTATTTCAATTTCAACTCTTTTCATCATATTTCAGATTTTTTTTCACATATTTGTGTCTTTTTATTTAATTTGAATTTATTTTTAATCTCTTTTTATCTAATTTATTCATAAATGTTTAAAAATTAACTCATTTTTAAACCCTTTTTTTACATACTTTTCAAACTAATAATTTTTCTGCTTAAATAATTTTTACTTTATTACAGTTGAGACGTTGTACTTTTACTTCAGTAAAGGGGTTGAATCAGTACTTGTACTTTTACCAGAGTATTTTGTTTTACACTGGTAGCTGTACTCATACTGCAGTGTGTGTACTTTTACCCTCTCTGTGTATTTATATGTGTATCCACAGAAACAGTGAAGAAGTTTCAGTATTAATGATGTTCATCCACTAGATGGAAACATTTGACAGTTTTACTTTTTCCTCTAAAGTGAAGGTGAACAAACTTTACTTTACTGCTCTGTACATTTCTCTGGAACCAGATCATCTATAAGACTAAAAAAGCAGACCTCTGCCAACGTAGTCCCCAACACCCCACCCCCATCACCCCCAAAATAACATCAGTCCTTCCTGTTCACATTTCCAACATATCCTGAAAATTTCATCAAAATCCGTCCATAAGTTTTCACGTTACCTTGAACGCAGACAAACAAACAAACAAACAAACAAACAAACAAACAAACAAACAGGAAAAACAGATAAACGCCGGCATAAACATTACCTCCTTGATGGAGGTAATAAGAGGGGCCCATACCATTAACCTCTGACCTCTGACCCCTAACCCTAACCCATACCATTAATGGTTTTATATGTGAGGAGGAGGATTTTAAATTGAAATCGAAACTCAAATGGAAGCCAGTGAAGGGTTTGGAGCACAGGGGTTAGGGTTAGGGGTCAGGGGTCAGGGGTCAGGGGTCAGGGGTCAGGGGTAAGGGGTCAGGGGTCAGGGGTGATGTGTTCTCTTCTATTTGATCCTGTTAATAATCTTGCTGCTGCATTTTGAACCAGTTGAAGCTTTTTAAGGAATATTTAGGAGGAGTTACAATAATGTAATAAATGCATGAATTAATTATTAGACAGAATATTCTTAATTTTAGCAAATGTTGCACAAGTGAAAGAAGGTTGTTCTGCATGTTTGGTTAATGTGTGCTTTGTGTTAATGATGTGGATAAAAAAAAACCTCCTAAAGTTTTAACTGTGGCACTGGGTGTTACCTTGAGTTGTCTAAAGTAACTATCTGGTCAGTTTGGGAGTCTCTGGCATTTTTAGGGACTATTATAATGACTTCAGTTTTTCAATAAAAGATAATTGGCACTCATCCAAGTCTTTATGTCTTAGACAAATGTACTTAGTTTATTCTGTTCCACCTTCATGGTTCAAAGCTCTTTACATTAGCCTCACATTCACCCATTCACACACACTCATACACCAGTCAGTCCTACTGGGAGACTAAAATAATGTGTATATAGTGTTATTAAACTGTCAGGACTTGAACAGTTATATAATCACGTCTTTAATTTCACTGAACTTGAGGAATTCAGAAAATGTTGGTAAGATTCCAAAGTGTAAATGAACCCACGACTCCACCTTGACCCCACAAGTCCACCTTGACCCCACAAAGACCTGAGAGTAAAGGACAGAAGGACGAACCTACACTCAGGTCAAATGTCCCATCATGCTCCTAGTGCCTGATGGGAAACCATGACCCAGTTACATCACACACCGTTGGCATGAACCCTTTGTTCCAAGTGTGTGAATGTTAAAAGGACACAGAGTGTTTTACACTGATCTGTTTACACTGTTTACACAGTCAAACCATGGGGACCAAAATTCAGGTTCTCACAAGGGTTAAGTATAAATTCAGAGTTCCACTAGTAAAATATAAATCTGTGTGATGAATGGAAATGTGTGCAAAGGATGTGGCTTAAATACATTCATTAGTTTTACTAGAAGTCCCCATAAAGTATGAGGGAAAAGTAGTACAGTGTACAAATATTTATATACATGTAAAGAGTATAAAGTACAAATATTTATATACATGTAAAGAGTATAAAATAAAATATTTAGTATAACATTAGAAACAGAAGCATGTGCAGCATCAGTTTAAAGGTAGACATGTGGGTCTATAAGGGTTAAGGGTGTCCATGTGGGTCATTAAGGGTTAAGGGTGTCCATGTGGGTCATTAAGGGTTAAGGGTGTCCATGTGGGTCTATAAGGGTTAAGGGTGTCCATGTGGGTCATTAAGGGTTAAGGGTGTCCATGTGGGTCTATAAGGGTTAAGGGTGTCCATGTGGGTCTATAAGGGTTAAGGGTGTCCATGTGGGTCATTAAGGGTTAAGGGTGTCCATGTGGGTCATTAAGGGTTAAGGGTGTCCATGTGGGTCTATAAGGGTTAAGGGTGTCCATGTGGGTGATTAAGGGTTAAGGGTGTCCATGTGGGTCTATAAGGGTTAAGGGTGTCCATGTGGGTCTATAAGGGTTAAGGGTGTCCATGTGGGTCATTAAGGGTTAAGGGTGTCCATGTGGGTCTATAAGGGTTAAGGGTGTCCATGTGGGTCATTAAGGGTTAAGGGTGTCCATGTGGGTCTATAAGGGTTAAGGGTGTCCATGTGGGTCTATAAGGGTTAAGGGTGTCCATGTGGGTCTATAAGAGTTAAGGGTGTCCATGTGGGTCATTAAGGGTTAAGGGTGTCCATGTGGGTCATTAAGGGTTAAGGGTGTCCATGTGGGTCATTAAGGGTTAAGGGTGTCCATGTGGGTCATTAAGGGTTAAGGGTGTCCATGTGGGTCATTAAGGGTTAAGGGTGTCCATGTGGGTCTATAAGAGTTAAGGGTGTCCATGTGGGTCTATAAGGGTTAAGGGTGGAGGATCCTCTTTTCCAGTCTTTATTCTTTCCCTCTGTTGGATGTCATTCAAATATGATGTTCTATAACCATAACTTTTACTTTATTCCATACATTATAAATATGAACATTTTATCGTCTTCTGTGTGAATGACACTGGAGTTTCTGTTGTTGTTTGTGCGATTCCCAAGCGCACGCATTAGCGTCATGTGATATATTTGTTTCTCGTCTGTTGTTGACCTCGGGCACATTCCACAAATGACCCTGTGTTCAGCTGTAACCGACACCGTACCTTAGAAAGCGCTCCCACCATGACCTCATACCCGACACCCAGGACTTTATATGTGCTTAGAAATTCAGATTATTACCTCACTTCCATTAAGGACTGCAGTTTCCTAGAACTCTGTGTTTACATGCCAGCAAGAGAAATCTGAATTATTGTTCCACTCCCAGATACTAGGTGGTGCTACACTCCCTTTAACATTAGCATCTTTACATAGAAGAAGAACAATTACTAAAGAAAAGCAGAAGATTTGAAAACAGATGTAGTGTAAGGAGGAAAACAACACCAAGAGAAGATATGGACCACAACCATGGAGATATAGACCACAACCATGAAGATATGGAACACAACCCTGAAGATATAGACCACAACCATGGAGATCTGGACCAAAACCATGAAGATATACACCACAACCATGGAGATATGGACCACAACCATGGAGATATAGACCACAACCATGGAGATATGGACCACAACCATGAAGATATAGACCACAACCATGGAGATATGGACCACAACCATGGAGATATGGACCACAACCATGGAGATCTGGACCAAAACCATGAAGATATACACCACAACCATGAAGATATGGAACACAACCCTGAAGATATAGACCACAACCATGGAGATATGGACCACAACCCTGAAGATATAGACCACAACCATGAAGATATGGAACACAACCCTGAAGATATAGACCACAACCATGAAGATATGGAACACAACACTGAAGATATAGACCACAACCATGGAGATATGGACCACAACCCTGAAGATATAGACCACAACCTTGGAGATATGGACCACAACCATTAAGATACGGACCACAACCATGGAGATATAGACCACAACCATGGAGATATAGACCACAACCATGGAGATATGGACCACAACCATGGAGATATGGACCACAACCATGAAGATATAGACCACAACCATGAAGATATGGACCACAACCCTGAAGATTTCGACCACAACCATGGAGATATAGACCACAACCATGCAGCAACCCAGTATATTTGGTACAAACTGTATAAGACTTTCATTTATTACAGTAACATACATGTTGTCATGGTGACTGTGGTCACTTACTGAAGGGGGTGTGTCCAGGCCAGTCAGTACTACTGAAGTCGGAATTAACCCTTTAATACCCCCCAAATACCCCCTTTGATGATATCCAGCTTTGTTTCCATGGTAACGGCGTTCCTCTTGGCTGGACCAGCATTGCTGGAAGTTCCTGTTTTTTTTTTTTTACGGGGGGCATGATGTGAAAGATTTTGAGAAAATTACAGAGCACAAACACAGACACTGCACCAGGGGTCTCAAACATGCGGTCCGGGGGCCAAATGTGGCCCACCAATGGTTCCAATGCGGCCCGTGGCTTGAAGAGCATAATAACGTCTCAAATGACTCCATATTTTTGTCATTGTTTTACTGCAAAATATTTTATTATGAAAATATTTACATTTACAAACTATCCTGTAACAATAAAATGTGATTTACTTGAACAAATGTGAATGACCTGAAATGTCTAAAGAAAATTAAACACAATTTGAACAATTTTCTGCTTCTGTTACTAAGAGTTTAGTGTCTTTGTTGAACTGATCCATAATAAAACACATGGAGTAATAATGAAGTGAGGAAGAATATTGGTAAAATTCCCCTGATTTTCTTTATCAAATTAATTTTGGGTTAAATGTACAAGTGCAGATGGTGAACAGATGTTTGGTCAGTTTATCTTTGACATTCACTCGTGTCTCTGAGGATGACACTTGGATGAGTGCCAATTATCTTTTATTGAACCCTGAAAAAACTGAAGTCGTTATAATTGGTCCTAAAAATGCGAGAGACTCCCTACCTGACCACATAGTTACTCTGGACAACTTAAGTGTAACACCCAGTGCCACAGTTAAAAATTTAGGAGTTTTATTTGATCCAGATCTTTCATTCAAAATGCACATTAACCAAACATGTAGAACAGCCTTCTTTCACCTGCGCAACATTAGCCAAAATTAGGAATATTCTGTCTAAAACGACTGCAGAAAAATTAATTCATGCATTTGTTACATCACGATTAGATTATTGTAACTCCTTACTTGTAGCGTGTCCTAAATATTCCCTAAAAAGCTTCAACTGGTTCAAAATGCAGCAGCAAGATTATTAACAGGATCAAATAGAAGAGAACACATCACCCCTGTGCTCCAAACCCTTCATTGGCTACCAGTTGAGTCTAGAATTAAATTTAAAATCCTCCTCCTTACATATAAAACCATTAATGGTATGGGCCCCTCTTATCTTAAAGATGTCTGGTTCCGTACCAGCCCAATAGAACCCTTCGTTCTCAGAATGCAGGTTTATTGAAAGTTCCTAGGGTTTCTAAAAGTACAGTAGGAGCTAGAGCCTTTAGTTACCATGGTTACTGTCTTATGGAATCATCTTCCCTTTAATATTAAAGACGCCGACACAGTCTCTACATTTAAAATTAGGCTGAAAACATTCCTGTTTGAGAAAGCCTATGGTCAGGTTAGTTAAAAATGATGTGACTCATATATCATGTATACATGATGTATGAGTCACAGTTCAGTCTAGGCTGCCCTAGGAGTTAGAATGCTGGGGGAAGTACAGACACTGAGTTCTTTCTTCTCTTTCTTTCTCTCTCTCACACCTGTTTCTGTCATTTTTATAACCTATCTTTCATACCAAGTCTGTTCATGACTAGTCACCCTCATCCGCCGCACTGTTGGGTTGTCATGGTGACAACTTACTGTCCCAGTGTCTCTAGCTGCTATAGAAGTTGTAGCTTTGTGTTTTGTTTACATTTTGAGCAAACGTTGTAAACTGGCACGAGCCGTACCACAGATCACATCCACAGTAACATCACAGAACCATGGATGGAAACAACATTTCATTGTTTTTCATTTCTTTGACATTTTTAAGCAAAAAAAAAAGTAAAGCAAAAATACTTTTCCTGGTAACTAAAGTAACTTACCCAGCACTGGTCCTGACCTTTGACCTTTGACCAGGCGTGCGTCCTGTTTGAGCTCAAATACACAGATAATATAAGACAGTAGTTCTTCTGTCAGACTGGTTTTAATTTAGTACCTGACACCTTCAGTGGAGTTTATTACCCAGAACATTCTGGATCTTAAAAACTTTCATTTTAATTCTGTCAAAACGAACACATTAATGTTAATTAATCCTTCATCATCATTAATGTGATTCAAATGTTTAAATGAACAGTGAAAAGGAACAGTTGTTTGTCTTCAAGTTGATTTGTTGAAACATGTTCAGTGCATTATTTACTTTATAAAAACTTTTTATTTGTATTTTATTTGTTTTATGTACTCAACTTTTATTATTATTTATTTATTTTAAATATGTTGTCTGCTTTTCAAATAAATGTCACACATGACTTTACTTCCATTAAAAAAAGACAAAAACAAAGAGAATTTCACCCACTTTTTATTTTTTAAATGTACATTTTAGTTTGTTTAATAAACAAACAAGACAGTTTCAGTTAGTTATTGTTGTTTTTTTTGTTTGTTTTCAACTTTATAGTTTTTATTTATTTCAGGTCATGAAAATAGTTTAGTTAGTTTAGTTTCGTTCACTTGGTTAATTTTGGTTCATGAAACTTTGTGTGTGTGGACTTGTATTCCTATCTTTCTGGGGACATTCATATGTT
>CM035803.1:5693460-5763460 GCA_020466265.1 Siphamia tubifer
ACAGTCTTTAAGTACAATAGCACCGCCTGTTGGTTTCTGTCCCCGTTCGTCCTGTCCGTCCTGTCCAGTCTTTGTTTCCTCCACACATCACTGAGGTGTAGCACTGCACTCACTGGCTTGTAAGGGAGAGTTCTAATGGGGGATGTCTGCTCAGCTTTCGGGGAGGACCGCTGATGGTCACACACATGCACTAAATAGTCTAGTATATGTCTGCAAGACTGGAATATGTACTGATCTGAAGCAATGTTGACTCCCCCTCTGTGGGGTTAAAAGATATATAAAAATAAATAAATAAATAAATAAATAAATGAATAAAATAAGCGAATGAATAGAAAACTAAAATGAATAAAATAAAAAATAAGAACAAAATGCAGACAAATTAGAAAAAGGAAAAATAAGGGAAGAAAAAAAAGAAAACAATAAACAACCAAAAAATTCTATTTGTTACCTACTTTCCTATCTGCTCATTTGTTTTTTTGTTTTTTGTTTTGTTTTTTTGTATATATGTATATGTTTAGTACTTCAGTTATTGATTATTGGTATTGTTATTATTGTTATTGTTATTATTTTTATTATTATCATCATTTTTGTACTATGCACTATATTGCTATAAGATGAATTTAGGTTATTGTGGAAGTGAAGAAGGGGTAGAATTAAATAAACTTATGCTTCATCCTACTCCTTTTCGGACATGTCATTGTTATTATTATTATTGTTGTATTGATTATTGTTGCACTTTGCACATGTTCGAAATAAATCATTCAAATCAAATCAAGAGCTACTGATAATCTTAAATGTTGATATTCAATATAAAATAATCTATAAATATGATGAAACTCCAACTGGACTGAAGACGAACTCTGCTGCAGAACATGCTTCATATAGAAATGTCTAGAATGTTTCCTCCTAATTTCACCAAGACTGTGTTTCCATGGGGATATTTAAACAACTTTAACTATTTAATATTCAAACCTGGACCAAAGGGGACACATGTCCACCTCACAGTTCCCTGGAGTCTTAGTTCCCTGGTGTCTTAGTTCCCTGGTGTCTTAGTTCCCTGGTGTCTTAGTTCCCTGGTGTCTTAGTTCCCTGGTGTCTTAGTTCCCTGGTGTCTTAGTTCCCTGGTGTCTCAGTTAAACTTTAAGCGACTCTGGCTTAAATACAAATGAGGCACAGCTGACTCCGCCCCTCTGCATGTGTTTTACTCATTCTGCGAACATGTGGGTTACATTATTGGCATTCAAGTGACAGAGACGTAACTGAGAGAATCTGGTGATTTTTCAAAATAAAAGATTGTTCAGACTAATTAACTATCTAACTAATTAATTAACTAATTAATTATTAGGCAGCCGCTGGCAGGGGTTGAGGATAACTGAGGTAAAGGTCAATACAGGTCACCACAGGTCACCACAGGTCACCACAGGTCACCACAGGTCACCACAGGTCAGGTAACGGCAGTGGTCAGCTTTGGCTCCGCCCCCCAGGTCTAACACCAGGGCAGCGGCAGAACTAGGAACTGAGAAGGAAGATGAGGATGAAGGCTCCATGATGACTAAACACCCAGAGGTTCATGTCGTCATGGAAACTGGACTGTGTCTGTATGACCCCTGGACATTTGTATTTGTCATGTATCCTCCTGGTGTGTGTGTGTGTGTGTGTGTGTGTGCGCGTGCGTGCGTGTGTGTGTGTGAGTGTGAGTGTGTGTGTGTGAGTGAGTGTGTGTGTGTGTGTGCGTGTGTGTGTGTGTGTGTGTGTGCACTTGGAGTTCTATCTTTATGGGGACATTGGTATGTGAACACAATCACACTATGGGGACTGAAATTCAGGTCCCCATGAGGGTTAAATATAAATAAGGGTCTCCACTAGTAAAATAGAAATGATGTGGCCCTATAAATACATTCATTTGTTTTTTCAGGAAGTCCCCATAAAGCATGAGGGAAACAGCTGCAAAGTTAAACATGTAATTTTGAAAGATTTGAAGATGTTTCCTTTTTTTTGTATTATTTTATTATATTTATATATTATATATATTTATATTATATTTATTATATTTTATTATTACTTTATTTATGTATTGCATTGTTTAAATTATTATCTTTTATTTAATCATTAGTTCTTATTTATTTATTGAAGTTAACTTAGTTTTGTAATTTATTAGTATTATATAATATATATTATATAATAATAGTAATTTATTACTATTATTTTTTATTATTAAAAAAATATGTTTACACTCACTACCTAATGGCTACTTGATTACAAACTTGGTCCTCATGAGACATGTAAACGAGTTTGTGTGTGTGTATTCCTATCTTCATTGGGACATTGATATGTTTACACAGTCACACCATAGGGACGAAAATTTAGGGTTAAATGTAGGTCCCCACAAGTAAAATATAAATCTGTGTGATGTATGCAAATGATGTAGCTCTACAAATATATTTCTTTTTTCTGGAAGTCCCCATAAAGCACGAGGGAAACAGGTGCAGAGTAAAACATGTATATTGTTCAAAGGTTTGAACATGTGTTTATATATATATATATTTATATTTATATTTATATTTATATATATACTGGGTGCAATTGGCCCTTGGGGGGTTGGGGGGTTTCATCCCCCTCTTTGGTTTGAACATCACCATTCAGGTCCGTTAGACTGAGTTTGCTGCCCACGTGCACCTGGACCCCGTGGGGCCGGGATCCCACCTCAGCCTCACGCACACCAACCACCAATTTCATTGCACCAGGGGGTTTCTGGGAGACCCTGTGACTCGTATGTCATGATGGGTGGGTGGGTTGCATCACAGCTGAACTCTGGCGTCTGTTGTAGCTTCGTGCCTCAGCGTCAGGGGGACAGAAGGTTCACTGTAAAGCTTGGTGCCTACTTCCTACGGTCCAAGCATGTTTAATGTTATTTATTTCAATTTATTATATGTTTATAACTATTTATATGTGTGTGTGTGTGTGTGTGTGTGTGTGTGTGTTTTCTTTTATTTACTTATTAACCCTTTTTGCATGTCATTGATGTTTTTTTTGCTTGAATTGTTTTGATTTAATTTACTACATGTTCAAAATAAAGATTAAAATCAAATGTTAAATGTAGATAAAAACAAACAGCTGGTATGTGCCACATATGTCACACTGGGTCTTTATGGGTTAAACACAGCAGTAAAGGTTGGTTTAGTGTGTGTGTCATGTGATGCAGGACGGCCCAGCGTTCCCACACTGGAGTCAACATCCATTCAGTATCATTTCCTAAATTACATTTAATTACCAGAGATGTTTGAAATAATTCATCCTGTGTTTATGTGGCGTCTTTATCTGGGATGGAGAGGACGTCCAACAGGGAACTTCTGCATCCACATGTTATTTTCTGTGGAACACAGAACGGAAACAACACTGAGGTCCCAAAGTCCTGACGTAAACTACACATTAGGTAGAAACAGTAGAAACACTTTCCTTCTGTCCTCTGGACAGGATGTCACATTTGTAGAATAGAATAGAATAGAATAGAAAACTGGCCACGCCACATTTAATAGTTTCAGCTCTATCGATAGGGTCTTTATATGTCCTTTCATGTTTTGTCTCAAAATGCCAGTTAAAGGGATTATCCGTAGTAAACTAGCCTAGCAGTGCTAACCCTATAGACATGTATGGGTTTTGTGGTGCTACATGGGCAGGGGGGCGGGGCTAAAAAGTTGTCGTTCCTCTTTATGCAATAGGACGGTACTACAACCAATCAGTGTAATCTTTAGGATGATGTAGTTAGAGCGCTGGAAAGTTGACGGAGGAGTACGGAGAAAGTTACAAATAACTAAACAAAATGGTGGATTATGGAGCTGAACGACTGTTGTCGCTTCTGTAAAAAGAATTTAAAGTTTGCTGATGTTTTTTCACATTCTTCACTCATCTTTGATAAAAGGAAATCGACACCTGTTGTTCTTCTTCTATGGTTGTTTCTCACTGAATGTCGGAGTGTTACTTTGTTAGTCCCGCCCTCTGACTCTGTACTTCACTGTGATTCGTCGGCCAGTTTCAGGGAAATCTAGCTAAAAGTTACATTGAGCAAAACTAGGCTATTTTACAGTACCCCATAAGATTTTCTGCCACCGGGGGGGGCTAGTGCGGCTAGGCTAACAGTAAAATGCAGCTCAATTGTTAGATTGGGAGTGCATGCGTTGAGTTAACATTCTGTCCTGGATGGAAGAGTATGGATTTGTTTTCATCAAAGATCGTGTTGTATTATCTATCTATTGTGCTGTGAAAACATGTGCTGCATTTCAATCCAGAGTAAAAAATAATTTTAGCTCATTTTTTAGATGATTGGGGTCCATATAGTTGAACTGAAAATCAAAATCACACCAAACAAGTGTGAAAGATACATCTCGCGGATGCGCTGGGACACATCATCAGTGATGTAACCTGGGGTCAGGGCCGTTGCTAACCATTTGGGTGCCCTAAGCACAAATGCTCTGTGGACAGACAAACACACACCAGAAAATGGGTCACTCCTTGTGAAATCAGACACTTTGGGTCCTGACTGGCAGAGATTTGACTGAAATGTATTCTTTTTTAGTAACCAGGTAGAACGCTAGCATTTGCACAAATATTAAACCAGAAACATTGTCAGAAAGTTTGAATTAGTTGGTTGGTGCACCATGCATGGTTTTATGTTCGAAAGCTCTTTGTGTCACTCAAATTACAAACTAAACGATAACACAACCTGCACGGAATATAACAATTTTATGAATTTTGAAATATTAAAAGATATCGAATATCACAATAATATATCTATTTTAAAACAGTCCATTGTCCCTGCCAGATGGAATCAAAAGTATCCTAATCTGGCACCACTGCTCTCCCATCTGCACCTGCACACGGCTGAGTAATGAGTGACAGTATAAGGTACACCTGTGCACTAATCATGATGTCAGATCAGCATCTTGATGTAGCACACCTGTGAGGTGGGATGGATTATCTCAGCAAAGCACAAGTGCTCACTATCACACATTTAGACAGATTTGTGAACAATGTTTGAGAGAAATGGTAATATTGTGTATCTGGAATTAATTTTAGATCTTTGAATCCATCTCGTGAAAAATGGGGACAAAAACAAAAGTGTTGCGCTTATATTTTTGTTGAGTGTATATATATACACTTTTTTTTTAATGGCCCATTTTCTTCCTGAAGTTGGCCTATGATTTTTCTCCCGAAAAATTGGTCTTTAAGAAGTAATATAATTTAGAGGGTAAACTAAGTTGTAGTGAAGTAGAAAGAGTAGTTAGAGAAAGTAACCCACATGGTACTCCACCCTGTTCATCCCTAGCGAGGATGAAGAGGATTGAGATGATGAATGAATTAATATTTTATTCTCCACACAGACATGATCAGTGCTCAGACGTTTCCATCTTCACTTTCCTCATCTAAGGATTTTCCTGCAGCTTCATTAGTCGTTTATTTTCCCTCCGTTTGTTGTTGCAGCATAAGTGTAAAAGCTGAGTGTTTTTGGACAATAGGAGGAAGAGGCCGCAGTGTCAGTGTTCGAGCGCCGCAGACGTTTCCTGCTGCGATAGCGTGTGTTCGACCGCTCGTCGGCTGAACACACGTCCTGACCGCCGGCGTCATAAACAAACCAAACACTTTTCTGTCTTTGCCTTAAATACACAGTTGAGTGTTGACCTCTGACCTGTTGATCAGCTGATACGAAAACCAACCTGTTTGGTTCAAGATGAATAAAAATATCTGTTTAATAATTTCACCTAAAACATAAGATGATATGAACTGTTTTTATTGGGGGGTTTTCTCAGTCATATATATATATATATATTTTATATATATATATATATATATATATATATATATATATATATATATATATATATATATATATATATATATGTGAATGTATACACACACACAACCCATATTTTTCCAGTTTTGTTCAGGTCAAATGTACAGATTCAAATGCACTAAATGAACTGCAAGAGATAAAACAAAAAAAAAAAAAATCTGAAAAATAATGTTCTTTAAAGGGCTTTCTAAAAGTGTTTAAGGGGTTTTTAAAGTGTTTAAGGATTTTTAAGGGTTTTTCTAAGGTTTTATGACAAGAACGTAGGTTTGCTACTACCCCCCCCCCCCAAATAATAATCATTCTCAGCAGAGCATTTAAAGAACAAAAACACTTTACTTTTTCCAATGTGCAAATTCAACATACACATACATGTACATATTGCTTTTTGTCAAAACATTCACAACAAAAACTAAATAAATAACTATTATTGGCATCTTCTGTTTTATGCAGCAAATACAAAGAAATAAAAAAAAAAAAATCTGCACTTCAGGTAAACAGTGCAATCTTTACATTATTGGGATACTGTGCATTTAAGAGTTAAAATCTTTGCCTGTTGGCGACATAAAGGGGTACGCCACCCCCAGGCCAAATCCAGTGTGTCCCCACTGTTCTCAGACCTAAAATAAATGTGTGGAAGCATTTTCCTGGTGACCAGCCAATGTCTGAGTCTATAAGAAGTGACCACAGGTTACATTCCTACACTAACTGCATTCTTGTATCTCATCTAAAGTGAATTCATCTACTTGGTTTTATCTCCTCATTACTTTCCACGTACTAGACATTTACTTCAAGGGTGAACGTGACGCAATTCACGGCGCAAAGGACTATGTGTATGGGAACTATTTTTCAGTGCGGAGAAACACAGCTGACGCACACCAAGGACTGTTCAATAATAAAGGAAGACAGACTGAAAGAAACAGCAAAACGTCTACACGTGTGCAGCGATTCATCTATGATCTGAATAAGCATGACTTATAACATAGGTTCATGACACTCAAAGATGCTGCGAGATGTTCCAGGTGGTCAGGTGGTCTACAGGAGGATTAGGACTATGCTAAGTGTAAATAGCTCTATCAAAATGAAGCCAACAAGTAAAGCTTGGCGATAAACCTACAAAAGTCATGCTTATTCAGATCATAGATGAACACACGTGTAGGCGTTTTGCTGTTTCTTTCAGTCTGACTTTCATCCTTTATGATTCGCCCATGGTTTATGAGAGGGATTCTAACTGCTAACTGTTTTTTAATTTAAGTGATTTTAAGGTTGTTTAAAGGATTTTTTAAAAGAGTTTTATCTAAGGTTTTTAAGGGGCTTTTAGCTGCTTTGAACTGTTTTTGGGGTTGTTGTTTTTAAGTTTTGTTTTTTTTTTACTTTTTATAATTTTTTAAAAGTGTTTTAAGGGGATTTTCAAGGGGTTTTCGAGTTTTTATTTTTTGGAATTAATTTTTTTCATAAATATTCACAAAGGCTGTTTTGGTTGAATCAACAGTTCTGAAGCAGTGGAGGTTGATCAAGCCCCAAAAGTCAGTGATAAGAAGAAAAACTGCATCAATTTACTGAACTTTCAATGAAACTTTTGACCGGTGTGTGTGTATGTGTATATATATATATATATATATATATATATATATATATATATATATATATATATATATATATATATATATATATACATATACATACACACACACACCGGTCAAAAGTGTTAGAACAGCCAGATTTTTCCAGAATTTCATTGATCGAATGAAGTCTAACAAATAATATCAACAATTTATTCAATACTGCTGTAATTATGACATTGTAATCACAATTTACCTGAAATATATACCTCCAATGTAGACCAGAGGGCACCTTTGGAAATGATCCGGTCCAGATGATCCAGTCCACGTGATCCAGGTCAGATGATCCGGTCCAGATGATCCAGGTCAGATGATCCGGCCCAGATGATCCGGTCCAGATGATCCGGTCCAGATGATCCAGTCCAGATGACCCGGCTGCTCTGCTGGGACTAGCGGTCGTGTTGTGGTTCTTTATGTGAAGGATTATTTTTAATGAGTGGAACAGCAGTGGATCAGTTTCACATCCTGTAACATGAAGCCCTGGGGGTGTTTCCCAGGGATACCGTTGACCTTTGACCCAGTCCCACAGCTGCACCTGTCCCCACTGGAGCCACAGGCTGTGTTGGAAACTGCACACTTACCTACTGCTGCTGCTAACTGAGTATCAGTGTGTTTACACTGGCAGTATGACACTTAGAGCATGTGACATGTTTCCACATTCATCTGAGATTCAACACACATGTTGAGTATGAACTTCCTACAAATACTGACATTACCCAAGATGCAACACAACGTCATGTGCGATCGTACAGCCAAGAATGGCTGTGTCCAAAATCACTCCCGACCCCGTCTATAGTCACTGTATAGGGACCAGGCCATTTTTGTCCAAATCTGTAATGAACTATTTATAATCACCATAGTCACTCAATGTATCCCACAATCCACTGCGAAATGCAGTGGGCATCGATGGTCACTAACCAAAGCACTATATCCCATCATGCATTGCACAAATCGATGGTTGAAGGACGAAGAGATTTATGATTAAAAGAAACACGGACAGATTGAGATTTGGACAACGTAACAGCAGAGCTACAGTAACGGTAACGGTAACCTACTACTGCTAACAGTAACAGCTGCTCAGTAACAGTAAACGTTAACTCTGTCTGTTGGACGACAGGCGCCAGGCAACAGTTGTTTAATAATAGTAAAACAGTCGTTAGCCAAGTAGGTTTTTTTTGTTTATTGCACAGACAGTAAAAAAAAAAGTGAATTCTTTTATTTTTGTGAGAGACGACACTGTTACGCTTGAATTGATGACGTGAGTAAATAGTGGCGTAGTAGTGTCCGAAAAGTTTTCAATTGAGTTCACTATGTAGCGCACTACATTTATTTCCCTCTGTAGGGAGTAGGGGGTAGGGAGTGATTTGGGACACAGCCAATGCATTCTACATTTGTTCCATATAGTTAATTTCTCCCATTATTGTTATTATTGAGATTATTGTAATCACCATGTCTGCAGAGACATATCATGCTATAACTCAATGAATACTTGAGATATCACCATGAAATTACATGGGCATATACATATAGTTAATGCACATCACATGTAATGATCTATTTGAGTAAAGGTCAAAGGTCAAGGTCACAATTGACTAAAAATCCTAAATCACATTGTTATAACGGAAGAACGGAGGGTCATAGAACTTTCAGATTGATACCAAATGATGCGGAATGAAGATTTCGACACCTAAGACCAATAGTTTTTGAGATCTCTGGAGGTCAAAGGTGACGTGTCACAAAATTAACTTGTGTAACACTGTTTGTGTGTGTCAAACAGACATGTCAAGCTATAACTTAATCAATACTGGATATATTATCATAATATTACATGCAATGAAGCATATATACATACAAATTATCAATATTCCAAAAGGTCAAAGGTCAAGGTCGCATTTAGCAGAAAGGTCAAAATCATATTATTGTTTCTAATTCAAGAACAGGTTGTCATAGAAACTTGAGATTGGCACAAAATAAGGACGAGATTAGGCATTTATTTGAATAAACTTAATTCAGTTATTCAGTTCACAGGAACTGCTTTATGATGGGCGTTCCCAAAGCTCGAAAAGATTTTCACTTCAGTTTTCATGCTTGGTGGTGTGTGATGTTAGTGAATTGGATTTACACTGATTCAAACTTTTTTTTACTGAATATTTTGTTAATTTTCTTGATAATTTTATTCATTTTGCTGGTTTTGTTCATTGTATTGAATATTTTGGTCATTTAAATGAATATTTTGGTCAATTTGTTAATTTTACTGAATATTTTGTATATTTTTTGGTTGATTTTATTGAATATTTGGGTAAGTTTTGTTTATTTTACTGAATATTTTGGTAATTTTTGTAATTTTAATGAATATTTTGTAGCCTACTAGTGCTATCCCTATTAATTTCATGTATGGGTCTAGTGGTGCTTCATAGTCAAGGGAGGCGGGGCTAAAAGGTTGTCTTTCAAATCCTCTGTATGCAATAGGACGGTACTACAACAATCAGTGTAATCTTTAGGATGATGTAGTTTAAGCGCTGGAAAGTTAATGGAGGAGTCTGGAGAAAGTTAGGAATGACTAAACAAAATGGTGGATTATGGAGCTGAACGACTGTTGTCGCTTCTGTAAAAAGATTTTTTCACATTCTTCACTCATCCTTGATAAAAGGAAATCTACACCTGTTGTTCTTCTTCTATGGTTGTTTCTCGTTTCTCTCTGAATCATCGCAGCTCTCATCATCATTTAACACAAAGCACACGTTAACCAAACATGCAGAACAGCCTTCTTTCACTTAAACAACATTAGCTAAAAATAGGAATATTCTGTCTAAAATGATGCAGAAAAATTCATGCATTTATTACATTTAGATTAGATTATTGTAACTCCTTACTTATAGCATGTCCTAAATATTCCTTAAAAAAACTTAACTGGTTCAAAATACAGCAGCAAGATTATTAACAGGATCAAAAAGAAGAGAACACATCACCCCTGACCCCTGACCCTATCACCCCTGTGCTCCAAACACTTCATTGGCTACCAGTGGAGTTTAGAATTAAATTTAAAATCCTCCTCCTTACATATAAAACCATTAATGGAATGGTTTAGGGTTAGGGGTCAGAGGTTAATTGTATGGGCCCCTGTTATCTTCAAGATTATCTGGTTCTGTACCAGCCCAATAGAACCCTTCATTCTCAGAATGCAGGTTTATTGAAAGTTCCCGGGGTTTGTAAAAGTACAGTAGGAGCTAGAGCCTTTAGTTACCATGGTTACTGTCTTATGGAATCAGCTTCCATTTAATATTAAAGAGGTCGACACAGTCTCTCCATTTAAAATTAGGTTGAAAACATTCCTTTTTGAGAGAGATTATGGTCAGGTTAGTTAAAAACAGACTGAAGTCACAGTTCAGTCTAAGCTGCACTAGGAGAGAGAATACTGGGGGAAGAAAAGACACTTCTCTCTCTCTCTCTCCTGTATTTGTAATTTCTTAAATTTACTTTACATACCAAGTAAAATGAACACCTGATGACGATGGCATGTTTCAATTTCATTGTACTTTTTGTATAATGACAATAAAGACACTGTATTCTATTCTTAGTCTGTTCTAGTCACCCAGGGTCACCTTTCCCCTTTCCCCCATCTGGGGGGAGGGTCAACTCTCTCAGCAGTATCCACATAAGGAGTCATAGACAACAGGATCTGCAGGACTCCCCCCCCCCCCCCTCCTTTCATCTACAAATTGACGTTAATCTATAGCAGGGGTGGGGAATCCTCGTCCTCAAGGGCCAGTGTGTCAGGGTGAGGTGAGTGAGAACTCCAATGCACAGTGCTGAAGGGAAAAATAATTTAAGCAACATAAAGACAAGACAGACAAAAAATCAAACCAAAACCTGGGCATAGAACGGCCAGAGTCCGTGGTGATGATGAATGTCCGGGTTATGGTGACTGAGGAGATGGTGAAACTGTCCGGGTTATGCAGGTGACAAAATAGAATGGTCCCACACTGGCAACTGCAAGCCTCACTGCTTATATAGACACAGATGAGGAACGGCTGCAGCTGGTGAGTGTGGAGAGCACTGGGGGAAAGGTCACTGGAGCAGAGGTCATGACACAGTGTCCTGCATGTTTTAGATCAGGGGTGCTCAACCCTGGTCCTCAAGAGCTACTTCCCTACATGCTATAGATGTATCCCACTTCCAACACACCTGACGCTCATTATCAGTCTTTTGCAGAGCTTGATTAGAGGTTCATCATTTGAATCAGGTGTGTTGGAAGAGGGAAACATTTAAAACATGCAGGATAGTAGCTCTCAAGGACCAGGATTGAGCACCCGCACACGTTTTAGATTGTTCCCTCTGCCATCACACCTGGAGGCCTTTCAATTATTATCAGGTTTCTGCAGAGCTGGATGATGAGCTGTTCATCAGTTGAATCAGGTGTGATGGAAGAAGGAAATATCGAAAACATTTGGGATCCTGACCCTTGAGGACCAGGACCCCCCCCCCCTTCATCTATCGTCTGTCCGTCCATGGGAGTGGATGTCTCCTTCACTGTGGTCCTTCCCAAGGTTTCTTTTTCCCATTGGTTTTGGAGTTTTTCCTGTCGAGGAGGGTCTCAGGACAGGGGACTTCATCTATTTCTGTGATTGTTTGTTTTCTCTAATCAACTCTGTAAAGTCCTGTGAGATGATGTTGTTATGATTTGGGGCTCTATAAATAACATTGAATTGAATGCAGCTGTCGACTGATTATTCTCCAGCCTTTTCCACACACTTCCTAATTTTATCATATTTTATCTGCTCTTAGATTATGAAGAAATACACATAAGCTTATTATTATTATCATTATTCATTTTCTCACTTTGTAAATGAGATCATAAATGTGAAGTAAATTTACTTCATGTGTGTATTTAGGATTCCTATAGTCACCTTGATCTAGTCATGCATTCATACATTCAGTTATTTTCCATTACGGAACAAAGGAATGTTAAGAATCTCTTTGTTCTAGGTTAGAATTTTCCTGCCTGGGAATTAGCCACTCCTTAGAAGTGTTTAAGCAATGAGATGTTCTTATGAAAATACGAATTTCTGTATGTATCCAATAATATGTAACTATGTGTCTTTTTCTACCCAGTGATTGACGTCACTGGGCGGGGGGTGTGGTTCCAATAAATTCAACCTCCACGGGGCGGGAACGTCAGAAGGAGACCCCGAAAGTGCACACCTAGGATCTTCGTTGCTCATTTGTCTTTTCGTGGCCTTAACATCACGTAACATCACGGTTTTCCCTGTGTTTGTTCTTAACCTGTTTTTATTAAATTAGACTTAAATTAATAATAATAACAATAAATAATAATAATGGATTAGATTTCTATAGCGCTTTTCAAGGCACCCAAAGCACTTTACATTATTGATCCATTATTCATTCACTCTCACATGTTCCCTCTGGTGGTGGTAAACTACATATGTAGCCACAGTTGCCCTGGGGCAGACTGACAGAAGCGTGGCTGCCATTTTGTGCCTACGGCCCCTCTGACCACCACCCAACATTCATACGCATTCATACACCAGTGTGAGTGACACTGGAGGCAAGGAGGGTGAAGTGTCTTGCCCAAGGACACAACGGACTGACTAGGACAGAGCCGGAATCGAACCGCCAAACCTTCGGTCAATGGACGACCCGCTCTCCCAACTGAGCCATGGCCGTCCCAATGTCATTAGATTCATGGTCTTTTTTTAGCGTTTATAGAACTTTCACACAACTTCTGTATTTCGTACCAGAAATACACAAACGTAGTGTAACCCTACTTCCGCACCGCCAATTTTTTCATGAACAGTAAAACAAAGGCAGCGTATGGTAACTGCGAGGCGCCTCAGTAACATGTTTTTTATGAGTGTCAGAGTGTGGAAGTCAAAGCCAAAGAATGTTAACTGCAGTTGTGTCTTTCTGCCATAGTTTCATGGTTTTGAAAGTTATGATGAACACAAATAACTCATTTTAATTTAAACTGTAGCTATGACCTTTAGCCTTTACACACCAGTACGTCAGTGTCAGCAGTAAACAACAGTAACATTATAAGGAAAGAGTTGAAATAGTGATAGAGCTGTAACTGCAGCCAGTGAACAGTAGTTACTGCAACAGCAGTAAGTCACAGTAAACTTGTCCAAACTGATCAAACCTGGAGTTTATGAGGCTCCTGTTTATTCCTTTGCCATGGATAACATCGAACCCTCATAAAAACCTGCCTATATACTACATTAGATACTATGACAAGAAAACACCAATATAAACACACACTGCCAGAGAAAAATGTGAACTAATGATGATAGCATTCAGCTAACATCAATATTATGCTAACAAGACATTGACTTGAACCATAGACAGAACAAATATAAAATAGTGAAATAGTCCATGTCCTCTATACTGTCCATACATAAACCTAGAACACTAGTCCTAGGTGTAAGTGGATATACTAATGATTTGTGGACGGAGTTATCAGTTCAGTAGCAGTTAGCAGTTAGCCACAGTGCTCTCTCTTTGCCTTAATACTTATGGACAAATTCTCACGGAAAAATGTGTCGCTTTTTTTTGTGACTGAGTTTATCTCCACGATTCTTCTGATATCTCAAAAAGTAGTAAGTGGCAAATCCCTTAAAGAAGTTGAGAAGACTCTCTCCATTATACTGGCTTTCTACTGTTTTGACATTTTACAGGAAGTTTGCATACGCTAACATTACACATTTCTGGTTATTGTGAGAAAGATTTATTGTTAGAATTGACATCATATCCATTTCGATCCATTCAAACATGTGCAGAAATTTCTTTGCTCCTCTTTGGTCCAAATCTTCTGTCCCTCTTTGGTCCAGATCTTCTGTTCCTCTTTGGTCCAAATCTTCTGTCCCTCTTTGGTCCAGATCTTCTGTTCCTCTTTGGTCCAAATCTTCTGTTCCTCTTTGGTCCAGATCTTCTGTTCCTCTGGTCCAAATCTTCTGTCCCTCTTTGGTCCAAATCTTCTGTCCCTCTTTGGTCCAGATCTTCTGTTCCTCTTTGGTCCAGATCTTCTGTTCCTCTTTGGTCCAGATCTTCTGTTCCTCTTTGGTCCAGATCTTCTGTTCCTCTTTGGTCCAGATCTTCTGTTCCTCTTTGGTCCAGATCCATCATGGCGTCTCTTAAACGTAAACATCGCTCACTGCTGAATGCGGTGTTTCCTGTGCAGCAGCAGAAGGGTGTTCCTGCCACTGGCTCCATGTTTTCATTTCCTGTTCTGTCATGGATGGAGTGCAGGGTGGGCTGATTAGATAGCAGCAGCAGCAGCATCGGCAGCAGCGGTAGCAGCACACATTGGATCCTGTGGGTTTGTGGTGCAGCCTCTCACTGTACCGCAGTACCATTAATCCAAACCCTAACCAGGCGTCTCTGGGTGACCCCCCACCCCCCACCCCACCACCCTCCACTGAGGCTAACAAAAGAAAAACATTTCATATTTCAAAAAACACCACAAATTAGCTCATCTGAATTAGCAAGTGTCATAGACATCGACTGTTCCACTAATTAGCCTTTGACCTTCAAATAATCATTACATTCATTTGTAACCTGCTTTATTCTGTTCATTTGTTTCTTCTTCTTTGCTTTGGAAACTGGGCACCTGATGACCTTTGACCTCTCCATGGCCTCCATTCATTTGCTATTTAATCACTCCACAAACTCAAACTAACTTCCCCTCCCCCGTCACTTCCACCTGAGGTCAGGAGGTCACCTTGACCTTTGACCACATTATTTTGGGAATTCACATAGAATCAAACATAATAGAATGAAGAGACATTCTCTGTTTATGCCCCCAGTGCCATGATATAATTAGTTAATCAAATAATAATAACAATAATAATAATACACGTATTATACCTCAAATTATTTGGTATTTTACTAAATTAATGACACATATAACAAAGTACTTAATGATGTATTTATTTAATTATTACTGTTGAACTTGAATTAAAAAAAGGAACAGTAAAGTAAAAACATAAAGTATTTTGTATTGATGAAGTTATAGCGTGATATGTCTATGTTTGACACACACAAACAGTGTTACACAAATTAATTTTGCCACATGTCACCTTTGACCTCCAGAGATCTGAAAAACTATTGCTCATAGGTGAAAGCAGAAGTTATGAGAATTGTAGAAATCTTCATTCTGCATCGTTTGGTACCAATCTGAAAGTTCTGTGTTATAACCAATAATGTGACTTTGGCATTTTAGTTAATTGTAACCTTAACCTTTGACCTTTACTCAAATGGATCATTGCATCTGATGCACATTCGCTGTATGTATATGTCCATGTAATTTCATGGTGATATCTACAGTATTCATTGAGTTATAGCATGATATGTCTCTGCAGATACACACACACACACACACACAGTGATTACAATAATCTCATCCAACCAATGTTGGGCAAGATTAAATAAAGGCAGTTTGATGGACAGACGCAGATATGTTGTGTTTGTCTTTACTGGTGTTTAGATGCACATCAGATCAGTTTATGAACATTAATGACCTGTTCATGCAGAAAACTGGCACATTTCAACAAAACACATTCAATGTTGAATCAGCTGATTGACTTCAAAATACACTGTACGCTCTTTATTTATGTTTCATTGAAAAAAAATCTGACAATGTCCAGAAAAATGAAGATAACATATAAAAGAATAACATCACCTAGCTTGAAAATATTTTACAACCATGAGACACTGGAACATAAAGTGAGGCCGGCTTTAGCACAAGCCACCACACAGGGCGGAGCCACAGACGCCGCGCTGACTGCGGAGGAGCGGGGCCAGGTGGTGCCATCTTGAAACAGGCAGCATTCATTCATTACTCCATAGCTATAATGCGAATGGGGGGGGGGGTCACCCTGGTCATGTGACCACAGACTGAACATATATAGACAAACAATCACTGTCACATTCACACCTATGGCCGATTAAGACGAACCAGTTAACCTATCAGTGCGTGTGTTTGGATGGTGGGAGGAGCCAGAGAACACGGAGAGAACCCACGCAGACACAGGGACAACATCCAAACTCCACATAGAAAGGCCCCGCCCACCAGCGTTGGAATTGAACCCAGGACCTTCTGTCTGTGAGACATGCTAACCACTGTCATACCTTACATGAATGTCATCCACCATTATAATAATGCACTGTAGGCCTGAGCAGCGCTGTTCCAAGATGGCCGCCGCATAGGCACATGGCTCCAATCGGCAGCAGCAGTCAATACGCTGTCTATGGCTAGAATGTCTACGGATGGAAGGAAGGCTTCTTGTGCAGAACGTGATGGAAAGAACGGAGTTGTGTTCCGATATCCCAACTGTCTTGAGTAATGACCGGAAACGACGATCATGAAAACGGTTCGCCCAAGGATGTTCAAAAATGAAAAAATGCTCTAAAGTTAAACTTCTCTGGTCTGATGATTTTACCCTTGATAAAAAAATGAAATGCAGTTATATGTGTAAGAAATGACAAAACTTCCATTTGTAAAGTTTGGTGGGTACAGAGCCTGCTGACATTTCTTTCACCATCTTTACTATTTGCAAGTCAAGTTGGTTCCTGCTTAGTTCCACCACTTCGGCTATCTAGCTAGATGTCGGCCGTTGAGTGTGAAAAGTGTCCATGTTTCCACCAACTTTATGAGTACACATCTGGGTATTTTAACTACACTTGTTTGTTCCCAAAATTGTAACATGAACACCCTGTGAACCTAAACTAAATACGATAGGTACCAGTGACATGTGAGTCAATGTATAAATGACCTGCAACCGACTGCTTTCTTAACTAACTCACCCACAACTTGGACTGCAAGAAATATATTTGAAAGGTACGTCCCTGACGCCCCGCTTCTTGACCCTCATTTTTAAAAAGTAGTCAATGGTCTTTGTGAACATCACATGACCTTGCTCACACACCTGAACATCACATGACCTTTGACCTTACTCACATACCTGCATTTATTTCTGTGTTAAAATTCCATGTCATTGTTTGTAAGTTAATATGTTTATAAATATGTTTGTTCTGCTTCGTCATTCAAAAGTTATCAACGCTAACGCAGCATCTAAACCAGAGGTCGACAACCTGTAATACCCAAAGACACATTTGAACTTGGTTTCCACGGAAACAAAAACAGTGGGAGCAGCTCATCATCTTTAAAAATCTCTGTGAATGTGTCCCAAACCTTCCTGTTTTGTTTGGATGTTTCTGGAGCTTCCACTCTCCTAACTTTGTTTCTCTCTTGCTCCCTCCATACCGTAGGACAGTGTTTCCCAACCAGTGTGCCGTGGCACATTAGTGTACCGTGAGAAATCATCAGGTGTGCCGTGAATAATGGCGTAATTTCACCTCGTAGGTACTGTAAGTGAGTAGTGTGATTACAGAGAGCCTCCACACAACAGCACACACACTGATCCAGTGTCTTTCTTAAATTCCTGCAAGAGTATCAGTTTTGTGTTTAACTAAACAGGCTCGGGTTTTGCACTGAATAACGCAAATCAAGAGTAAATTTGCATTATATTTCAATAAATATACTGTACTTTTTGTGACATTTTTCTTTGGTAGTGTGCCTTGTAATGTTTCTTATGTAAAATATGTGCCGTGGAAACACTGCCGTAGGACACTGCCGACGTTCACCTCACCTTCATGGACACGGTTAATACAATTTATTTACCAGGTTATTTTAATGTTTATCTCAAACGACAAACAACCTGACCGACCGCAACCTGAATATCATTAAAATATTTTTCAATGACCCTCAACTGCAAGTAACCACCGGCACCCGCTCACTTCGGGTCAGACCGTGCATCACTGATAATTACGGAGCGTCTGGATATCGGAACACAGCTCTGGATTCAACAGGAAGTAGAAACATGGCAACAGAGTTTGGATCCTCCCCAGTGTTTCTTAGCCCATATGAAACAGTTTGGTTTGAAACTGGGGTGAAACGACAAGTGTGGCGGACGCTCACCTCAGCCCAGTCAAAGGGCCGCGTCGGCCGAACATGGCGCCATAAGTGGAAATACAACATCCTGAAGTGACAGGGTCTGGGTCTGAGTGACGGGATGTTTCTTCGGATGCCATGGAGCTCCAAACATGCGTGGGATTGTGAGAGGGAGGTGCATGATGGGGGCGGGGGCAGAGGGACTGGGTGGGGCAGGGTGGGCGGGGTCAGGCGAAGGGGCTGTCTGCCTTTAGGATGGAGGTGTCGGAGTCGTGGCAGCTTTTGCCGTTCATGTGTTCCGTGTGGCTGTCGATGCTGTAGCAGCCGTGCACCTCGGTGATGGTGGAGGCGGTGTAGGAGGCGGAGCGAAGTGCGTCCGAGTGTGTCCCCACGCTGCTGCTGAACTGCATCTGGTACTGGTTCCAGTGCCGCCGCAAAACCGCCTGCACCTGAACACACAAACAATCAACATGTCTTCATATGATTCTCAGGGGGTGGGGCTTAAAGGCAGGCAAGACAAGATGTTGCCTGGAGCCCCGCCCACCCACCCCCCTGCGTGTAAATGGACTGCATTTATATAGCGTGTGTGTGTGTGCACGTGTGTGTGTGCACGTGTGTGTGTGTGCACGTGTGTGTTCAGATCTTACTTCTCCGTTGAAGAAGCAGAAGATGGTTGCCACCAACAGTCCCTAAAAACAAAACACAAAATCAAACAGACGTGTGTTAGTGATGTGCAGAAACCTTCTGGGGACTCATGACTGAAAGGTTCATAGCTCTGCAGCAAAACATGTGATGATGATGATGATGATGATGATGATGATGATGATGATGATGATGATGATGATGATGATGATGATGATGATGATATATTGGAACATTATTGTGGTCCAGTGGTGAATCTCCAGCTGGATTCACACTTGCTTGTTTGATAAATGTGAAAACACAGCAATGTCCCATCAGAGACAGAGGTTTAATTGGTTGCCATGCCGACTTTTATTTGAATATCAAGTATGTCCTTGTTTTGAAGACTGCCCTTTGGTCCAACTAAAGAAAAATGACTTTAAAACTAAAACTGTGGATCATTTAGTAACAACTATTCTTAAAAAAACTGTTTCCAATGGGACCCATAGATCAATTTAATATTTTAAATATTTACTCAAAATGTAAAATGTATTTTTATTTCTTGATTTATTTTTAAATCACTTTGTAAAAAAAATTAAATAAATAATAATAATAATAATAATAATAATAATAATAATAATAATAATATAATATATATATATATATATATATATATATATATATATATGTGTGTGTGTGTGTGTGTGTGTGTGTGTGGATTTTGTGATTTTATGTGTGAAAATATATTAAAAAAAAAATTTAGTAACAAAACAACTTGTTCCAGTTATTTGCATTAAAATGTTCCATCAGATTAATCTGCTTTAATGGAGTGCATTTTGTCATAACTAGTTTTTAACAGTTGGTTCATTTAGTAAAAGTGTAAAAGACGTTCAGAGCGCTGCAGCAGCTAAGTCTGTCCGTCTGTCTGTCTGTCCATCCGTCTGTCTGTGCGTCCCTAAGGAGTTCCAGATGATCAGATAACAGTCCACAAACATGCAGAGTTCATTCCCTCAGCTCACATAACTCAAGCCTTCCTTCCTGCCGTTCTTCCACAGCTCCAGTATAAACACACACCCATGGGAATCTGAGCTTTTACAAACCACACACACACCCAGGACACGCAAAGAAAATATAACAGCAAATAAATACGTAAATAATAATAATAATAATAATAATAATAATAATAATAATCTATAATTCAAAAATATCTGTGTCTGTAGTGTGTCCACCGAACACCTGAACAACTCCACCGAAGGGTCCAAAATATGAAGGGTTTTCCAGTACTATGGTCGCAGTGAAAAGTTTCACGTCATTACGACAACAACAAAGATATTAAACTCATTTCATTGCTCTGAACATTGCCGAAGTCCCGCCCCTTGATTTGGCTACAGCTGCAAACAAACTCATCTGCATCCCATTCCCATGGAGCCGTATGTTCACTATCACTCGTATCCTCACAGTTCCCTTCTGCCTTATCGTCAAAGCACAAACAAAGATTCACTTTTGTGCCGTAGTGCATTACTATGACAACGAACAGCTGTTATGGACTTTCACAAGGTCTCCATGACAACATCACAACTGTGCTACACGCCGCTAACAACTTCAGTCCTCCCAGGAATTCGTGGACATCTATGTCGTTGTGACTTTATCCAAACACCTGCAGTAAAAGTTGTGATGTTTTTTATGCTATGTGACAACTGTGATAAATGGTTTCAAAAGTCTACTACAAATTCAGTGATTGGACTATTAACATATGGCCCTATTCGCACATGAGATGTGTGGTAGTAATTGCACTGAGAGAATAATTGCCCTAATTTTTGATGGCGTATGCTACTGTGTTTTTTTAATCTTTAGAAGTCATGTTAAATATTTCTGTCCACGTTCGTTGCCTTTCTCAAAGCAGATCACATCAGGGTGGTCAGCAAGTCCAGTTCCAACCAAATCTATTATTACGGTGCATTTGCAGGAGTTAAGCAAGGTCCGTAATTTACTGAATTAACAGGCGGAATGTCTGTGGGGTGACTTCCAGTAATGGAGGGGTGCTGAGAGGCTGTGATAGAGAAACCCTCCTGATGATAGGTCCCGAAAATCCCGAAAAAAGTCTACTCATGATCCAAACTTTACTTGTGATTTTGACAGATCTGTGACAATGTTAAAATTAAGCGTCGACCAATACATCAGCCGTCCGATTTTTGAGCTTTTTAAGTGTATCAGCATCGACCGATTCTCATGCCCCCCCCCCCCCCCCCCCCCACCCCCCCAAGGCATCATTTACAGACAGGCACAGTGGGTCGGGTGTGTGTTGCCAGTAGACCCACAATGGCTGCCGTCACCCCTCCTTCACTGATAGAGTAAACAACACTGAAGACACAGCTGCTGTGAGTTTGAAACTTTCAAAGCCTCTAACGAGTTTCAAATGTAGTGTGAAAACGCCACATTTTAATTTGGAAACATGACTGTCATGTCATGTCCATGTAGTACATGTGCCTGGAAGTCTAGAAGTGAAATTATTAAGTGGATCGGAAAAAAGCGGGAATGCTGCTATGTGTGCATTTAATCCGAGTGTTGTCACTGCTGACGTCTGTGTGGAAGTTGGAATGTTAGACACTTTAGTTAAAAACTGAAACGGCATTTCCAGAATAAATATAGTCATGCCATACACCGTTAGAAAGCTGAGAATGTCCCGAATCACGAATCAAAGACAAAACTGTAACAGCTGTTAGCTCAGTTAGCTTCAGCTGTTATTGTACTAGTGTACACTAACAATAAGTGAACACGTGTCCAAACATTCAACATGAAGGTGAAAAACAACAACCAGTAACTACTCCAGTCGCCCAGAGTATTTTATTTTTACATTGTTGTTGTATTGCTGTTTACACTTTCCATATTTTAGAAGTTATTTTCACTCTGAAAATAATCATTATGCACTGTTGGCTGTGCACAATATGTTACTTGTTTGAAACTTTAATTGTTTAAAAAAAGTTTATTTTATATTATACAGGTTGTTTAAAAGCACCAAGACAAAAAAATACAAAGATATTTTTTATTTTGGACATTACTTGATTAGTAGAGTGGTTCAAAATGCATACAGTGCACAATTCTGGATATATTATCATTTATATTGTTTTTTGATTTGTATTGCTGCTTGCACAATACTGAATTTCAAAGTGAAAATGGCTCCCCTAAAATAGTGAAAGTGTAAACAGCAGTACAAAACAAAAAAACCTAAAAATATACAAGAATTGTACATTATATGCACTTTGACCCACTCTGATAATCAAGTTATGTCCAATATAAAAAAAATATCTTTGTATTTCTTGTCTTGTCTTATTTGTGTCTTGGTGCTTTTAAACAGGCTGTGTAACATAAAATTAATATTTAAAACAAAGTTACAAACAAGTAACATATTATGCACAAGACTGAATTTAAAAGTGAAAATAACTCCTAAAATATGGAAGGTGTAATGTGCACAATGTTACATGTTTGCAATTGTTTTAAATATAATTAAGTATTTTAAGTTCTACCTCAACTTGTTTTTTTTAATTTGTTACTGTTAATGATTATTTTTAACTTGAGACCTGGAAAAAAAAAATGTTTGACCCTTATCGGCCCCTAATATCAGCTTAAGGATATCGGCGGTCCATATCGGCCATCAGCCAAGGGTGATGGAAAAAAAACCTGCATCGGTCGATCCTTAGTCAAAATATGACAAAACTGCTGAAAAACAGCAAAAGCAAGAAAAAGACGATAGCTTTCTGAAACACAACATGACGAGATGGAAGATGGTGAGTACGAGGGATGGGAACATTTATAACCAGTGTTGATTGATCATTGAGCCTCATTAACTGGTTAAAGTCGTTCATCAAGAAAAGAAAACACTTGCTTTGTCGGCTCACACACACACACACACACAAACACACCCCCCCACACACACACACACACACTCACACAGAGCCATTACACACACACGCACACAGCAATTACACACACACACACCCACACACACAAACAGACCCCCCCCCACACACACACACACACCCACCCACACAAACACAGCCATTACACACACACAAACACAGCCATTACACACACACACACACACACACACACACACACAGCCATTACACACACACACACACACACACACACACATAGCCATTACACACACACACACACACACACAAACACAGCAATTACACACACACACACACAAACACACACACACCCACACACATACACACACACACACACACACACACACACACAAACACAGCCATTACACACACACACACACACACACACACAAACACAGCCATTACACACACACACACACACAAACACACACACACACAAACACAGCCATTACACACACACACACACACATAGGCATTATACACACACACACATACACACACACACACACACAAACACAGCCATTACACACACACACACACACACACAAACACAGCCATTACACACACACACAAACACAGCCATTACACACACACACACACATAGGCATTATACACACACACACACACACACACACACAGCCATTACACACAAACACACACACAGCCACACACACACACATAGCCATTACACACACACACACAAACACAGCCATTACACACACACACACACACACAGAGCCATTACACACACAAACACACACACACATAGCCATTGCGCGCACACACACACACACACACACACACACACACACACACAGATCCATTACACACATGCACACACGCACACACACACAGCCATTACACACACACACACACACACAGACACACACACACACACACATAGCCATTACACACACACACACACAGCTATTACACACACACAGACACACACACACGCAGCTATTACACACACACACACACACACACAGCTATTATTACACACACACACACACACACACACAGCTATTACACACACACACACACACACACACACAGCCATTACACATCACAGCGCTTCAGTCACTTCAGAAGTCACACTGCGAGGTCGAGCGATGTAAACTGTCACTCATGGAGAAAACATTCGATGTTCCAGTAAATTCTGCTGCTAAATATAGTGTAAAAACCCTCAGTGATGTCCACCATCCTCCATCATTTCTGCACAAACTGCTTTTGTCGTAGTCCACCTGTCATGTCATTTTCAGTAGGTCTGTCAGATGGATAACACACTGCGCTGTTGGGTTGTCATGGTAACAACTCTCTGTCCCAGTCTTGAGCTGCTAGCTCTAGAAGTTCTATTACCTCACCTCAGCTTTGTGTTTTGTTTACATTTTTAGCAAATGTTCTAAAGTGGTGTGAAATGGTCATATCACTCTGTGTTTGCTATTAATACATTTTGTCTTGTATTGCTAATACTCAAATTAATATTTTTTAAAGATATGGTATGGAGAGATCACAAAGCTTCCTCTTTATAGTCTACACCCAGGCCGCACCGAAACCTGATTGTCCCCCTCCCCTGTAGGAGGAGGTCAAAGTGCTACTCTAAACTAGAATAGAGAATGAGGAGGCCACAGTGTTTATGTTCTGTTTCACAGGAATGTTAATGATGGTCAAATACAGCGTCTACTGTCAAGAATGGAGGAGTTTACAGAGAGAGTTAGGAGACGAAGAATCCAGCAGCAGGTGATACTACGACGTATGTTCATTTCATAGCATTAACCCAAAAATAAAACCGTGTTATAGGTCTGTTTATTTATTACTTTCTCAGTTTTTTCCAACACACAGCTGACGCTACACAGATGGTTTTAAAGATAGCAGGACTGCAAGATGAGGAAATGTGGAAATAGGCGTGGCCTCTGCTCTACCAATCACCAATCACCTACGTCATATAGTTCCTGGAGAACTAAAAAAGACCCTGCCCGCCAGGAGGAACTAAAAATGTTCTAGGACAATGCTGTGGGAAAGGGAGAAAAAAAGTTCTAGGAACTAAAAAGGTTACAGGAACTACAAATGGTTCCTAGGGTGGGGAAGTGCCGATAGTTTAATTTACATAAAATTCATATAAAACACAATGATTAAAAACACATCATGAATAAAAGCATTGACTGCTGTTATTCATGATGTGTTTTATGTGTAAGACATTCAGACAATCTGTGTTCTACAGTTTTCACTGCAAATGTAAAAACATTTAGAGACACAAGATTCTGCAGTTTGAGCTCAGTCTGCAGGTTGTTCCGAGCAGAAGGAGTAGAAAAACTAAAGACTTTCTTTCCCAGTTCACTTCTAACTCTGGGAACAACAAACTGCACAAAGTTCAAAGATCTTCAGTTGTGTACTCCATCTTTCAAGACAAAAAAAAAGAGGAGCGATAACCAGGAACTTTGCCAAGGGTAGCTTTGTAGATGAAAATATACCAGGGTCCAAGACGGCGTGAGCTCAAACATGTCCAGTTGACTTTAGAATATAAAGTAAGTAAGTAAGTAATCTTTATTTGTATAACGCTTTTCACAGACATGGGTCACAAAGCGCTTCACAGAAACCCATTCACACACTCATACACCAGTAGACGGCTACTGCCAAGACACCGGCGTTGCCTGACCCTACTGGGAGCAACTTAGGGTTCAGTGTCTTGCCCAAGGACACTTCGACATGTGGACAGCCAGAGCCGGGACGCGAACCGCCAACCCTTCGATCATCGGACGACCCGCTCTACCAGCTGAGTGAGAAATACACAGTTAGTGATACATGTCAGAGCTCCATGAAACACTGTCCAACATCTGCAGACTGAGCAGAAGCGTCCATGTGCAGTAGATCAGGTAAAAAGATAAGACTCAACAAGTCTCTTTTAAACAGAAAATGAGAAACAGGACTTGTTTCTATAAAAGACCTTTTTTTACAACATACGGAATATTCTCTTTGAATGAAAGGCTTTCATCGAGTAAAAAGCCTAAATACTTAAAAGATACAAGGTCAATTTAACAACAATTCTAAGTGACAATTTTCTCTGACAGATTTCTTTCTGCTCCTTTTGAGGATGTAAACATCAGTTTCATTTTGTTAACATTTAAAACAAGTTGCGGCTGGCTGAGCTCAACCTGAAGCAGATTAAAAGGCTGCTGAAGATGCACAAAAGCTTGTTCAGGTCTGAGTGCACAGCAATAAATAACAATATCATCAGCATAAACATGAAAATCAACAAATGGACTATTTTGCCCAAGACCGTTTATATAAATAATAAGAAATAATGGTCCCAAGACTGAACCTTGAGGTACTCCATTGTGGATTTTCAGTACTTCAGACATGGCACCATCTGAATATACAGTCTGAGTTCTGCCACAAAGATAATTTGCAAACCACCTGACAGGGTTCTCTGAGAAGCCAGAATCTCTCAACAGAGGACACCATGGTTCACTGTGTCAAAGGCCTTATGGTACAGCCACACTGAACAACAATTTTCACATTCGCGCATCAAGATTACATACAAAGTAAATGGAGAGATGTGTTTGGATGCAGATTGACCCGGGGCAGCGCATTGGAGGCATTTCTGCGACACATTGGAGTGTCCGGGCGTTGAAGCGGCACGTCTTGCTGCTAATACGCGTAAACGCTAGAGTTGAAAATATTTAACTTTTGATGTGAATTCCCGGGACAACGTGCTATGAAAGCCAATCAGCGCTGCCAACATCGTGATGGAATGATGTATGATGGCAGCAGAAAGAAAAACTGAGCCTGAAATACCAGTGAAAGGGGACTTCATCCAGAGAGAGTTCCTTTAGGAGGTGGTGGAATTCCTTGTGCTGCAGGCACTTCTACAGGATCAGGTGAACCCAAAAGTGACAGCGTCTGGCCCTCGGGCGTATCGGACCTCCAGAGCAGGTACAGAGCAGCAGTCCAACTGATCTGAGCCATAGTTGAGGACAGACTGAGATGAAGGGACAAATTTTGTTTATCTGTGTTTATCCAGCGTCCAGACTCGGACCTTGCATGTTCGGAGTGGCCGCGAATTGTCCAGCGTGTGCCTGTATCTAGCAGCCGTAAAAATGGACGAATAACTGATTAAAGTAGTTTGCTAAGGTACACAGCTGTTAGCAGTGACAATGAGCATTGATCACTATTGAAAGTAGCTCCAAGCAATTACAAGGTGTGAGTTTTTGTTTCATGACAGTTTTGTTATACAAAAAAATCACTCATTCAAACACATACTGTTTTAAGAAGAAACACGTTTTATTGTGTTGACCCCAGGAAACCTGCTGAGACTACTTTCACTTTGACCAAAACTGAACCAGAGTTCAACTCGCAGGACACTGTTGGGGTAAGTCACTGTGGGTGCACCAGAGTAGAGACGCTGATCCCATACACATTCATGTGAAAATCGTGAACTATCCCTTTAACACTTTAGAATCTGAAGAGAAAATACTGCTAGAAAAAATGGACGAGATAGAAAATCAGAGTCAAGTGACACTAGATGGTTTACCGGAGAACGAAGAAGGACGAGATGCATGTAAGTTCCTAGAAAACCTGGATCCTGTCAATACTAGAGATGAAGGATACTGTGCTAGTATCGGAAGGAATCCACAACGATGAGCACAACATTGTCTTTCCACCGCGGCTGCTCCTCATGAAGGGAAAACCCAGCGGTATGACACTCATGTGTCGTGGGGACACAGTGGGACAGTTTTGTTTGTTTGACTCATGGGGACACAGTGGGACAGTTTTGTTTGTTTGACTCATGGGGACACAGTGGGACAGTTTTTTTGTTTGATTCGGGGGGACACAGTGGGACAGTTTTGTATCTTGCGTATTGTAAATTAATTGAAGTGAGGACAAAAGGACAAAGTAAACGTCCCCACATTGTGAGTGAAGAACCGACAGTAAACTCCGAATGCCTTTCTATAAATACATGACACAGAACTGAGACCGTGGAGCTGCTCACGTCTGAGCAAGTTGATGTTTGCTTCAAATGTTTCCACGGCAATCTGACGAGCGCACGGATCATGTGAGGGCAACGCCCACACGTGCGTCTCACCTGGTAATGCATCAGGATGTGCATGATGTAGTCGTAGATCTCTGAGGAGACAAGTCCTTCGGGTTTGTAGGGAAGCAGCACATACTGGATCCCCAGGAGCGGAACCAGGATGAGTGTGGCCCGCACCGCCTTCATGTACAGACTGGACTCCGCCTGGTGGGTCACCTTCAGTTTAGTGATTAGTACCCGCACAATGTTCAGCAGGAAGAACAGGTTGACCTGGGGACGCACAAAACACAGGTACTGAGGTCAAACAGGTACTGAGGACAAACAGGTACTGAGGACAAATAGGTACTGAGGACAAACAGGTACTGAGGACAAATAGGTACTGAGGACAAAAAGGTACTGAGGACAAACAGGTACTGAGGACAAATAGGTACTGAGGACAAACAGGTACTGAGGACACTGAGGTCAGCCACGGTCCACAGAATGAATGGTGGTCCGCCAAGGAGGTTATGTTTTTGGCGGCGTTTATCTGCCTGTCTGTTTGTCTGTCTGTCTGATCCTGGAGATCCTGGATTCTGGATCATATTGAAATTTCTTTTCCATTTACCGCAAAGTAAAATTTCAACTAATCGATTACTTCTTGTGTCATTCCCAAACTGTCCTGAAAGATTCATCAAAATCTGACCATAACCTTTTGAGGTATGTTGTACACAGACAGACAGATAGACAGACAGACAGACAGACAGACAGACAGATAAACAGACAGACAGACAGATAAACAGACAGACAGACAGATAAACAGACAGGACAGGCAGATAAACAGACAGACAGACAGATAAACAGACAGACAGGCAGACAGATAGACAGACAGACAGACTACAAAGCCAAGCAGAGCGTGGTAACTTCATGAACCATATGAAATCTGTGATCTTGTTCGATCATAAATCCATCATTATCAGTCATTCTGTTAAATCATCAATACTTGTTGAAAACCACAAATTATCTGAAAATTCAATATGGCGTCAAACCAGAAGTAGGGAGTTCATTCAGCTGAAATTTGGTCTATTTCATCCTTATACTCGTCTCCTTGTACATGACAAATTTCAGAATGATCTGTCAACAACTGGAGAACAGAGGAAATGTGCGCACACACACACACACACACACACACACACACGGACACACACACACACACATACACACACACATACACACACACATACACACACACACACACACACACACACACACATACACACACACACACACACACACACACACACACACACACACACACACACACACGGACACACACAGACACACACACACACACACACACACACACACGGACACACACAGACACACACACACACACGGACACACACAGACACGCACACACACACGCACACACACACACACAGACACACACAGACACACACACACACACACACACACACATACACACGCACACACACACACACACACACAAAGAACATATTATGTTGGTTTAACGGTTAATAGACAGACTGATGAACAGACAGACAGACAGATGAACAGACAGACAGACAGATGAACAGACAGACAAACATAACCTCTTTGGTAGAGGTAAAAACACTGTTATCATAATAACATGATAATTTGATAGAGATGAAAACTAAACGGTGGAGTTTATACGTCACTCAGACAAAAAGTCCTGAGAAGAAAAGATGTTAGTTTTAGTTTGTGTCAATTCCATACACATGAGAACAAAGTAAATAAATCATTTACCAACAGGGCGGCGCAGATGGGACCATGGATGATGTAGAGAAGTGAAGTTTTAGAGCTGATCCAGCAGCTGCAGAAAACAAACATGTGACCAATGAAATATAGAAGAAAGTGAGCTGGAAAATTCTACCTAAAACTTTAATGACAGATTCATAATTGATTTCAGTGAGTGGTGATGGCAGTGAGACTAAACAGCAATATGGAGGACTAAAAGTGCCAAAATTAAATAATTAAATATAATATTAAATAATGAATTAAATATGTCCTTAATTAATTAAAATATCGAATCATTTGAGGTAAAAACATATATTATTATTTCACTAATTAAATATTTCATAGCTCTGGTGTATGGAGGATTAAAAAAAATAATAATCTAAGTAACAAAAAACCTTTACCGCAATTTTTTTGTCTTTGAATACGAAAGAAATTTCTATTTACAAAACAAAACCGAAAACCCCAAGACATAAATATGTACATTACTGTACGTAACTATGTCATGTACGTACTGTATGAAGCCTCCCATTGGCTGTGAGGGAGCTACCCATGATGCTTTTCATGAGCCTTTGACCCTCATTCATCACAAAGGTCTAAACATAAACATGTAAAGGATGCGTTACGCCCACCCAAACCCCACCACCCCACGCACCCACCATCCAACAGACGCCCACAGAAAGTGATTTCTGGTGTGAATGAAAAGAAGAAGAGGGTGGCGTGGAACAGGAGATGATAAAAAGAGGAGAAGGCAGCCATTGCTCCACCACCAACAAAAGACATGCCAGCAAAACCCCACCCACCCCCAGAAAAACACACCCCGAAAAAATTTCCACGAGCCGTACCAACGCCCCGACAACGCACACACCCTGCACAATTAAAACAAACACAAAATGACCCACATGTCTGGTATGAAAATGACCCACATGTCTGATATGAAAATGACCCACATGTCTGATATGAAAATGACCCACATGTCTGCTATGAAAATGACCCACATGTCTGATATTAAAATGACCCACATGTCTGATATTAAAATGACCCACATGTCTAGTATGAAAATGACCCACATATCTGATATGAAAATGACCCACATGTCTGATATGAAAATGACCCACATGTCTAGTATGAAAATGACCCACATGTCTGCTATGAAAATGACCCACATCCCACATGTCTAGTATGAAAATGACCCACATGTCTGTTCATTGGGTGAAGACACATTTACCCACTGACAACAATACATTACATTTAAAATAAACATTTTCTTTTACTTTTAACACATATTTCATAAAAAATTGGTGATTTTTTATCATTTTTAAAGGGTTTAGGGGTAGTATATTTGGGGCCTTGGAATGACTCAGGCTTTTTATATGTAAAATATGACTATTTACGAAAAATTCATGGGACGAAAACACTTCTGGACTGTAGAGGTACCACTAGGTACCACGTACCACTATGTATATATATATATATATATATATATATATATATATATATATATATATATATATATATATATATATATATATATATAATGTATTAAAAAGACGTTCAGTGTCACATTTTAAAAAGGTCAGATCCAACTCTTACTTGTCGTTGTAGTAATAACTTCGAGCGATAGCGTGTATGGAGGCTGGGATGAGAGGGAAGCCTGCAGCAAAACAAACAAACAAACAACAGTTGGTAAACAGTGGTGGACTAAACCATCACCTTCAGATGTGTACACAGTAAACTCACCAGTGTTCATTTAACACCAGCTCACACAAATTTACACTGAACCTAAACTTCCGTTATTATTTTATTTTTAATTTTTTCAGAGGTGGAAGTAACAAAGTACAAGTACTTCCTTTACTGTACTTTACTTGAGTATTTATTTTTCTGGAAATGTTTTACTTGTTCATTTTTGCATGAATATATGTATGTATTATTTTTTTTTTTTACTCACCCCAGCCCAGTAGGTAGTACCACATCAGATGCTGCTTCTCTGCGAACACGGCCACGACGATCAGAGTGTGGAGGTAAATTCCTTCACACAACATCCAGAAGTAGTTACAACCGAACAGGTAAAGATGGATGAACTGAGACACTTTACAGCTGGTCTGAGGAAGAACACACACTTTACCCTTAAATAAAACCCTTAACTCTAACCTTAGGGCCGAACTACAGAACATGTGGTTAACTAACTACAGTACATGTGGTTAACTAACTACAGTACATGTGGTTAACTAACTACAGTACATGTGGTTAACTAACTACTTTAAATGTGGTCAACTAACTACAGTACATATGGTTAACTAACTACAGAACATGTGGTTAACTAACTACAGTACATGTGGTTAACTAACTACAGTATATGTGGTTAACTAACTACAGTACATGTGGTTAACTAACTACAGTATATGTGGTTAACTAACTACAGTACATGTGGTTAACTAACTACAGTACATGTGGTCAACTAACTACAGTACATGTGGTGAACTAACTACAGTACATGTGGTTAACTAACTACAGTACATGTGGTTAACTAACTACAGTACATATGGTTAACTAACTACAGTACATGTGGTTAACTAACTACAGTACATGTGGTTAACTAACTACAGTACATGTGGTTAACTAACTACAGTACATGTGGTTAACTAACTACAGTACATGTGGTTAAATAACTACAGTACATGTGGTTAACTAACTACAGTACATGTGGTTAACTAACTACAGTACATGTGGTTAAATAACTACAGTACATGTGGTTAACTAACTACAGTACATGTGGTTAACTAACTACAGTACATATGGTTAACTAACTACAGTACATGTGGTGAACTAACTACAGTACATGTGGTTAACTAACTACAGTACATGTGGTCGACTAACTACAGTACATGTGGTCGACTAACTACAGAACATGTGGCTAACTAACTACAGTACATATGGTTAACTAACTACAGTACATGTGGTTAACTAACTACAGTACATGTGGTTAACTAACTACAGTACATATGGTTAACTAACTACAGTACATGTGGTTAACTAACTACAGTACATGTGGTTAACTAACTACAGAACATGTGGTTAACTAACTAAAGTACATGTGGTTAACTAACTACAGTATATGTGGTTAACTAACTACAGTACATGTGGTTAACTAACTACAGTACATGTGGTTAACTAACTACAGTACATATGGTTAACTAACTACAGAACATGTGGTTAACTAACTACAGTACATGTGGTTAACTAACTACAGAACATGTGGTTAACTAACTACAGTACATGTGGTTAACTAACTACAGTATATGTGGTTAACTAACTACAGTACATGTGGTTAACTAACTACAGTACATGTGGTTAACTAACTACAGTACATGTGGTTAACTAACTACAGAACATGTGGTTAACTAACTACAGTACATGTGGTTAACTAACTACAGAACATGTGGTTAACTAACTACAGTACATGTGGTTAACTAACTACAGTACATGTGGTTAACTAACTACAGTACATATGGTTAACTAACTACAGAACATGTGGTTAACTAACTACAGTACATGTGGTTAACTAACTACAGTACATGTGGTTAACTAACTACAGTACATGTGGTTAACTAACTACAGTACATATGGTTAACTAACTACAGAACATGTGGTTAACTAACTACAGTATATGTGGTTAACTAACTACAGTACATGTGGTTAACTAACTACAGTACATGTGGTTAACTAACTACAGTACATATGGTTAACTAACTACAGAACATGTGGTTAACTAACTACAGTACATGTGGTTAACTAACTACATAACATGTGGTTAACTAACTACAGTACATGTGTTTAACTAACTACAGTACATGTGGTTAACTAACTACAGTACATATGGTTAACTAACTACAGTACATGTGGTTAACTAACTACAGTACATATGGTTAACTAACTACAGTACATGTGGTTAACTAACTACAGTACATATGGTTAACTAACTACAGTACATATGGTTAACTAACTAACTTTTAGCAGATGCTCACTGTCTCACACTTTGAAAACATCTGCCTTAAAGACCAAACACGAGGACATTTTGTTTCCTTCTCACCGGGTTCCTCTGGACCAGCTCCTGGTTCTTGGCCACGGCCGTTAACCAAATGATGGTAATGACAGAGTTCAGAACAAAAGAAAAGAAGAGGTTTTTGTGGAGTGTGATCCTCTGGCAGCTGAGGCTCCTGCAGGAAAACCAACACACACGTCACACACTGTTTATGATTAGGATTGATCCAACTAATATTCAGAGGCTGGGATTGACTGACTTGAAATGGAAGAATATTCCCAGAGAGATTAAAAGTGACGTCAGAGACAGTCCGTGTCCAATCAGGGCTAAGTAGAACAGGTTCATGGCCGTCTGCCGGAAACACACACACACACACACACACACACACACACACACACACACACACACACACACACACACACACAACAAGGTTATTAGTATTCGACTAAACTAGCTAAACGAACAAAACTACAATTAGAAAAACATCTTCCTAAACTGAAATAAATAAAAACTAGATTTAAAATAATACATTAAAGTAAATACATCATAAACATGGCGGTTAGAGATGGCAGACCTTCGCTAAGGCTTGATTTTTCACTCATTTTTAATGAAACAGTTTATCTTGGTTGCTGTGATAAACCAAGTTCAAACTGGAGTTTCCATGTTAAATAAAAACAGGATATTACTTTTTGTTATGTCATTTCTGTGTTCACTTTAGATGTTATTTTATGGATCAATAGGAGTCCCTTAGAGGGTCTCAAAAATGTGTACAAAAACCTTCAATATTCTGACATCACTGTGATGATATCTAATATGAAACACAGCTTTGATAAACGTGTCAATAACTCTGATTTAAGGTCAAGGTCAGTTTGTAAACACACTATTGATGTGACGATTCTATCTTCTCTGAATCCTGAGATATTACCACTGATGTGTTTTAGCTGATGACCTTTAGTGTGACTTTGACCTTTGACCTTCATTGCTCAATATCTAATGAGGTGTTCCTTGTCCCATTATCTGTCATTAATGAAAGTTTCATTAAAATCTGTTCAGAACGTTTTGTGTAATACTGCTGACAGACAGACAGACAGACAGACAGGCAGACAGACAGGCAAACAGACAGACAGACAGACAGGCAGACAGACAGGCAAACAGACACAGACAGACAGACATACAGGCAGACAGACACAGACAGACAGACAGACAGACAGACAGACACAGACAGACAGGCAGACAGACACAGACAGACAGACACAGACAGACAGACAGGCAGACAGACACAGACAGACAGACAGACAGACAGACACACAGACAGAATTAGACAGACAGACACAGACATACATACAGACAGACAGACAGACAGACAGACAGACAGACACAGACAGACAGACAGGCAGACAGACACAGACAGACAGACACAGACAGACAGACAGACAGGCAGACAGACACAGACAGACAGACAGACAGACAGACACACAGACAGAATTAGACAGACAGACACAGACATACAGACAGACAGACAGACAGACACAGACAGACAGACAGGCAGACAGACACAGACAGACAGACAGACAGACAGACACACAGACAGAATTAGACAGACAGACACAGACACAGACATACAGACAGACAGACAGACAGAAAACAAGTTAATGAATAAATAAACATAAATAAAGTTGTGGGTGTGTCCTCACCACTTGTCCTTCAGTCGTGTGTTCGTTGCAGCGAGTGTAGTTTGTCCAGGTTCGATTACTTTCTGGATGAAGAAACCAATGACCTGAGTCTGTGCAGATCTTTGTTACCATCTCTGAAAACACACAACACATACACACTGTTACAACAAATACACACTGTTATAACAAATACACACTGTTATAACAAATACACACTGTTACAACAAGTACACACTGTTATAACAAATACACACTGTTATAACAAATACACACTGTTACAACAAATACACACTGTTATAACAACCGTTCACTATTATTAACTATTTATTATCTGTTAGTAAATGTTTAATGTATTTTTCATACACACTTTATCATACAAACTATTTGTTAACAAACATCTGTAAAATTTGATTATTTTAACAGACAGGTGCAGTATTAGTTTACCTGATTTACAGATAAATAAACATTGCACCTGTGCTAAGTAATAAATAGTTAATACATAATGAACAGACATTAATAAATATCTAATAAATAGTTAATATATAATGAACAGACATTAATAAATATGTAATAAATAGTTAATACATAATGAACAGACATTAATAAATAAGTAATAAATGGTTACATTTATCACTGTAGATAGAATGTTGTGTCAGTTTCATAGAGTGTAAAGGTTTTATCAAAATAATTTACAACAGTTTAATTTAAGGTAAAGGTTGACAAATGAAAGGAAAATGAGGGTGTAATGTTTTGTAAACTCTTACCTGAAGGATCAAAGTCTTGGAAGTAGTCGGGGCAGTGCTGCTCAGAGGTGACGCCTGCACGAGTGTCGTCCCAACACAACCAGCCGTCCCAAGTACGATTACACACAAGCTCTGAAACTACACACAAACGCACACACACACACACACACACACACACTCATTTGTATGTCTCATGAGTAACATTTAAGTGTATATATATATATATATATATATATATATATATATATATATATATATATATATATATATATATATATATAACAAATTAACAAATTTTATTACGTTTTATTACGTTTAAAAAATAAAATTAATCATTGAAAAAATAATTACAAAAATTAAGTAAATAAAAATAAATAAACGTAAGTCACAATATTTCAACTCAAACTTCATATTAGATCTACTTACAGGAGAGTTTTTTTTTTCCTGTTTAATCCAGAATAAAGGTTCATTCCTCTTTAGGATGAACCATGTAAACACATAATTCCATTTGAAAATGATCATTCACAATTCAACTGAATTCAGAATCAAGTCACTGGTTTATTCTGATTTTAATTCAATAATTCCTCTGACATGGAAACACTTCATTCCTCTTTAATATTATTCCTGTCGTTCTGCTCCTGGTCTCGTCGCCATGACGCACATATTCCACTGTGGGCATTAGTTTGTTGATTCCTATGGTTGATTGGGTCGAGCTGCTGATTCATGATTATCACAAAAATAAAGTCAAACATCACATGTAGAATCTACTCTAACATGTTGATAGTTGAAACCAACATAAAACAGGAAGTGGACGCAGCTTAACGTTTACGGCTGCACCAATCCTTCTAACCCAGAGAAGGAAAAGCTCGTTTTTATTAGTGTTGTCGACCATAATCAGCTGATACTGCCTAAAATTAGCCTGATCGATGAAAAATATGCCGATCAAAAACCACTTCACATAAGGAAAATTACTAGCGACTATTTTCAAACTTGCAAACACGCAACAGTAGAAGTGCATCTGGTCTGGACTGTTTCTGTACTTTTTAAAAATATAGTTAGTTACTTAATAGTCGAAGTTTGGGACCATTTTACGCTGCGTAAGGCAGACAACAGTGTGCCCATGGCTAAATAGCATTAGCATTAGCCTAGCACTGCTGTATTTGCTGAACCGCATCCACACTTCAACGGCACTTCGTCAAAGCGGACTCAGAGCTATGTTTTGGTAACTGGTGAGTACTAGCATCTGTTAGCATGTAGCCTTAGTGTTGTAATTATTTTTAGCAAATGTACCAAGGTAATGTAATTATTAGGCTACAACTGCTTCACACATCAGGCGCATGCGCACGAGCACACAACTCAAAACACTTCAGTCTTCTCTCATCCCGGTTTATTGATTGGTCTAGTTTAACCCTTTAACTGGTCTAGTTGAACCCTTTAACTGGTCTAGTTGAACCCTTTAACTGGTCTAGTTTAACCCTTTAACTGGTCTAGTTTAACCCTTTAACTGGTCTAGTTTAACCCTTTTAAAATAGTTTCATCAGGTATAAACACATTAACAGAAGGAGTTTAAACTGAACATTTATATGTGACGTTTATTTATAACCTCGTCTACTACGATACCCACCAAGTTCTTCTGGTAAAGTCGTAGCATACGCATGGTTCTACATTTACCCTTCAGCCATGACTCGGGGCTACAGAACACCACTGACAACATTTCTTCCTCCAGTTCCATTACTATCAGCCTCTGTGACTGGGTCCTCTACCAAAACAACCAGGGGGGTACCACAATAACCATGGGCTTCTGCACTGGTACTACTGTATTTCTGCATTCACCAGTGGAACCATCTGATAGATCTAACTGTTGCCAAACCCGCTCAGAAGAAGAGTGAAAACATCATTTATTAACAAACGCTTCCACAGTCGTCCTCTGTTCATCTTTTAAGGAATGAACATGTGGTAGAGTCGACAAAACACTGGAAATAGACCAGTCCATATGGACTCTCGAATACCGAACGCACACGGCCGTTGTTGTGTATCTGAAAAGACGACACTACCGTCGCTTCTACTCAACATCACACCAGACGCACACTTCCGGGTAGTCCCATCCTGCGACGCTGATTGGCTGATCGTTTGGAAACACATTCAATCCCCGTGCGACTCAGATGGTTGAGTGAGCGTAGCGTAACGCAGCCAGATGACGTAAGTCAGGTTAGATAATAACTGTCAGGTGTTCTGGAACAGGAAAACATCTAAACAAGCTGGATTGCGGCTCTCTAGGACCAGGGTCGCAGGCGTAGGATGTCTGCAGGACCAGGTGGTTTTTAATATCCACAGAATGTTGGTAAATCTTTGGCTTCCGTCCAAAACTCATTAATTTTCATAAGATATGGGTCCCCCCCTCTGTGGGGTTAAAAGATATAAAACATAAATAAATAAATAAATACATGAATAAAATAAGTGAATGAATAGAAAAATAAAATAAATAAAATAAAAAATAAGAGCAAAATGCAGTCAACTTAGAAAAAGGAAAGAAAAAAAAAGAGGTATTTTTTTTGTATATATGTCTATGTTTAGTACTCCAGTTATTGATTATTGGTATTGTTATTATTGTTATTGTTATTATTTTATTTATCATCATTTTTGTACTATGCACTATATTACTATAAGATGAATTCAGGTTATTGGGGAAGTGAAGAAGGGGTAGAATTAAATAAGCTTATGCTTCATCCTACTCCTTTTCGGACATGTCATTGTTATTATTATTATTTCTGTATTGATTATTGTTGCACTTTGCACATGTTCGAAATAAATCATTCAAATCAAATCAAATCAAGTCCAACAACTTTTTTAACTAACTGTCTGTATCTGTGTTTCAACACTGGATCGAAATCCATACAATAAAATTCTCTTCAATGGTTTCCTCCATAGCGACAGTCTCCATAGTTACTTCCTGCCCTCCAGTTGAAATCATAACATCACCTATTAACATGTGCATGTAAACACAAAGGAATTAACTGTAATTCTGATTCATTTTATTCAGAGTAAATAATTCTGAATTAAAAAACATCATGTAAATGTAGAAAATGTACATTTTTATATAGTTTGTTAAATGAAATGTTCTTAAAGTCCCCATTTTGGTTATTTCTGCCAATAAAAGTGTTATTATCAAACACATTTGACATTAGATGATTATAAATGAATTGTTTTAAATACAGCACTAGTTTGTGTCTGATAAACTCCCAACCACACATTCATAATAAAGGTACCTGTACAGAGCACAATGGGGTTTAAATGTCCCCACTTGGTCCTTTTAGCCAATAAAATAGCTCGGTCAGTTGAGGGATAAAAGCTCAGCTGCCAAAACCAGCAGCTCCATCGTGTGTTCACATCAAACGACTAAATATAAATAAACATGATATGGATCAAACCTTTACACTCATGACCCCACACATAACACTGCCTCCTGGGGACCCCTACGTCCCCCAAGTGACTGAAACATTAAACCAAACATATGCACAGGACTTGCACAATCATACTGTGGCACCTTTGCTGTATTGCATTGTGGGAACTTGTCACGTTCATATTTATTTAGTTTCTGTTTTATTTTTTATTTTTTTATAAAGGTTGTCAAAATTTACGCAAATTAATCCATCATCATGATTAATCTGACTAAACAATTTTAACGGAATTAAATTGAACAGTTGTTTTGTTTCAACTTGTTTTAAACTGTTGAGTAAACATGTTAAATACATCAGGACATGCAATAATATGTCGTCAATAAATAAATAAAATGGAAAAAGCATGAATAATTGAGGAAATGAATAGTAACATTTGGAAATAAATACATAAAACATGAGCATTGAATTGTTTATTTATTAATATATATATATATATATATATATATATATATATATATATATATATATATATATATATATTTAAGTATTTATTTCTGTATTTATTTTTGCTGGAGTTTGTCTGTCTGTTAGTTAGCAAGATAACTCAAAAAGTTATTGATGGATGTTGATGACCTGTTGTTAGTGTCACAAGGAACAAATGATGGGATTTTAGTGATGATCCGGAAAAGATCCTGGATTCTGGATCACTTTGATATTTATTCTCTATTTAACGAAATGTAAAAGTGTCTTTATCCACTGGTGGGTACAGAAATAGTACCAGTGCAGAAGCCCATGGTTACTGTGGTACCCCCCCCCCTGGTTGTGTTGGTAGAGGACCAAGTCAAAGAGGCTGATAGTAAACTAGGGCTGACACTAATGGAACTGGAGGAAGAAATGACAAGCACATCTGCAACAGATGTTGAGAAGTAGTGTTCTGTAGCCCTGAATTATGGCTGAAGGATAAATGTAGAACTATGTTTTCCTACGACGTTAACCAGAAGAACTTGGTGGACATCGTAGTAGACGAGGTTATAAATAAAACATCACATATACAGTAAAAGTTCAGTTTAAACCCCTTCTGTTGATGTGTTTATACTTGATGAAAACAATTTTCACTGATTAAGCGGCTTGACTTCTACATGAGTGGATGAAGCAGCATCAGATAGATAGATAGATAACTTTATAGATGCACTGTTAAAATGAAATTCTATTGCATTTTTAGCCATGGCAGATACAGTCTGCACAAAAACACTCTATAATAAGATATTAAAAATCACTACAATAAAATGTATTAAAATAATAGTAATAATAAATTTTTTTAAAAGCCTGACAGCAAGGATCACTTATAAATATATATAAATATATAATATATTAATAAAATGCAAAAGTGACTTGTGCCAGAATAAAAAGTAGCAGTGAGGGTTACTGTTTAAAAGTCTGATGGCAGTTGGATAAAAACTATCCCGTAGCCTCACTGTTCTGCAGGGTAGACTACGATGCCTTTAACCTGATGGCAAGAGGGGGAACAGTGAGTGGGACCCCCGCCTGAGAGTGTGACCCCAACGATTTCTTCTGCTGTCCTCACCACTCTTCTCAGTGTCTTCCTGTCTGACCTACCACTGTTCTCATACCACTGTCAATGGTGTCTCTGTAGAAGGTGGTGATGGACTGATGGACCGAGGTGGACTTTCTTTAGCCTCCGCAGGAAGTGCAGGCGCTGGTGAGCTTTTTTTTACAGTGGAGGTGATGTGCAGCGACCAGGAGAGGTCATTACCTACGTGGACCCCCAGGAATGTGGCGTGTGGGACAGGTTTTTCATCTAATCACATGCAAGGATATTAAATAAGACCCCTCCTTTGAAAACAGATGGGCTGCAGAAGGGTCCCAGATGGTATTGTGGGGACAGTCAGGTTACAAACACACACCAATTTACTCTCAGACGTTTGAGATGAGATATTTTCTTACATGACAGAGAATGATTTGAATGTTGCAAAAATAATGCAGTTACTGCCTTGTCCACTAACTCGAACCCAAACCTAAACTCTGTGTCTAGTGTAGGGACGCATCACCATGGCAACAAATTGGTTTGGTGGACATCCATTAAGTGAGTCCAGACCCAATCAGAAGGCCCTGGGCATGGCGTTAAACTGCATCCACTTGCAGATGGGGCTCCGCCATGGTAGGCAACCTATCTAGGAGAAGGACACTCCGAACAAAAACCACAGGTGTTGCTCGCGCCTGGCTCCGCACCGTATACCATCTGAAGGTGTGCAGCAAGGGCGGATGAAGGCTTTAAGCCTGAAACGGCCAGAGTATGGCTGTGAGGAGTTGCGCCCCACAGTCATTACTAATGCGCAATGTATAGCTTCCATGGAGACACAACACACCGATAATCCTATACTTCCAGCGGCGGGAGTCCGCAGGAGCCACGCAGCGGATGGTGGTGCTGGTCCTCCCTCGGGAGGGCACTATGACGACTGGACCCCAAACCCTCTCCTCCGGGGAGGGAGGGTTCAGTCTGACCACAGCCCACTGTCCAATGCACTCTTGCGCTGCAGGAGGCCATGTATTATGGCAACCTACAACGCAAACACAGTGAGAGAAGAGGCGAGGTTGGTAGAACTGGCACACTGTGCCGAGGAAAGGGGAGTGGAGATCCTGGCAGTCCAGGAACATAGGAGAGTGCACGCGGACCAGCCAATTATCTATCGCAGAGTGGGGGGGTGCACGTTCATCACCTCATCTGCATGGCGTAATGATGCCCAGGCTGCAACGGGTGGCGTGGGTCTCATGGTGAGCTCCCGAGCACGAAAGGCCCTCCGTAGGGTGCATCCATACACCAACAGGATACTTAGTGCTGATTTCGAGGGAAACCCAGTAACAACGGTCATGAGTGTGTATTCTCCCACCAACGTGGCACGGATTGAGGAAGTGGAAAGGTTCTACGATGACCTAGGAACAGCGATCCACCGTGTGCCCGCTCACAACTTCTTAATAATCCTGGGGGACTTCAATGCGAGACTTGGACCGGAAGACGCGCCATTCACATACCACGACAGTACCAACCGCAACGGAGAACACCTAGCTGCCCTCCTCACGGAACATAATCTACTGGCCGCCAACACCCTGTTCCGTAAGAGGATGGGCAAGAGATGGACATTCCAGGACCGAGCCACCAGTAGACGCCATCAACTGGACTATATACTGGTAAGGAGGAAGTGGAGGAAGTCCATCTTGAATGCAGAGGCCTACAGCTCATTTGACTCTGTAGGCTCAGACCATCGTGTGGTCGCAACAAGGCTGCGCCTGAGCTTGAGGGTCCCTAAGAGCGCCCCAAAGACCCGGCCAGACTGGGAGGCCTTTGCGGGAAGCCCTGAACTCCAGGCCCAGTACACAGCGGAAGTGAGAGCTCGCCTACATCTACTGGCTGAGGAGGGGAATCCAACACCAACAACAACAACCTACGAAAGGTTTCTCTCTGCAAATGAAGAAGCAACCAGGAAATGGGTGCCGAGAAAAGGGAGACTCAGAGCCTCCATTGGAGCCAAACACCCAGAAGTTGTCCGAGCGCGGGCGCAGGTGGCAGAGGCACGCAGAAGCTATGAGAGAGAGGGGACCGCAGAGAGCCAGGAGGAGTTGAACAGCGCCAAACAACAGCTGTTTAACACCTACGACAGGATCAAAGGGGAGGATATGCTGGAGAAAGTGAGGAGGGTGGAAGCAGAGCATGGCGAACAGAAGTACAAGGAGTCATGGAAGGTGATAAACGAGATGAGTGGGCGTAAGAGGGTGAGAGAGGGACAGCTGGCAGGCTGTAGCCCAGAAGAGAGAGTGACCTCCTGGTTCACCCACTTCCGGGATCTTCTGGGCACCCACCCAACAGTGGACGGAGCCGTGGAAGAGATACCTGCAGTCCTCACCAATCTCGGAATCAACGATGGCCCCTTTACACCCCCAGAGTTTGCCAAAGTAAAGTCTACCCTGAAGCAAGGAAAAAGTGCTGGGCCGGACGGTATCCCCCCAGATGTCCCTAAATACTGCGATCTTGACAACATCATACTGGAGATCTGCAACCAGGCGCTGATACATAACATCAAACCCGACATATGGTCCATCTCCAACATCGTCCCGGTTCCCAAATCCGGAGATCTGTCCAAACCAGATAACCATCGTGGCATTAGCCTTACATGTGTCATAGCGAAGATGTACAACCGCATGATACTAAACCGGATAAGGGACGCCATAGACCCACACCTGAGGGACAACCAGAATGGATTCAGAACCGGAAGGACCACCGTAGGCCAGATTCTGGCCCTGAGGAGAATCATCGAGGAGGTGAAAAAGAACAACTTGACAGCGGTGCTGTGCTTCATCGACTTCAAAAAGGCGTTTGATTCAATAGACAGAAGCATAATGCTGAAAATCCTCAAAGCCTACGGGGTCCCCCCGAATCTACTCCGGGCCATAGAGACCATGTACGAGGGTACAAGAGCCAAGGTGGTAACCCCAGATGGCATCAGCGAGGAGTTTGAAATCCTAGCAGGGGTGCAGCAGGGAGACACTCTTGCCCCCTTCCTCTTTATCATAACTCTGGACTACGCGCTCAGGAAAGCCATCAACGGGCGAGAGCAGGAGCTTGGCTTCACAATAACACCAAGGAAGTCTAGAAGAAACCCTGCTGTAGCCCTGGCAGACCTAGACTACGCAGACGACATCTGCCTGGTGTCTGACCGCGTGGAGCAGGCACAGGAACTCCTGAACAGAGTGGAGGCAGAATGTGCTAAGGTTGGCCTCAGACTGAATGCAAAGAAGACTGAGGTAATCACCTATAACATCCACATGGACCACCCGCCAATTACAACATCAGACGGCAACGCTCTGCGAGAGGTCAATGACTTCAAATACTTGGGTTCCTGGATGAACTCCACAGAACAGGACCTTAAGGTCAGGAAGGCGCTAGCGTGGAGGGCCCTGAACGGCATGTCAAGAGTGTGGCGTTCGAATCTCCCTCGACACATAAAGCTGAGCCTATTCCACGCCACTGTGGAGTCTGTCCTCCTGTATGGCTGTGAAAGCTGGACCCTGACACACACCCTGCAGAAGTCCCTGGATGGGTGCTACACCAGAATGTTACGAGCTGTTCTGAATGTGGACCAGAACACCCACATCACCAACGAGGACCTGTATGGGCAACTGCCAAGGCTCAGCAAGAAGGTAGCAGCTAGGAGGATGAGGCTGGCCGGCCACTGCCACAGACATCGGGAGCTCCCGGCCAGCAGGCTGGTCCTATGGGAACCAACACATGGGCATCGATCACGAGGACGTCTCGCGCTAACGTACGTAGACATCCTGAAGAAAGATGTGGGAGCTGAAAGCTCTTCTGAGCTGGCCGGGTGTATGGAGAATCGGGAGGATTGGAGACTCCGATGGAAACTCGTCTGAGGACGACTGAGAGAGACCCAATCAGAAATTTGCTTGATTACGATTAATCGACATTAATCCGTAACAACCCTGTGACTTGTCCGATTAAAATGCGTCGTCATGTGACACCGTTCATCGCCCATGGGCCAAACAACGGCTTCTTTAGTCGTTTGTCACCGTGAAAGCCCTGCCTTTTCTTTGGGGGCGGGGTCAGACAGACGCCATTGGCTCCTCCTACCTGCTCTGCTGTTGCTGTTGTCCTTCATGATCTTCTGGTAACATTCGAACTGGGCCGTCACGATCTTGTTCCTGGTGACGCCCATGTCATGGTAGACGTTGGTGGGATTCTGCTGCTGATGATGTGTTTCATTTACCTCCACACTCACACTGCCCAAAATCTGACACAAATAACACAAAACACACACGAGATCACACACAAAAAACTATTTATTTATTTATTGGGGGTTAAATATATTTTCACTTTTTAAAATTTTGTTTACTATTTTAAATGTTTTTTTTTTATTGTGTCAATGTTTTAGTTTTAGTTTTTTTTTTATAAAAAAATGTGTTAAACCGTAACCAATGACGACGTAACCTAAATTAAACCTGTTTACCTGTGTGTGTTTGTGTGTTAATGTATTGTGTGTGTGTTTGTGTGTGTTGGTGTGTGCATGTGTGTTAGTATATTGTGTGTGTTAGTGTGTGTGTTCATGTATTAGTGTATTGTGTGTTAATGTGTGTGTGTGTTCATTTGTGTGTTAGTGTATTGTGTGCGTTTGTGTGTGTGTATGTGTTCATGTGTGTGTGTGTGTGTGTGTGTTCATGTGTGTGTGTGTGTTAGTATATTGTGTGTGTTAGTGTGTGTTCTTACGTTAGTGAAGCTGCACAGTAACAGTGTTGTCATCGTCCACCTGCTCAGACACGTGTCCATCTTCTTCTTTATGGATTTGTCAAAGACCGTTGATAATAGACTGACCCCACTCTAGAAAAAAGGACAGACTATTACAGACCATACCAGACTATTACAGACCATACCAGACTATTACAGACCATACCAGACTATTACAGACTATTACAGACCATACCAGACTATTACAGACTATTACAGACCATACCAGACTATTACAGACTATTACAGACCATACCAGACTATTACAGACCATGCCAGACTATTACAGACCATACCAGACTATTACAGACTATTACAGACCATACCAGACTATTACAGACTATTACAGACCATACCAGACTATTACAGACTATTACAGACCATACCAGACTATTACAGACCATACCAGACTATTACAGACCATACCAGACTATTACAGACTATTACAGACCATACCAGACTATTACAGTCTTGGACTTGCACCACAGTCTTAAACATATAGAATAAAGTGTTTGAGGCAGATTTCACTTATTTCAGGTTATTTTTAGAATGTTACCACGGCTATAAACTGAAGTGAAGAGAGTTAACGTTTCAAACCCACTGAAAAATGTAGCTTCAGTTACCAAAACAACCCGTGTCCCCATAAGGACCCAGTCCTAAAAACACAAGTTTTCTGTTCATAAACCAGTTGTTTATATATAAACACTTTTAATGTTTACTTTATAACTGACCTGTTGTTTAGGAAAACATCAGCTGTTAAACTAGTGTTCTCTCTCTCTCTCTCTCTCTCTCTCTCTCATATTATTTTTAATAAATGTTGTACAATAACAAATAATGAATAGAATTTTATATTTCTTGTCGACTGTTAACTTTATAATGTATTGTTTTTGTGTAAAACCTGGTGGGCATGTGGTGGTCTACACCTGTGGTGGTCTACACCTGTGGTGGACTACACCTGTTGTGGTCTACACCTGTGGTGGTCTACACCTGTGGTGGGCTACATCTGTTGTGGTCTACACCTGTGGTGGTCTACACCTGTGGTGGTCTACACCTGTGGTGGGCTACATCTGTTGTGGTCTACACCTGTGGTGGACTACACCTGTGGTGGTCTACACCTGTGGTGGGCTACATCTGTTGTGGTCTACACCTGTGGTGGTCTACACCTGTGGTGGTCTACACCTGTGGTGGGCTACACCTGTTGTGGTCTACACCTGTGGTGGTCTACACCTGTGGTGGTCTACACCTGTGGTGGGCTACACCTGTGGTGGTCTACACCTGTGGTGGGCTACACCTGTTGTGGTCTACACCTGTGGTGGTCTACACCTGTGGTGGGCTACATCTGTTGTGGTCTACACCTGTGGTGGTCTACACCTGTTGTGGTCTACACCTGTGGTGGTCTAAACCTGTGGTGGTCTAAACCTGTGGTGGTCTACACCTGTGGTGGTCTAAACCTGTGGTGGTCTACACCTGTGGTGGTCTACACCTGTGGTGGGCTACACCTGTTGTGGTCTACACCTGTGGTGGTCTACACCTGTGGTGGGCTACATCTGTTGTGGTCTACACCTGTGGTGGTCTACACCTGTGGTGGGCTACACCTGTTGTGGTCTACACCTGTGGTGGTCTACACCTGTGGTGGACTACACCTGTTGTGGTCTACACCTGTGGTGGGCTACACCTGTGGTGGTCTACACCTGCGGTGGTCTACACCTGTGGTGGGCTACACCTGTGGTGGACTACACATGTGGTGGACTACACTTGTTGTGGTCTACACCTGTGGTGGTCTACACCTGTGGTGGCCTACACCTGTGGTGGTCTACACCTGTGGTGGACTACACATGTGGTGGACTACACTTGTTGTGGTCTACACCTGTGGTGGTCTACACCTGTGGTGGCCTACACCTGTGGTGGTCTACACCTGTGGTGGTCTACACCTGCGGTGGACTACACCAGCCCCAGGTTGAAGGAAACCCTGCAGATCATTTACTTATTTTTTGGTCCAGGTGAATATTTTAGAATATTTTTGGATACTTTGGTGTTTGGACTTTGAACAGAGTGAGACATCACCCCCACACACATCAGCTGTGACTCATCTGTGTGAACTGGAGCTGTGGAGTGGATCAGAGTGGGTTACACAACACAGCTGGTACAAGTACACACAGTCTGTACTGCAGTACAAGTACACAACGCCTGTACTGTAGTACAAGTAGACACAGTCTGTACTGCAGTACAAGTACACAACGCCTGTACTGTAGTACAAGTACACACAGTCTGTACTGTAGTACAAGTACACAACGCCTGTACTGTAGTACAAGTACACACAGTCTGTACTGTAGTACAAGTACACAACGCCTGTATTGTAGTACAAGTAGACACAGTCTGTACTGCAGTACAAGTACACAACACCTGTACTGTAGTACAAGTACACACAGTCTGTACTGTAGTACAAGTACACAACGCATGTACTGTAGTACAAGTATACACAGTCTGTACTGTAGTACAAGTACACACAGTCTGTACTGTAGTAGAAATACAGCTACTGCTTTGAAAAAATACTCTGGTAAAAGTAGAAGTACTGATTCAGCTTCTTTACTGATGTAAAGTAAAAAGTACAACTTCTCAATTGTAATGGTTAAACAAGTATAAAGTAAAACTGCCTTTTTTGGATGAATGGATGAAATTGTCTGAATGTCACAGCTTTTATTCATAATGTACTTTAATTCATTGTGTTTTATGTGAATTGAACATAAATGAAAGTATGTGTTGCTGCCATTCTGGGACAGGTTCCCATGAAAGTTATCATTGATTTCAATGAGACAAACCTGTTTAAATAAAGAATAAGTACAATGTTTACAGACAAATAAATACTCCAGTAAAGTACAAATACATCAGTACGGTGATGCAGTACTGGTACCGCGTTCCGTCCAGCTGCTCCAGGACATAGCCAGATCCCTGGAGCAGAGCCAACAGAAAAGCAGCTGTTGTTTTCTCAGAGCAGCAGACGTCCCCATTAGGCTGAAAAACACCTTGAATGCCACTGCAGGCTTTTACACACAATAACACATTACTGCCTGTGAGCCAGTTAACCCTTTAACTGCTTACTTTAGAAAAAATACACAATAAAATAAGTAAGACAATCAACAAAAACAGCTAAAGCAACAAAAATGATGTGATCCATGAAAAACAAATATTTTAGCTCTTCAGCGTCCTGTGAGGTAGGCTCAAATTTAATGGAGAGAGGTATGTTTGTTAAATCTGTGTACATTCAAAGGATAGCATTTGTAAGCACAAATGCAACATTTGTGACATGTAAACTGGAATTTATACAAAGGCTTATTCCAATATTTGGAAACATGCAAATTATAAACTATATCTTATTTGTAGACATATATCATGTTTTGCATGTGCATCTGTCATTAGATTTCATTTGAAGATCCCTAGGTTCCTTGTGTGAAGTGTTGAATCTGCATTTACAGATTGACATTAACCTACCTGTGCAGCATTAGCATTAGCCTACCACTGCATCATTAGCATTAACCTACCACTGCAGCATTAGCATTAACCTACCACTGCAACATTAGCATTAACCTACCACTGCAACATTAGCATTAACCTACCACTGGAGCATTATCATTAGCCTACCACTGCAACATTAGCATTAACCTACCACTGCAGCATTAACATTAACCTACCACTGCAGCATTAGCATTAACCTACCACTGCAGCATTAGCATTAAACTGCCACTGCAGCATTAGCATTACCCTACCACTGCAGCATTAGCATTAACCTGCCACTGCAGCATTAGCATTAACCTACCACTGCAGCATTAGCATTAACCTCCCACTGCAGCATTAGCATTAACCTACCACTGCAGCATTAGCATTAACCTACCACTGCAGTACTAGCATTAACCTCCCACTGCAGCATTAGCATTAACCTACCACTGCAGCATTAGCATTAACCTACCACTGCAGTACTAGCATTAACCTCCCACTGCAGCATTAGCATTAACCTACCACTGCAGCATTAGCATTAACCTACCACTGCAGCATTAGCATTAACCTACCACTGCAGCATTATCATTAGCCTACCAAAGCAGCATTAGCATTAACCTACCACTGCAGCATTAACATTACCCAGAATCCTCTGTACCTCCAGCTCTTAATGTGGAATTAACTAAAGCAGAATAAACCTGGTTTCCATGGAAACCTTTAATCGACATTAACATTCCCATGGAAACACCAAAGAAACGGCGTCAATTCCAAATTATCTTATTGAAACCTGATAAAAAATAAAGCCAGTGTTTGTTTGAGAACATTAGCATGATGTGAAAGTTTCCTGCAGACGTTTGTTTTCTAAACAAAAGATGATCTGGGTCTGATTTCAAATGACGTCCAGTTTTGTTTCTCATAAACAAAAGGAGACTTTGAAGAAGGTCAACGCTGAGCATGATGACACAGCAGAGGATCCACTGGCGATCCACAAGAGGAGATCAAGAGGAGTAGATCCACAAGAGGAGATCAAGAGGAGTAGATCCAGAGGAGTAGATCCAGAGGAGTAGATCCAGATGAGTACATCCAGAGGAGTACATCCAGAGGAGTAGATCCAGAGGAGTAGATCCAGAGGAGTACATCCAGATGAGTAGATCCAGAGGAGTAGATCCAGAGGAGTAGATCCAGAGGAGTAGATCAATGCAACAAGCAGATATTGATGGATAAAAAATATATATATATTGTCCTGGTATCTGTTAGCAGGGGCGTCAAACATCTGTTGTTCAGTTCTTTTTTTTGGGGGGGGGGTCACTATGACATTTGAAAACCTCTACAATATAATTTTTTGTATGTTGCATATTTGTGACAGTAGGCGTTAAGCCAGGAGTCTCAAACAGACAGTGAGGGCGACCAGGTGTTCCACAGAGCATGTGGATTCACAGTACCTGTACGGCACGACAGTACCTGTACGGCACGACAGTACCTGTACGGCACGACAGTACCTGTATAGCACGACAGTACCTGTACGGCACGACAGTACCTGTACGGCACGACAGTACCTGTATAGCACGACAGTACCTGTACGGCACGACATAGTGGTTGAACCCACAGTCTTTCTGCTGTTAGCATAGCAGTTGGGGTGAATGCAGCTAAAGCACTTGTGTTTGGACAAACAGACACTAAATTCAAAGCTGTTGTTGCACTGTCATTTGTGATTGTTGTGGTGAACATTGTCATGGGCACCGTTGTTGTCATGGGGACCGTTGTTGTCATGGGGACCGTTGTTGTCATGGGGACCATTGTTGTCATGGGGACCGTTGTTGTCATGGGGACCGTTGTTGTCATGGGGACCGTTGTTGTCATGGGGACCATTGTTGTCATGGGGACCGTTGTTGTCATGGGGACCGTTGTCATGGGGACCATTGTTGTCATGGGGACTGTTGTTGTCATGGGAACCGTTGTTGTCATGGGGACCGTTGTTGTCATGGGGACCGTTGTCATGGGGACCATTGTTGTCATGGGAACCGTTGTTGTCATGGGAACCGTTGTTGTCATGGGGACCGTTGTTGTCATGGGGACCGTTGTCATGGGGACCATTGTTGTCATGGGAACCGTTGTTGTCATGGGGACCGTTGTTGTCATGGGGGCCGTTGTTGTCATGGGGACCGTTGTCATGGGGACCATTGTTGTCATGGGGACCGTTGTTGTCATGGGGACCGTTGTCATGGGGACCATTGTTGTCATGGGGACCGTTGTTGTCATGGGAACCGTTGTTGTCATGGGGACCGTTGTTGTCATGGGGACCGTTGTTGTCATGGGGACTGTTGTTGTCATGGGAACCGTTGTTGTCATGGGAACCGTTGTTGTCATGGGGACCGTTGTTGTCATGGGGACCGTTGTCATGGGGACCGTTGTCATGGGGACCATTGTTGTCTGCCTAGCAGCATAGTGTGTATCCTTTAACCCTTTCATGTGAGCGTCATTGTTGCTAACGTCATGTCTTTCCATATCTCTTCATATTCTCTCCTTATTTTTAACCAACTGTTGTATTTGTTCTCCTCAAACACACTTATTACTGAACTGTCACTTCCTTGTCTGGGTTCATGTTCACGTATGTCTGTTCCAAACACTTGTTCTTTGTCTGTTCTACTCAATGACATAAACACTGGCTAAAAGGCCCTGCAGTGTGATTCCTGTTCTATTAGACAACAGCTCAAAGCACTTTTTCAGCATCTTCATAATAAATGACACTAGCTAAATAAATAACTAGAACAGGAAGAAGTCATTAACCATAGGCTACCCCCCCTACCTCCTATGTCACATTGAATGCCATACTTCAAAAAATATCTAAATATAATGATAAGACCTTAAAAACCACATATTGTAAATAAGACTTTTTAAGGATCTGTGGAGACCCTGGGTGGGACCCTACTAGACCTGGTAGGTTCGGGCATAATTTTAATGATACGACACTGACACTGGTACGTGGCAGACGTGCACACCCAGCACTGTGACTAACTAATGTTCAATAAAACAAAGTTTTCATTGTACTCATCTTTCTTGTGTTTATTATCATTTGCCACATAATTAAATCAACTTCATCAAATTAATTTAAGAAAAAAATTATAATTATCCGACTAGTCGACTAATCGTTTCAATAGTCGGTGACAAGTTGACTGTTAAAATAGCCATTAGTGCATCCCTACTATGTTTACATATACTTGTGCACATAAAATAAATACTGTTGAGTATAAATTGAGGTGGTGGTAGCCATGTTTAGGGCTCATGTTATCAAAGGCTCAATGTTAAATAACATCTGCCATATACTGTCTACAGTAGTGTGTGTGTGTGTGTGTGTGAGCTGCAGGCACAGACATGCCCAAAACACTTTTTAATTCTTAGTAACGGATGATACTCAAATACAGTGGTTTTCAAATGGGGGTACGTGTACTCATGAGGGTATGTGGAGGTACTGTATTTTCCACACCACACTGGGACATTAAGTAAGTCACAATTAAGAGAAATAAAGTGACACTGATGAGATAAAGAGTCAAAATTATGACATAAAATGATTAAATAAAAAGTCCACTTTATGAGATAAAAACTGACATAACTTTGGATTTAAAAAAATCAGACACTGATTTTACAGAACTCTACCTCTTTTTTCTTACAAAAATGTTTTGCCCATATCAGGGGGTACTGGACTAAAAACATGTTTCTAACGGGGTACATCACTGAAAAATGTTTGACAACCACTGCTCTAACGTGTTATTTTATTGCTAGCTAACGTCGTAACGTAAGGGATTACTTTCAGTAGTAACTCTAGCCAACACTGTGTTGTGTTATTTTATCATTATTTTACTGAAAATCAAATCAGGTTGAATGAGTCTGAGAGCTCTGCGTTAATGGGTTAAAAGCTATTTTGGTCTCTAATGTAAACCTGGTCTTCCACTGCTCTGATTACGACCACCGAATGTTTCCACAGAATAGGATCAACATGTGCAAATATAGCCTGTGGGATCAGCTGTGCGTGTGGAGACCCTCCCCCACCCGACTAAGAAACATAAACATACAGAAGATGGATGTGATGTTAGCGAGGTTAATGAGGTTAGCAGGGTTAGCGAGGCTGGACCATGAGAACAGGTCTGAAGAACCCAGACCAGATGTCCACACACAAACAGAAGACCAGGACCAGTCCAGACCTTGTCCATCTGTAGCATGAGGATCAGCTGAGTGTGTAGGACTAAAAGTGACCGCATTAAATCTATAAATACGTCATTAAATAATGAGTGAAATAGGACATTCATTCATTAACATTGGAATTAAATATTGAATTCTGTTATTACTTCCTTAAAATAACAATTAATTTGAGGGGGAAAAAAACCCCTAACCAAAAGGTACAGTGGTACCTGTACTTACCAAATTAATTTGTTCCAGAAATGTTTTTGTACCATGAATTTTTCATAAATAGTCGCATTTTACAAATAAAAGGCCTGATCTGTTCCAAGGACCCCAATATTACCCCTCACATCCTAAAAATTATTAAAAAATCCCAATTTTATATGAAATATGTGTTCATATTAAGAGATCCCCCACCTTCCATCATCAGATCAGTGAATATGACAGATGCTTTTCATAAACAGTCTCTTTTTCCATCTCACACAGATGCTTTTGGAAGGAGTCGCTGCAAACCCACCTACCGATGGTAGGTGGGTTTGTCATATCACACTATCATGTCCTGTTTCAGGTCTGTTGATAACCAAGCCACTTCTTCTTTTCATTCACACTGGGAATAGACGACTACTGAACTACACTGTTAAACACCATAGACATCGTCCTAACATCTTCATTAAACCTAAAACTAATCAGCAGATGGTGGGTGGGCTCAGTTGTGAAAATTTCTGGGAAATTGTTCATGCTAATGGATAGAGGGCGGATAGAGATTTTAAAAAGTGGTTGTTGATGAATATATGTCATCTGTAATGAGCACAGTGGGAAAAAAGCTCACCTAACAACAGTAACTCTGTGACCAATGAGTCAAAGGGTCACCAAAAGCATCATGGGTAGCTCCCCCACAGCCAATGGGCAACGTATTTTATATATTATACATATATATATATAATATTATATATATTTAAATACAGTACATAGTTACGTACAGTAAAGTACATATTTATGTCTTGAGTTTTTGGTTTTGTTTCGTAAATGTAATTTTGTTTTGTAGTCAGAGACGAAAAATTGACAAAGTTTTTTCGTTACTTGGATTATTCGTTAGCTGGGTCATTTGTCAGTTGAAGTATGACTGTATATTAATTTGACTAATTAATTAATTATCTCCTGGTCCTTGTGTTGCAGTGGATCATGAATTTATTTTATATGAGAGAGAGAGAGAGAGAGAGAGAGAGAGAGAGAGAGAGAGAGAGAGAGAGAGAGAGAGAGAGAGAAACAGAAAGAATAACATGCGACTTGTCGACTCCTCCAAATTTGGACATTTCTGTTAATGTCCTAATATATATATATATATATATATATATATATATATATATATATATATATGTGTGTGTGTATATTATGTGTGTGTATATTATGTGTGTGTGTGTGTGTGTGTGGATATATGGGCTAGACCAATGGCATAACGATAGCCTATTCTGTGGGTGTTTGTCTTGCCAGGTCTTGTCATAAATGATCATTGTTGTAGTTATGATGAGTTTGTGGCTGCTTATATGATGTGTTAGACATCAGATGTACTGGTTTATTAATAATCTATAACACTACTTGTGAGGCTTCACATTTTCATGAATATCAGCAAGAGTAGGCTGAGCCCAAATGACCTACAATTAATGTTCTTGACACAATGCTATAATGTCTTAGGCCTATAGTCGACCGTCTTCCCTTATGTCACAGATACAACATTAACACATTAACAGTACGTCACACAGATGTAACTAGACAATCACTTCAACACTGATGTTCAATATAGACAGTTTTTGTTGTTGTTTTGTGTTTGTGAATATTTAAGCTAACAGGAGACTGCAACACACAACAGTAGTCATTTAGTCATTTAGTAGACTAATGTATGTTTTAACCAGACCTGTGTGTAAATCAACTATATTTAATGAGACATCAATTTTATTGTGGTGGGAGGATGTAGATCAGGGGTCTCCAACTCATTTACTTTCAGGGGCCACATTCAGCATGACTTGATCTCCAGTGGGCCAAACCAGTAAAATAATAGCATAATAAACTATAAATAAACTATGAAAATACTTTGTTTTATAAAGTATTAAAATGTAAAATATGTGAATAACCGGAAAAAAAGTGACATTTCATAAGGAAAATAAGAACAATTTTAACAATACTCTGCCTGATCTTATTATTTGTCCATGTGAATTATGGATCAGATCTACAAAGACACTAAACACTTAGGTAACAGAAGCAGAAAATGTTTAAAATTGTGCTAAATGTTCTTTAGCATTAGAAAGCATGAAGGAAACAAAAAAAATAATAAAGTTTTCCAAGACAGAATTACTGTAGATACAGCCACACTAATAGATAACATATTTAGAAATCAAATCCAATGTCACATAACCGCAGGACTGCTCTTAAATGATATCTCTGATCATCTACCTGTCTTTGGTATTTTTAAACAACTTCTAAAAAAGGAAATACACTTAAATAAGTCTTTTCTCAAGCAGACAAGGCGTACAACTCCTGGGGCTGTCAATGTCCTAAAGGCAGATTTATGCAGACAGACCTGGGATGAAGTCTATGGTACTGAGGCTTATGATGTATTCATGTCTACCATAACCACACTATATGTGACCCAGCACCAGTAAACCAGGCATAAGTGTGTGTAAATCCAAACAGAGTTATGTGTGTATCTTGGTAGAGTGGAAACTAAGGTTTAAGATGGTGAAAAAATGATGTTTCTATCACAAGTAGAACCAAAGTTATGGTCATTTTAATATCCACATTTGGACATATTTTACAATTTGCATATTTTTAGATATTGTCCGTTAAAGTTTTGGACTGTTTTGGGGTAGGAAGTCCTTAGCAACGCATAATAATTTGTATCCGATTGACACAAATTGTTGACAGATGTTAAAGGACACTCTGATGGACATGTCACAGAAGTTTTATATATTATAATAATAGGACAGAAGTGTGACGTATTATAATCATTTGGCTTACACCATTGGACAGAACATTCAATATAAGCTTTTACCTCGTACCAAACACTTGGGTGTTTACCCACGGAACGGAGATCGTTTTGTTCGGCGAAAAGAGGTGGAAGTCGTCTTTGTCTTTGCTCAGCAATACCTGAACTTTTGTCGCCGCTTAAATAATTGACTCAATAAACACCTTTATTGATTGGATTTCAATGTAATGACCACAGGAAGTGAACATAGAGGTGTTAAGGTACCGTTTTTTGATAAGGTGTAAACACTAATAACAAATCACCTTCCAGCCTAAATTTGGCTGTAGCTCTGAACGGCTCAGCGCGACTTATGCCTGGTTTTGTGGTGGTGGGTCACATTTGATAAGCACTGTCCCGTTAGAACACTTGTAAATAAAAAAGAATCCAGACAAAATAGCCCATGGATCACCAAAGGTCTAGAAAATGCATGTAAAAAGAAAAATCTACTGTATAAACAATATATGAAAAACAGAACCAAGGAAACAGAAAATAGGTATAAATCATATAAGAATAAACTAACAAGTATTATAAGAATAAATAAGAAGAATTATTATCATGAACTATTGGAAAAGCACAAGAGTAACATATATGGGACTTGGAAAATATTAAATAGTATAATCAAAAAAGGAAAAATAAAAGCAGAATATCCAAAACAATTTAATAAAGACAACCTAATTATACACATAGTCAATGAATTTAATAACTTTTTTTGTTGATGTAGGACCCACATTAGCAAGTGTAATTGTGGTGCCTACAGACACTGAAGATACTAATTTAAGAAAAATCAAACCAAATCCTGGTTCGATATTCATTAACAAGGTGCATGAGAGTGAAATAATTGAGATTGTCAATAAATGTCAAAACAAAAGGTCGACTGACAACACAGATATTAATATGATGCTTGTTAAGGAAATAATTTATACAATAGTTACACCCTTTTCCTACATTTGTAACTTATCTTATCTTTTCCTAATGGAATATTCTACTTTATCTCAGGCAGTGCCAGGGGAAGTGTTCAAATAAAGGTCACTCACCACTGGCTCACAACAATTAAAATAAGAGAAAAAAACCTAGACATTATATGGAACAAATTAAAAGACATTAATGAATAAGAGGTTAAAACTGACTATGAGGTTTATTTATACATAAATAAGATACATAGTTTATAAAAGAGAAAGAAGCAGTAAGACACTACAATAGCTCATCAACACACATACACACACACTCACACACACACACACACACTCACACACACACACACACACACACACACACTCACACACTCACACACACACACACACTCACACACACACTCTCACACACACACACACACACTCACACACTCACACACACACACTCACACACACACACACTCACACACACACACACACACTCACACACACACACACACACACACACACACACACACACTCACACACTCACACACACACACACACACACTCACACACACACTCTCACACACACACACACACACTCACACACACACACACACACACACTCACACACACACTCTCACACACACACACACACACTCTCACACACACACACACACACACACACTCACACACTCACACACACACTCACACACACACACACACACACACTCACACACACACTCTCACACACACACACACACACACACTCTCACACACACACACACACACTCACACACACACACACACACACACTCACACACACACTCTCACACACACACACACACTCACACACACACTCTCACACACACACACACACACACACACTCACACACTCACACACACACACTCACACACACACGCACTCACACACACACACACTCACACACACACACACACACAAGAATCACTCTTGCACATAAGAAGATCATTATTACACATGTGTTGTTGTGACATCACAATGCAATGTTGCTATAACAATTGAATAATTCAATGCAATTAAAATTAAAATTAAAGGGAATGTTGCATGAGCATAATATGAGGAAGTGAAATATACTGAATTTGTTTTGTTTAAATCATAAAATAATAGTTTGTAGTGATGTTTTCACAATGCTAAAATGTTAGCAAAAACAGCTCAAATGTTTCTATACCAGCCCAAACTGGTAACACTGCTGATGATAAAGAGTTCTGCTGTGTGTGGTTTAAGAGTCAAAAAACAAGTCAATCAAATGTTGTTAACCCTCTAACCTTAACCCATGAAGACATTAGTGTCCTAAAGTTAACCTTAACCCATGAAGACATTAGTGTCCTAAAGTTAACCTTAACCCATGAAGACATTAATGTCCTAAAGTTAACCCTAACCCATGAAGACATTAATGTCCTAAAGTTAACCTTAACCCATGAAGACATTAATGTCCTAAAGTTAGAAGGATCTGCTAAAGAAGGAAATAATAATGTTATCATCTCTGAGGTAAACCTTAGAACATTAACCAATGGTAAATAGTTCATGTTAAAACTAGAATGGTACATGGACTGTACTTATATAGCACAGTTTATACACCAGTATGTGCCCACATTCACCCATTCACCCATTCATACACCAGTAGACGGCTGTAGCGCTTCCTGACCCTATGAGGACTAACTTAGTGTTCAGTGTCTTCAACGACACTTTAACATGTGAACTGCTGACCCTTTGCTCTTTGGACGGACCACTCTACCAACTGAACCACAGCCGCCCAGAACAGACGATAGTTTAACCAAAATGAGGAGTGTAGCAGTGAGTGATTATTTATTTTATAGTTTGTTCCAAAACCAAAACTGATAAAAGTCTGTTAGACAAACTGATAACTGTAGACAAACTGATAAATGTAGACAGGTGAAACTGATGCTGACAAACATAAGGACGTTAACTTTAGATCAACACAGACATGGACTACTGGACTGGACTGTTTATATTCTTCAATATTCATTTTGACTATGATTCAAAGTTATTCATACATATTCATGTCTATTCACAACAACATGGTTCATTATTTCATTGTTCATTCACTAATAAATGGTTATACTGTCTCTGTTGTTATGTTGTTCTCTATCCTAAATGACAATGTTGTCATTTTCTTTAATAGAATAGGTAATCAATAATCATATTAATCCATATTTAATCAATAATCATAGTAATAATCCACATTTAACCAATATTAATCAATATTTAATTTATTATTATTTAAATAATAGTTATATAATTTACTGAAGGCTCAGTATAAATCAATCTTAGTCAACATCTTATCAATGCACGCCGCTGGTGATCGCTCCAATATAAACAAACATGTGCACGAGGGTCAAAACTAGACTCAGGGGTCGTAAGGGACTTTTCCTGTTAATAACATCTGACAGGTTTTTCACCCTTACTTGCATTGAACTGGTAAATGAAGTTGATTATTGATAATTATCAAAGGGAGGAATGAAGGAAATATATATATATATATATATATATATATATATGTACCTATATGTATATAAAGACATATACTTATGGTACAGATGGTCTCACCGCTCAAACTATGTATGTCAAGGACTGGAAGTCCATCTGAAAATAAGTAAATGTGAATGTTCTGTTCTTATGATTATACTAGGACACAGCCACACTGGTTAGAGCAGGTTTACTGTGGGGGACTGGTATCTGAAAATGAACTGTAAAAGACACATACATGTCAAAATAAACTGAGCCTTTTCCTACTCAACTTCTGGTGGTGACATCCTTGATCATGACGAAAATCCACAACAAAGTCACAACTGAGATAAAAAAAAAGTCATTATTAAAAAATGTTAAAATGTATGAAAAAGCAAGAAAAATATGATCAGATGATTAATGCATAATTGTGAAAAAGTCCTAATTCTGACCTATGATGTTTACAAAAGTAAAGTTCTGAGAATGTAAAGAGTATAAAGTACATATATTTATATAAATGTAAAGAGTATAAAGTACATATATTTATATAAATGTAAAGAGTATAAAGTACATATATTTATATAAATGTAAAGAGTATAAAGTACATATATTTATATAAATGTAAAGAGTATAAAGTACATATATTTATATAAATGTAAAGAGTATAACGTACATATATTCATGAACAAATGTAGTGGCTAAAAGTCCAAAGTTGAAAAAATACTCCAGTAAAGTACAGATATGTAAAAAAAAAAAGAAAAAAAAAAGGTTACATTTATTTTTACTTATTTATTAATTTTGTATTAACTAAAATTATAAAATTACAAAATAAAAAGAATTGAAACAAAAATAAATCTCCTTCATTAAGTCACAATATTTATTTCTATTTTTACCTCAACTTGGACTTTTTATCTGACAGGTACCAGAGTAATTAAGTACTTTTACTCAGTTACTTCCAGCTGTGTTTAAATCCCAGCGTGCTGGGTTGGTGTTGTAGTATTTCTGTAGCCCCGCCCCCTTGTGAAGCTCCACCTCCTTGGTTTCCTTCAGTTATTTTTACAGGAGGTGAAAGAACTAAAGTCTTTCCATGGTTAAAGGATCTTATTCCCGTCGCCTCCGACGTGCGCAAAGGAAAAAATACTACAAATACCTGGATAAAAATACTGGGGATAAAAATAGCAGCTGCAGCGTCACGCATCGCACCTGCATTCGCCGCTGCAGCTGCTTTAATGTAAATGTTTAGATGTTAGCGCAGAAGCTGGAGTGCTGTGAGGCGTTCGCTGGCACTGGGAAACGGAAGCTCTTTCACTCACTTCTGTCCTAAAACGATGAGTCACAATTTCAGAGGTCAGAGGTCACAACCTTTTGTGTGTCCGGTGCGTTCAGTGTTCAGGAACGGTCAAATTCTGTTCCTATTAGAAGCTCACAGATTTATTTATTTATTTTACCTTTATTTAACCAGGTAGAAACAATAAATCAATAAATACATGATAAATACATGCATACATACCTAAAAATTCTATTTAAAAAAGAGGTAGTCCCATAAAAGGACTAAAAGTGCCAACATTAAATAAATACATCATTAAATATTTGAATAAATATGTCATTAATTAATTAAAATGTGAATTAAATAGATAAATGTGTTATTAAATGTTTCAATAATAATTTAAAATACTAATTCATTTGAGTTAAAAAAAAACAAAACAGATAAAACAAAATGATCCACTGCAACACAAGGATCATGATGATTAATTAATTAGTTAAATAATAATATATGACGTTTTTATTACTTAAAATAATTAGCATTTTATGACACAAGGAGAATGAAATAATTAATGAATCACCGAAATAATATGTTTGGTTTTTTTACTTCAATGAATTAGTAATTTAATGAATTAATGACACATTTAATAACTAATTTATCTATTTAATTCAAATTCTAATTTAATTCATTTAATTGATTATGTAATGATGTATCTATTTATTTAGTTAATTAATTAATTTCAGCGCTTTTAGTCCTGCATATTTTAGGAGGTATTATGACTTCTATTAAATAATTAAAAGTTATAGTTGTTTTTCTGGTAAAAACAGTTTATAACTAATTTGTTTGGATGTTTTGTGTTAATGATGAAGATAAAAAAGTGTGTTAAAGCAAAGGAAGCAGAATTGATTGATTATTAGTTTGTAAAGAGGAGGCGGAGTTTATTTTAGACAGATTTACTGTGTTGATGATGATGATGATGATGATGATGATGATGATGATGATGATGATGATGATGATGATGATGATGATGATGTTTGGATAATTTTGAAATAAAACTGAAAGGTTTTTGGCCGACAGGACGTTAGCGTGTTTGACCATTTAAGATTTTACACATTTTTTCAACATTTACTACATATCAGTGCATGTATATATGTTTAATAAATAATATATTTATTAGTGTCCAGTGTCCAACAGAACGACACTAACACTCAAACAGATTAATGGCCGACACTGAACATACATTTCACTATCATCCTTCTGCAGCAGAAATAAATAAATACAATTAATAAGTGAAAACATAATAAAAAAAATGTAATTAAATAAATAGTCATTGCACATAAGTGCTGTAGCTTTTGTTGGTTTGGGGTAATTTTCTCATGTTGGTCACTCATTTTCAGTCTTGTTACCATAGTGACTGCTGTGCTCAGTGTGTGTCAGGTTCTATTGAAATTAAATGAGAACATGTTGAGCTCATTCATCTCCTACATTAACAGGACCTGTCATGTGACTATTACGAACACGTACATTTTAATGTCTATATTCTAACAGTACATTGTGCCGCTCTAGTTTAGGAAAGAGGATGAAAGGGGCCTTAAAAGAACTGGGATAGATAGATGGGTGGGTGGGTGGGTAGCAGTGAGCAGGTGCCCGCGGGTCATCCACAGTTACGGGTCATTAAAAAATATTTGTAATGATATTCGGGTTGCGGCCGGTCGTTTGAGATAAACATTCAAATAATCTGTTAAATACGCTTCATTAACTGAATGTCCGTGAAGGTGACATAGAACATGTTCAGTATCTACAGTGTGGAGGGAGGGAGAGAGAAAGGAGAGTTAGGAGAGTGGAAGATCCAGAAACATAGAAAATAAAAAGTTAAGGTTTGGGACACATTCACTGGGGTTCATAAAGATGAAGAGTGGCTCCAGTGTTTTTGTTTCCATGGAAACTGGGTTCAAATGTCTCTTTGGGTGTGACAGGTTGTCCACACCAATAACATTGGATTTTGGATTTTAACGCAGATATAAATGCAAGTACGTGAGAAGTAAGGTCATGTGATGTTCATAACGACCACTGATTACATTTTTAAAATGTGGGTCGAGAAGCGGGTCGGGTTGGTTAAAAAAGCGGTTGGTTGCGGGTTGTTTATACATGGACCTGTGCATCACTGGTAGACAGACAGACAGACAGACAGACAGACAGACAGACAGACAGACAGACAGACAGACAGACAGATAGATAGATAGATAGATAGATAGATAGATAGATAGATAGATAGATAGATAGATAGATAGATAGATAGATAGATAGATAGATAGATAGATAGATAGATAGATAGATAGATGATAGATAGATAGATAAAAAGGTCATTATTGTACACATTGTGTTTTTGGTTGGGTCAAATGTTCGCACTAAACTAACGTTCTGCTCCTAAACTAAAGTTTCCAAAGGTAAAGAAAAGGTCAAAGAGCTTCAATAACTGTCACTTTATTCTGCTGTTTGATGAACATTAGCAAAGTTTATGGGAGACCTTTTTATTCCTGTTTAATTCACAACAAAGGTTCATTCCTCTTTCAGATGAACCATGGCGCCCATAGTTTGGCTCCGCCCACAGCGTCTTTCACAGTAGAGTAAGTCGACTAATTGGATCCGACACAAACGTCTGCAGCGTGTGTTCACAGCAGCGGAACGAAAACGCTGGAACACCACGCACTTTCTCTGCAACTAATGCAACTCTGGAAGGTTCTAGAAGGTTCTAGAATGCCTCATGGAACCCCAGCAGACACTCTACACTTTATATGAAGACAGACCATAATATGCAGAACAGGGACATACAAGGAGATAGTGTGGTTTAAATAAATATATTCATACAAATATAATAAAATTGTAAAAAAAAAAAAAAACAAATATATATATATATATATATATATATATATATATATATATATATATATATATATATATATATATATATATATATATATATATATATATATATATATATAAAATGTGGAAAAAATTAATACATTTAAAAATCCATCAACAAAACATCATGCCTGAATGATGTGATGCAATTAAGCCTTAGTAATTATAATAATAATAATAATAATAATAAATTGAAAACATAACAAATAAATAAATAAATGTATTTAAAATAAATACATGAATAAATGATTTCATTCATGAATGAATGAATGAATTATTATTATTATTATTATTATTATTATTATTATTATTATTATTATTATTATTATTATTATTATTATTATTATTATTATTATTATTATTATTATTATTATTTTAAAAGATGTAGTGTCTGTTAGAGCTGTTCCTATTAACAAAAAAATCCAAAAGCTTTTACTTCTATTTTAAAGACTGATTATTATTCAGGAGAGAAACTTCAAGAACTAATAGTAGACAATAGAAAACAATAAAAGACAATACAATAGTAAATGTTCTGCGCTTCTATAGTTCTTTTCCACCTTCATGGTTCAAAGCTCTTTACATTAGCCTCACATTCACCCATTCACACACACTCATACACCAGTAGGTTTCTAAGGTCAAAGGTCAGTCCTACTGGGAGACTAAGGGTTCAGTGTCTTTGTCCAAGGACACTTGGACATGTGGACAGACAGAGCTGGGACACGTACAGTCATTGGACGACCCGCTCTACCAACTGAGCCACTACCACCAATAGACAAGGAAAATAGAAAACAATAGAAAACAATAGTATTCAGAGAATGTCTAATCTAACCCCTATTTTGTGCCAATGTCAAGTTTCTATGGCAACCTGTTCTTGACTTAGAGCCACTAATGTGATTTTAACCTTTCCGCTAAATGCTAAGTTGACCTTTTGCAATATTGATAACTTTGTTATATGTATATGTGTGTCAGTGTGTGTAATATTATGATAATATATCCTGTATTGATTAAGTTATAGCGTCATATGTCTATGTTTGACAGTGTTACACAAGTTAATGTTGCGACATGTCACCTTTGACCTCCAGATATCTCAAAAACTGTTGGTCATAGGTTATAAAACTAATGAGAATTGTATAAATCTTCATTCCGCATCGTTTGGTACCAATCTGAAAGTTCTGTGACCCTCTGTTCTGGAGTTATAACTCATAATATGATTTTGACCTTTTAAATAATTGTGACCTTTACCTTTGACCTTTACTCAAATGGATCATTGCATCTGATGCACATTAGCTATATGTATACACCCATGTAATTTCATGGTGATATCTACAGTATTCATTGAGTTATTGTATGATATTCCTCTATGGACACACACACACACACACACACACACACACACACACACACACACACACACTGATTACAATAATCTCTCCCATCCAATGGTTGGTGAGATTAATAACAATAGAAAAGCTGACAGGGGACAAAAGGAAAACGAATGTGTATCCATATATATATATGTGTGTGTGTGTGTGTGTGTGTGTGTGTGTATACACAGTCCATTTGTGGTGTCCTTCAGGGGTAAATCCTTAATGTTCCCACTGTCCCTGAACACAGCATGTGGGTGTTGACATTAAACCAGTCTTCCATTATGTATGAACGGAAAAATGAGTTCAAAAGGTTCCAAACATGAAACACGGTCTAGAACATGTGGGGACGTGTGTCTGTCCATCATTAGTGTAATCTGATCAGCCTGCAGACCAAACAGAGGGAGAAAAACCCACCGGCACTTCCTGAGCTTAGCTCAAGCATAACAAAGACTCAAAGGTCAAAGGTCACAGCTCCAAAACTGAAGCCACTGGACACACATGTTCTGCTCTGTGTGATTTATACATTATTTAAATGTTCTGCTTTTAATCTGAATGCATTTGAACTGTTTAATTTAATTGTGTAAATTCTAATTACCTGCTAATGATGCAGGTGTTGTTTTTGCTGGAGGAAACACTGGTTATGTTTATATAATGTTTCTGTTTTTGTCAGAATTATTCATTCTGCAGAAAATAATTCAGAATTCCACTTCCTGTTTTGTGTTGGTTTTAACTATCGTTAGAGCAGATACTACATGTCATGTTTCATTTTATTTTTGTGATAATTAGAAAGCAGAAGCTCAACCCAATCAACCATAGGAATCAATAAACTACTGCCACAGTGGAATATGTGCGTCATGTAGGGTTGGACGTGTTTGAATTATAACGGTTCCGGGTCCATAACAGTTCCTATAATGGTTTAGCTTAGTCACGCTAGATCCTCCTAGCGGCAGTAAATGTAATGTTCTACAGTAGTAGTCTAGTTCTGCTCAATGTACCTTTTGGCTAGATTTCCCTGAAAGTGGTTGACCAATCATGGTGAAGTATAGAGTCAGAGGGCGGGCGTAACAAAGTGACACTGCGAGGATTCAGAGAGAAACAACTGGAAACAACCATAGAAGAAGAACAACAATGGGTGGTGATTTCATTTTATCAAAGATGAGTGAAGAATGTGAGAAAACGTCAGTAATCTTTAAATTATTTTTACAGAAACGAAAACAGTCTTTAAGCTCCATAATCCACCATTTTGTTTAGTCATACGTAATTACGTCATCCTAAAGATTACACTGATTAGTTGTAGTACCGTCCTATTGCGTATAGAGGATTTGAAAGACAACCTTTTAGCCCCGCCTCCCCTGACTATGAAGCACCACTAGACCCATACATGGAATGAACAGGGATAGCACTGCTAGGCTAATAACAGTTCCCAAATATATACTTTTTCCCCCACACCATTCTGTCTTATAAATAGGTTGACGAACCTTGTATCATTATTCATTAGTGTTCTAATAACAGATGTACAGTACAGAGGTTTCCCCAGAAATCTGTCTCATCCTGGTGGTAGTTCTGCTGGGGAAGCCCACCAGGGCCCGTCATGTCTTTGTAAAACGTTACAAAATGATGATTATTATGTGTCAGGGCTGTTTACAGAGTCTACAGACCACTGTAGACTACTTTGAAGAAGTAGGAACTTATATACCGTCTATGAGGCATAAATTAAGCTTTAACATTAATTAGCCTAGCTTATAGGATGTTAAGACAAAAAGATAGATGCTAGTTTAGACTTGTTTTCGTCGCTCTGTGTACGTCACATTGTCCGTTGCTCTAATTGGTGGGTGGGTGGTAGGTCCCTCGTTCCTCTTGTTTTCTGTGAATGCGGTATGCAGCCAGTGGAGGTGACAAACCACTTTCAAAAGCAGCGTGTGTTGGTGAGTCTGGGTGACCCATCGGATTCCAAAAGGAGCGTGGAAAAGTGGTTTTCAGCGGAATGACACCTTCAATGAGGAATGAAGTGTTTCCATGTCAGAGGAATTATTCATCTCATCCAACTTTGGTTGGGACAGATTATTGTAATCACTGTGTGTGTGTGTGTGTGTCCACATAGACATATCATGCTATAACTCAATGAATACTTGAGATATCACCATGACATTATATGGGCATATACATGTAGCTAATGTACATCAGATGCCATGATATATTTGAGTAAAGGTCAAAGGTCAAGGTCACAATTAACTAAAAGCTCCAAATCCAATTATGGGTTATAACTCAAGAACGGAGAGTCACAGAAAGATTGGTATCAAACGATATGGAATGAAGATTTCTACAATTCTCATACTTGGTGTTATTACCTATGACCAACAGTTGTTGAGATCTCTGGAAGTCAAAGGTGACATGTCGCAAAATTAACTTGTGTAACACTGTGTGTGTCACACATACTGGATTCATTCATTCATCATCTGAACCCGCTTTATCCACACTTGGGTCACGGGGGTCACTGGGGGCCTAATCCAGCTGCAATGGGCGAAGGCGGGGTACACCCTGTATGAGACGCCAGTTCATCTCAGGGCTGAACATATATAGACAAACAATCACTGTCACATTCACACCTATGGACAATTTTTTTTTTAGATTAACCAATTAACCTATCAGTGCATGTTTTTGGATGGTGGGAGGAAACCGGAGTGCCTGGCGAAAACCCACGCGGACACGCAAACTCCACACAGAAAGGTCTGGTACGGGATTCGAACCAGGGTCCTTCTTGCTGTGAGGCACGAGTGCTAACCACTGCACCACCGTGCCGCCCCACATACTGGATATATTATCATGATATTACACACACAGACACATATAATGAAATTAGCAATATTGCACAAGGTCAAAGGTCAAGGTTGCATTTAGCAGAAAGGTCAAAATCACATTATTGGCTCTAATTCAATAACAGGTTGTCATAGAAAATTGAGATTGGCACAAAATAGGGATTAGACATTATCTGAATACTAGTTGAATTCAGAATTAAGATCAGAATAAACCAGTGACTTCATTCTGAATTCAGTTCAATTGTGAATCATCATTTGGAACTGGAATTATGTGTTTACATGGTTCATCTGAAAGAGGAAGGAACCTTTACTCTGGATTAAACAGGAATAAAAACTGTCATGCAAACAGATCTATTACACATTTCCATCTGTGCACAAACACATTCACAGCTGAACCAGTGTTGATTCCACAAATCACACATGGATATGAATGACATTCCATTAACATGACTGAGCACATGCCAGTGTCTACTGCACATGCTCCAACACCCTGGAACTCACTGGTCCAACTGTGGACACCTGCCACCAACCACTGAGCTCAGCCTGGAGACCAAACCCACAGTGGGTCAACTGGTGGTTCACTAACCCACAGTGGGTCAACTGGTGGTTCACTAACCCACGGTGGGTCAACTGGTGGTTCACTGACCCACAGTGGGTAAACTGGTGGTTCACTGACCCACAGTGGGTCAACTGGTGGTTCACTGACCCACAGTGGGTCAACTGGTGGTTCACTAACCCACAGTGAAAATGATCCATAATTTGTCAAATGTACATATATGGGAGTTTATTTAACACAAAAAACTTTGATGAAGCCATCAAAAACTGTAGGTGTCAATATTCAAAGAAAAGGTTTTAAATGAATAGAGGTGAGAAAATATTCCAAGCAAACATTATATCTAAAGCAGATTAACCCTTGTCTTATTTACAATAGTAGCGCCTTTCCACTATAAAACCAGCAGGCCACAGCACGCTTTAGCACACCACGCTTGTCAAAACCGACCCTGTTCCTTTTCCACCGCCAGTAGGCACTAGTCCGGACTACTGAAGTGGGCGGAGCTGGCAGGGTCGCCACTGTACTGATGTAATTTTCAGACGACATGAAGATTTCCCTCATCCAAGACCAAATACAAATGGACCACCTCTACCTCCAAGTGCCAGTGCCGTGGGAGCTGGATTTCAAATAAATGCAGCTGCAAGAAAGCTGGACTCAAGTGTTCTACCAAGAACCACATGAACCACCAGGGACGCCAGAACAATGTGACATTTTTGGTATATTAGTGCCAGTTCAAATTTGTCCATTCAAAGTGAATGGGAGCTGTCAGAACATTGTAGAGGGACGTAGAATAAGTAAATAAAGTGTATTAATGTTTACAATTAAAATGTTGTTTCTGTCTCTTTTATTCACATATTTGCAAATTCCATGTATTGATTTTTGCACTAATTTAGATCATTTGCATTAAACATCGTATAAAAATAACATTATAGCAGCAGGATTCCATTCTGGGCGGGCCGCCCCGATTCTGAATCGAGCCAGATTCCATTTTGGGCCTCAACATATATATATATATATATATATATATATATATATATATATATATATATATATATATATATATATATATAT
>CM035803.1:5768460-5778460 GCA_020466265.1 Siphamia tubifer
AATAATAATAATAATAATAATAATAATAATAATAATAATAATAATAATAATAATAATAATAATAATAATAATAATAACACAAATAAAATACATTTCATTGAAATACTTAGTTGCTTTTTTTAAAAATTTATTTTCTGAAAACAGGATCTAGATCAGTCTGAAAGCGTTTCAGTTATTGCACAGACATTCCACACATACCATAGCCAAACAGAGACAGGTGGACAATTACATACGTCAAAAACAGAAAAGGACATGTTGACGGTCTATCACAGTACCACCTAGCAGCCTGGCAGGACTATCCAATCGTATTTCGTCTACTGTTGTATCTTCGTATAAACAAATGTTAAATGTTCTTCACTTCTATAGTTCTTTTCCACCTTCATGGTTCAAAGCTCTTTACATTAGCCTCACATTCACACACACTCATACACCAGTAGGTTTCTAAGGTTCTGTCAGTCCTACTGGGAGACTAAGTCGGGGTTCAGTGTATTTGCCCAAGGACATGTGGACAGCCAGAGCTGGGACGCAAACCGCCAACCGCCTCAGTCATTGGGCGACCCACTCTACCAACTGAGCCACAGCCGTCCCTGTAAACTCAGCCACTTTTGCATCTTCTGTTTTTGTCACCGTATAAATGTAGCCTGAGGGAACAGAAGACAGCGGAGACAGGGGTCAGCAGGGGTCACACACAGATGATCCAGTAATCCTTACCGTTATTCAGATGGAGGTCAGGCTGATTGAGGCAGGGGTCAGATCAGTGGTTCTTAACCTTGTTGGAGGAACTGAACCCCAGCAGTTTCATCTGCTCATTCACCAAACCCTTCTTTATTGAAAAATAAAATGATTTTTCCACCAAAATTCCAGACACAGGTAAATGTTTTACTGTGTTCAAAGAACAAAACCAATATAATACATGAACTGCATGAATTACAGACAGATTATTGATTGTATTTATTATTCATTTTCTAAACCTGCTTTGTCCTTACTTGGGTCAGAAAAATAAAATGTTTTTTTTCTACATGTGAATATATATTATACAGTCGTCCAACCACTTTCGTCTTTTGCTCGACATCGCCCAGATCAAAATATGAACGTGTAATGTGAACGTTTTTTCCATCCTTCAATTATTGTTCCGAAATGTATTTTATAACACCTGTGTGAAAATGACCATGATCTATAATGAATGTGCTGAATTCTACATTGCAGTCTGTCAGCACATCGTGTGTTCATCATTTTCCCAGTAGTAGTGTTTTGTGCAGATGAAGACAGTGAACTTCACAGCTGCATGTGTCACCATTCACTGCTTCATTTGTGGATGTCATTATACTCCAGAGTGTTATCATTCTGGGGATGTGATGGAGTACACCATGGTTTGATGTAGACTATGTACTAGTATTTGGTAAGACATTTACCATGATATCTTTTCACTGTCATGGCTGCTGCGACAGCTTATCGCCATAGTAACAGAGCAGTTAATTATGTTCAAAGTATGTGTAAAGTTATGGTGGTTGTTACAGCAGAGTATGAACAATATAGACTGTTCAACTATTGAGCGTATGAAGACATTAAACATGTTTAGTTGTGTAAATCTGACAGCTAGAAACTGCCAAGTCCCTTTCTGGAAGTAGCATTTAGCAACTGGCTAAGTGCTGCAATAACTGTATGGGCATCACGGCAACACAATGATGCATTTTGCATTTAGTAAGACAAAATGTTGTCCCTAAAAAAGAACAGCTACATAGGTGTTTACTGAAAAAACAAACCCAAAGGTCTTAACCATAACAGTGCATTTATTACGCTAAGAAGGTAAACATGCCCAATGTAAACTCATAGCGTTAGCGGCTATGCTACTACTGCACACACTGGGTATTTTGGCCAATTCATCACTGATTATTCAGCTCCATCTCCCTCCTTTTCCCATCATTCCTGTGTATGTACCTCTCTCTATTGCCCTGGCCTCTCTCTCTCTCCACTGTGGCTCATAATTATAGGGCTGTGCTCCATCATAAATACTGTCTGTTCTTGTCTCCTCCATGTTGTCAGTATACACCGTAGTTAGCTTGATCTTGCGGCCTGCCTCCTGCTACTGTACGTAACTTCCAGCCACTCCCCGGTTTTAGAAAGGGATGCTGTTTCTTCACATTTTTGTTTAAAAAAAGTGTTTATTGCGATGTTAAATTGCAGTTTCTTTATCGACATCCTGATATTTTATCATTTATATTCACTATGATTCATGGTAGTGTCTAACCTGCATATTGACTTTTAAGAAATAACACCATTTTCCGTCACCATAGTCACCAAATTCCCTGCAGCACAGATTGGCCAAGAAATATCAGGGGGTCACCTGTAGCCAATGACGGCCAGGGGGGGTGTTCTCATGAATCATATAAATCAGGTGTGTGTCTTGACCTCTGACCCTTGAGACTGACTCACCCAACCCCTTGTGTTGGATTGAACCCAGGTTAAGATCCACTGGGTTAGAAAGGTCAGTCTGAGCATGTGCAGATGTCAGGTCAGTCTGAGCATGTGCAGATGTCGGGTCAGTCTGAGCATGTGCAGATGTCAGGTCAGTCTGAGCATGTGCAGATGTCAGGTCAGTCTGAGCATGTGCAGATGTCAGGTCAGTCTGAGCATGTGCAGATGTCGGGTCAGTCTGAGCATGTGCAGATGTCAGGTCAGTCTGAGCATGTGCAGATGTCGGGTCAGTCTGAGCATGTGCAGATGTCAGGTCAGTCTGAGCATGTGCAGATGTCAGGTCAGTCTGAGCATGTGCAGATGTCGGGTCAGTCTGAGCATGTGCAGATGTCAGGTCAGTCTGAGCATGTGCAGATGTCGGGTCAGTCTGAGCATGTGTAGTTCAGTGTCAACATAAACTCATCACCAACTTTGACAATAAAGTTGGTGATGAAGAAAACACCCAATAAACACAAATCTGTATTTATAATTTAGTTAAGATTTACCTTTGAGTTGTGTTCTCTCTCTCTCTCTCTCTCACATACACACACACACACACACATCATAATGACCAAACTGTTGGTTTTGAATCAAACTTCAGATTTAATCAGTTAAAACATTTTACATTTTCTCTGACATTACATTTAGAACATTTTAAATGAAAAACTGACAAACTATTAAACTAACCCTGTTAACTAACCCATACTGTGTCCAGTTTTAAACATTAACTTTCATTCAAATTGACTTTATTGTGTATTTGTGTTTTATTGTGTATTTTACCACATATTTACTGTGTATTTTATTGTTTTACTTGGTATTTTATTGTGTATTTACTGTGTATTTTGTGTATTTACTGTATATTGTTTTTATTGTGTGACAGTCATTTCCTCCAGAACAGAAGCAGCTCATGTACAGAATCATGTGTGAGTTCAGAGCGCCCCCTTGTGTTTAAAACAGTTTCCACTCATCAACAGTTAAACATCACTAATTAAAGCTTTTATTTTTATATTTAAGAACAAATCAAACATCAGAACATGTGACAGAAATCACTGCCCGCCCCACAGGTCCATGTGGGCCACACAACCTTTAGCTTTGTCTGCCGTTTCCATGGCAACCCCACCTGTTTGTTCACAACACAATCTGAAGATCTCACATCATTTTTTTCACCCAGTATTTAACTTTCATGTTATTTGCATGATGTACATTCTGTTTTACAAATATCATAGTTCACTAAACTGTTTATATTTTATGTAAATAACTCACTTTGACTGATATTTGTTGTTTATTTACTGATATTTTTATTGCTTATTTAATATTTCCTGTGTGTGTGTGTGTGTGACACTAAACATCAGCTTTATTGTATTTGGTTCAATAATAATTCAATTCTGCTTTGGTGGAACACGTGTATGGTTACCGTGGAAACCCAACCCCCCCCCCCTCCCCCGCCACCATGTGACCCTTGCGGTGCCCACGTGGACACGCTGCATGGATGGAGATGATTCAGCTGTTGGAAACAGAAAAACAAAGGCATAAATACAGACGAAAACAAACGTTCTGAAGCTCAAACTGAAGCAGTGACGATGTTTTCCAGGTTCTTCTTCCTTATTCTGATCATCTTCATCCCACCATCTGAAACACAACACACCTGATCAATAACTGAAACACACCTGACCAATAACTGACTATAACTATTCAGAGAATGCTTCATCTCGCCTGTTTATTTAATATTCCCTGTATGTGTGTGTAAAACTCAGACATTAAACGTCATGTGTCTGTGTGTCTCGACGCTCACACAACCATCTGACGACCACGAGATTCAGGTTTGATTTGATTTGAATGATTTATTTCGAACATGTGCAAAGTGCAACAATAATCAATACAGCAATAATAATAATAACAATGACATGTCCGAAGAGGAGTAGGATGAAGCATAAGCTTATTTAATTCTACCCCTTCTTCACTTCCACAATAACCTAAATTCATCTTATAGTAATATAGTGCATAGTACAAAAATGATGATAAATAAAATAATAACAATAACAATTATAACAATACCAATAATCAATAACTGAAGTACTAAACATAGACATATATACAAAAAACTAAACAAAACAAAACAAAAAACGAAAAACAAATGAGCAGATAGGAAAGTAGGTAACAAATAGTTTTTTTATTTTTATTTTTTTTCCTCCCTTCCTTCTTCTTCTTTTCCCTTTCTTTTTTCTTCCTTTTTTGTCTTTCCTTTTTCTAAGTTGTCTGCATTTTGTTCTTATTTTTTATTTTATTTATTTTATTTTATTCATGTATTTATTCATTTATTTATTTCTTATATCTTTTAACCCCACAGAAGGGGGAGTCAACAGTGCTCGAAATCAGTGCATATTCCAGTCTGGCAGACATACACTAGACTATTTAGTATAGCTCCTTCGTTTACTTCAAAACAAAGGAGCCAATCAGTGTCATAGGGTGGGACGACCCCATGACTGGCCGTTGTGGCTGGTGTGACGTTAAGCAGAAGCGACGGCAGTGTAGTCTTTTCAGATACACAACAATGACAGTGTGTGTTAGGTATCCCAGGGTCCAAATGGACTGGTCTATTTCCAGTGTTTTGTCGACTCTACCACATTTTCATTCCTTAAAAGATGAACAGAGGACGACTGTGGAAGAGTTTGTTAATGGAAATGATGTTTTCATTCTTCTTCTGAGCGGGTTTGGCTCAGATGGTTCCACTGGTGGGTACAGACGCCCATGGTTACTGTGGTACCCCCCTGGTTGTGTTGGTAGAGGATCCAGTCAAAGAGGCTGATAGTAAACTAGGGCTGACAGTAATGGAACTGGAGGAAGATATGACAATGTTGTTGTTTATTTAACCTTTTGAGGTCATTTGATGTTAGTTTAAATGAATGTTAGTGGATAAATGATGTGGTCGCAGCAGCTCAGTAAACAAACACTGATGTTGTTTAAGGTAGAACTTATATTTATTGGTTCATTATTATTTTAAATTGTCCATAAGCCTGCATGTGTTGGTTGTATTTATTGTTGTTGATGTTTATTCTTGATGTGGTTTTGGTTCCAATAACAAAAATCTGATATTCACAGAATATTCTGTTAATTCAACCTTTGAATAGTGTAGTGATAGTAACTGTTAAGTACTGATACTAGGATAATACACTGGTACTAATGATAGGACTAGCTTTTACAAATACGTTTAAGTCAAATAAAATACAATTAAATAAATAAACTATGCTTTAGAATTGTTATTATGTAATGCACCATGTTATTACATTTTCTAGAGAATAAAAAAGTTGCAAGTGCATTTTATAATTATCTTCTCAAAATTATTACTATGCATAAATTATTATAAAATGTGTTTAGGCAGTTTATTACAACATTTAATGAAAAAGTTTTTACATTTTGGATGTTTATTACAAGATGCGGCTCAACAAACTTCCTAAGGCCTGAACTCTTGCATGGCACGCATTTGTAATTTGTCTTTACTCAGTAAAAACACAGGAAAAAAAGAAAAAGGGTTGAATTTTTGGGAATATTGAAACTAAAGCATCCATTCAGAAGATGTCAGAGGTAATAATCAGTTCTGCAGAAGACTGAGAATGATGGAACGTCTTCCAGGTGAGATGGAAGAGGGAAAGCAGGACCCCCCAGGACCCCCCAGGACCCTCCAGGACCCCCCAGTGCTGCAGTTTGACAGCCCAGTTCTACATAATGGACAGGTAGATTTAAAACGTTAAAATAAAAGGACAAATATAATCATCATCTAATGTATGTAAAATAGAAGCAGGAAAAATGAAAAGAAAAAAAGTCACAATTATCAGATTGATAGATGAATAATTAATTAAATGAATGAAAATTTGTGAAAAGAAAATTAACAAAATAAAATGAATGAAAAAAAATTACAAAATTAAATCTAAACAAAATAGACACGAAAATGAATCAAAATAAAGACAAATAAGTGACAGACAGTCAGTCAGACAGACAGTCAGATGCAGTCAGACAGACAGACAGACAGACAGTACCTCTACACTTCTTCATACAGTGGCGTCTGTGGGTAAAGTTGTTTTCATTTCCTCCACATCCACTGAATATGAACACGTGACAGCGACGTGTGTCTGGATTAAAATAGAATCTTCTGATGGAACCAGAACATGTTCCAGTGTCGACTGGACTGGAACACTGAACACTTCTGCTGTCTGCTGAAACACACACACACACACACACACACGTTTGTTAAGGTCTAACCCTCCACCCAGGTAACTGACCATGAGCCTGGTTCTATGTCTGGACATGAGTCCCCAGGTCACCCATGGGTGCTGCTCCTTAGAAGGATGAGTTAAATGACAATAAAGTACTATCTTATCTTATCCACACACACACACACACATATATATATATATTTATATATATAGTTCTGCTGTATAATAATGTATAATATCTAGAGTAAATACAGTTTTTTTTCTGTTGTTTTGTTAAAGTACTTTATTTGTTATTATATTATACACTGTACAAGGAACTGTGGCCTCTACATTTAACTCCGTTGATGCCGTTGGGGCACCTGTAATGAGCAGTGGGCAGCCATAGGTGGCGCCCCTGGACCCATTTCCTGCTGTAGAACCAGGCTAACGGTCAGAATCACCTGGCTCGACAATTTGACCCAAACAAACATGTTTTTAGGTGATTGGAGAAACCGGAGCAGCCTTCTCACTGTGAGGTAAGAGCCCATGGTTACAGTAACTGTTGTTCATTTAAAGGGACAGTTCAGTATTTTTCAGAGGAATGTGTCTTTATTCTGGTGCACCCACACTGACTTACCCCCCACAGTGTCCTGTGAGCCCAGTTCTGGTCCGGGTTTTGGTCAAAGCCAAAGTAGTCCCGGCAGGTTTCCTGGGGTCAACAAAATAAAATGTGTTTCTTCTTAAATGAGTATGAGTGATTTATTTACATAACAAAACCATCACGGAACAAAAACGCACACCTTGTAATTGCTTGGACCTACTTTCTCTCAATGGGCCTTACTCACCTGGAACATTCAAATGACATTGAGGGGAACACCTGTTGCTACATATGTTTTCCTGAAGGCAATGTTGCATCAATGCTGCGTCCTGAAAAATCGTTCTGTCTTCAGACCTTCCATCATTTCCCCAAAGGGATCCTGGTCCATAGTTCAGGGTAAGATAAGGATAATTACGTCCACTGAAATGCATTTGTTAACACAGTTAACAGATTAGCATCAATGATAAATAGCGCTAACAGCCATTTAATTAACCTAATGTCATAATGAAATAAGAAAATATTGTTATTATTATTCTTTCCATTTGTGATTACCGTGTCGATGGTTGCACGTAGCCGCTGTAAACACTGCCAAACAACTGATGAAAGTAGTTTGCTAAGGCTCACAGCTGTTAGCAGTGACAACGCTAGTGCATTGATCGCTATTGAGAGAAAGTAGCTCCAAACAATTACGAGGTGTGAGTTTTTGTTCAGTGACAGTTTTGTTATGTAAATAAATCACTCATTCCAACACATACTGTTTTGAGAAGAAACAGGTTTTATTTTGTTGACCCCAGGAAACCTGCAGGGACTACTTTGGCTTTGACCAAAACCCGGACCAGAACTGGGCTCACAGGACACTGTGGGGGGTAAGTCAGTGTGGGTGCACCAGAGTAAAGACACTGATGACAAACACATTCATCTGAAAAATACTGAACTGTCCCTTTAATGTAAGCTCAGCTTTCATTAAATAAATGATAGTTTCGTCTTAAAAAATTAAGTGGCAAAGTTTCCACCTTCACGTCTTAAATTAATGGTAAAATATTTGCTGTTAAATAGTATATAAGACAATTGATTATTGATTTGGTTAATTAATAACCCCAGTAAAGGCTAAAGTGTGTGGGGTATAGAGTGTCTATGGTGCAGACAGGTTCCACTTCCTGTTTCCTACCGTTAGCCTGTGGCTTCAGCTGCTGCACACGTTTACTGGACACTGCACCCTCTGGAAAACAACATTTCATTCAGTTCTGTTTAATGATTTTATTTATATGAGTTCAGATGACAAATACTGAGCTAATGTCGACAAATACTGAGCTAATGTCGACAAATACTGAGCTAATGTCGATAAATACTGAGCTAATGTCGACAAATACTGAGCTAATGTCGACAAATACTGAGCAAATGTCGACAAATACTGAGCTAATGTCGACAAATACTGAGCTAATGTCGACAAATACTGAGCTAATGTCGACAAATACTGAGCTAATGTCGACAAATACTGAACTAATGTCGACAAATACTGAACTAATGTCGACAGATACTGAGCTAATGTCGATAAATACTGAGCTAATGTCGATAAATACTGAGCTAATGTCGACAGATACTGAGCTAATGTCGATAAATACTGAGCTAATGTCGACAAATACTGAGCTAATGTCGACAAATACTGAGCTAATGTCGACAAATACTGAACTAATGTCAACAGATACTGAGCTAATGTCGATAAATACTGAGCTAATGTTGATAAATACTGAGGTAATGTCGACAGATACTGAGCTAATGTCGACAAATACTGAGCTAATGTCGACAAATACTGAGCTAATGTCATCAAATACTGAGCTAATGTCGACAAATACTGAGCTAATGTCGACAAATACTGAGCTAATGTCGACAAATACTGAGCTAATGTCGACAAATACTGAGCTAATGTCGACAAATACTGAACTAATGTCGACATACACTGAACTAATGTCGACAAATACTGAACTAATGTCGACAGATACTGAGCTAATGTCGATAAATACTGAGCTAATGTCTATAAATACTGAGCTAATGTCGACAGATACTGAGCTAATGTCGATAAATACTGAGCTAATGTCGATAAATACTGAGCTAATGTCGACAGATACTGAGCTAAAGTCGACAAAAAGTTTGTGAAAAAGCACTATGAGTTTTTATTAGTATTTGATTTGATTTGATTTAATGAATTAATTATAGACTTTAATTAATATCAATTAATTTACTTTAATTAACCTTTTCCAACAGGTGCCAACAGGTATTAATACTAACCGGTACTAATTATAACAGGTGATAACCCTAACAGGTACTAATGCTAACAGGTTCTGTCAAGTATTAATGTTAACAGGTGCTAATGCTAACAGGTGCTAACCCTACAGTCTTACCATGTACTGGGGGTGCATGCAGCAGCTCAGCTTTTGGAGGGGGGAGGGTGTGGACCTCTGGAGCTGAAATGAGTTTTTCTACACAGACAGAAAATTATGTCATGGCCCAAAATAATTTAGTACATCACCATTAAATCAATAATTACATATGTCATTAATTAATTTAAATTGTATTAAAGTAACTTAAATTAAAATAATAATAATAGTGGTAGTATAATAACAGTAATAATTAGTGAAATAACAATATATGTTGTTGTTGTTTTTTTTACATCAAATGAATTTGTATTTTAATGAATTAATTAGCCATTTATGTATTTAACTCCCATTTTAATTAATTAATGACACAATTAAAGTAATTA
>CM035803.1:5783460-5985960 GCA_020466265.1 Siphamia tubifer
TGTCCATGACGTGGTGATGAGGCGTGAAGGAACATTCCCCTCTCGCTCTCTATGTGTATTTACTTTTACCAGAGTAACATCCAGCTAGGTTTGGTGCCGTTGCTTGTTCTGAAAATGTGCAGGGACAAAATCGAGGGTTTATTTCAATTCAATTTTATTTATAAAGACCCAAATCACAACAAAGTCGTCTCACAGGACTTTACAGAAACACAACCAATTACAGAGATATATGAAAAGTCCCAAGTATCCCATGTCCTTAGACCCTCCCCCTGTCCTTAGACCCTCCCCCTGTCCTTAGACCCTCCTTCTCGGCAAGAAAAAACTTCCAAACCCAGTGGGAAAAAGAAGAAATCTTGAGGAGAACCACATTGAAGGACAGATCCACTCCCATGGACAGACAGACTATAGATGAAAGTCCATTTATAAATGAAGGAGGGGGGGGCCAGTCCAGACACCAGACAGGCAAGGGAGGGGGTCTGGGGTCACAGGTCAGCACAGGCAAGTCACTGTAGATCCTGTCGTCCATGGCTCCCACGCAGACACTGTCAAGAGAGCCACCACTCCCCCAGAGACACATGAACCGGTTTGATCCAACATTTTTTTTCCAATTTGTGCAACAGCTACTGTGGCGCCGTCTTCTCTTGTAGATGCTAATGCTAATGCTACTTCAGATTCACAGCAATGGAGGATGGATTTGACCCCAGATGGGTGACACTAAAGTCCATCTGATGTCCATCTGATGTCCATCTGATCCGCTAGCTAACTCAGGTTAGCTAGCGGATGCTGCTCATATCACTCAGGTTAGCTAGCGGATGCTGCTCATATCACTCAGGTTAGCTAGCGGATGCTGCTTATATCACTCAGGTTAGCTAGCGGATGCTGCTTATATCACTCAGGTTAGCTAGCGGATGCTGCTCATATCACTCAGGTTAGCTAGCGGATGCTGCTCATATCACTCAGGTTAGCTAGCGGATGCTGCTTATATCACTCAGGTTAGCTAGCGGATGCTGCTCATATCACTCAGGTTAGCTAGCGGATGCTGCTCATATCACTCAGGTTAGCTAGCGGATGCTGCTCATATCACTCAGGTTAGCTAGCGGATGCTGCTTATATCACTCAGGTTAGCTAGCGGATGCTGCTCATATCACTCAGGTTAGCTAGCGGATGCCTCTTCAGATGCTGTGCATGATGCTTGTGTTTATGCACCGAGGGAGAAAGAGAGGGAGGGAGAGAGAGAAAGAATAACAATTTTAAGTCAACTTGTGCTATGGGAGTCGATGTGTCAACATTTCTGTTAATGCCTTAACACACACACACACACACACACACACACACACACACACACACACACACACACACACACACAGATATATACACGTGGAGAACTACAAGTGCCAAAATTAAATGAATAGATCATTAAATAATTAATTAAAGTGTGAATTAAATAGATAGATGTGTTACGTCATTAAAATAGCATTTGAGGTAAAATCATATATTATTATATGACTAATTAATTAATTAATTAATTAATTAATTATTTCCTGGTCCTTGTGTTGCAGTGGATCATGAATTTATTTTATCTGTCAACCTCCTCCATCAAAGTCAGTGGGTGCGACTTAACAGCTGATTGTTCCCCTGTGGGCGGGCTTTAACAGCTGATTGGTTGTCCTGCACATCCAGTCCAGTCAAATAGATTCCAGATAAAGGATGATTCAGAGCTTGTGAACACATTGCCATACAATGGGTGACCTTTAACCTCAATGTTTGTTTGGATACTTTAGGAAAATAAACTCTAGACTCTGGCTCCAACACTTCCAATGGACTGGATTGGACTAGATTCACCTTAGCCCCGCCCACCATGACGGACGAGGTTGACAGTAAAATAAATTCATGATCCACTGCAACAGAAGGACCAGGAAATAATTAACTTAAATAAATAGAACCAACACAATATATTCAAAGAACACAGTAATATTAATGAAATAACCATAGAATGACTCCTTTAATAAATTAATGAAACATTTAAAGATGCATTTATCTATCATGTTTATTCTTCTGTATATATACAAGAAAATATGAATGTGAATCTAATACTCTGGACTTTTCAAGGTCCAGGAATTCATGTTAGGAGTACATTAATCATGGTGGTGGTGGTGGTGAAGGGGGGGTTGGGGGTCCCCTGAGTGTATTTTGAGTTTATTTATTTGTTTATTTATTTGACAGGGACAAATGCAGTCTAACACAGTTACACGTTTGCAGCTGATGTGATGTTTATAAAGCTGTGGAAAAAATTAAAAGAACACGGATATTTTCCTGTGGATTCATCACGTCTACACACGTACACTATTATTATTATTATTAATTATTATTAATATTATTATTATTATTACCTCCGTGAAGGAGGTTATGTTTTACCTCGAGTCTGTTTGAGAGTTTCATCAAAATCCATCCATAACTTTTTGAGTTATCTTGTTGACAGAGATGTGTCAAGGAAGAAACCGTTACATTTTGAGCTATAAAGGTCAAAGGTCAAGGTGACAGTCAAGGTCAACAGTTCAAACACATCAGTGGTGATATTTCAGAATCCAGACCAGATAGTATCAGGTGGTTTTTTTCCTTCACTTCATCTGACCTTCTGACCTCAGATGAGATAACACCCATAGGCTCCATGACGTCGCGTAAAGACATCATAAATTTAGATTTCAATCCAGAATATTCCACAGATGTTCCCTCTAACAGAGTAACACTGACTTTTTCAATTTGTTCTACACTTCATTTTCCTAAAAATTTCAATTCTCCTTCAGTTCACATCAAATATTTCATGTTTTCCCCTTCAGACTTCTTATTAAAACAGAGACGTACATGGCTTGAAATCAGTAACTGTGGACGTTATCTGAGGACATGAAGACCTCAGGACATTTGGGTTTGTCTTTAGGGACTCTCTACTTACTACCACGTAAGTGTGCAGTGTTGTACCTCAACGAGTTCGATGAACGATCGTTCACGAACTATATCATATTTTTGACGAATGTGAACGACTCGTTCACTTTTGCCAAATGAACGGGAAGTTGTGAACGCAGTTATTCTGACATTTATTGAACTGTGCTCTTATTTAGTTCACATTTAGTTCTTATCACGTTGTAATTATTGAGTCCTATAAGGAATAAAATGGGATCAAAACACAACATTATCATAGATGTAATTTTTGTATTATTCTGAACTAATGTTGGAAACATAATGTTGTGGAATAGAGAGAGAGAAGAGAGAGAGAGAGAGAGAGAGAGAGAGAGAGAGAGAGAGAGAGAGACAGAGACAGACAGAGAGACAGAGAGAGACAGACGAGAGACAGACAGAGACAGAGATTTCCTGACTACAGTCAGGATAACGTCAGGAACGGTTAATAATAAGTTTACAATAATAACACAAAAAAAGAAGGAAAAAGTTCATTTTAGGATCCATGAACTTCTAGTTGATAATTTGGAAGAATGAACGATGAACTGAACTAATTCATATTGACTAACTTGAACTGAACTTTGAACTAGTTCCTAATCAAGGTGAACTTTCCCAACAGTGTAAGTGTGATGTTGTTTAGAACTTTAGAAGAGTTAGTCTAAAAATAGAGTTTTGTGTCAGCGAAAAGAAACGCCCTAATCACTTCCATACTGACACAGTTTGGCTCAAAACGGTAAAATGTGAATTTGTCAATGTTCATCCCTTTAATGTGCAGTGTCCTGCCTAAATAAATAAATAAGTGATAGATGTGAACACTTCCTGTCTGTGTTCCATTTCCTGTGTGGACATGGTCAGCTGGTCTCTGAGGTCATGTGACTCTGTTGTGTGTGTCTGCATAATGTGCAGTGCAGCAGGTGAAGGTCACTGGTTTCCACGGGGACAGATCACTTTGTCATCCTGGCTGTATGTCAGTGATAACATGCCATCTTAATACTTTGATGGATGTGTTATTGTGCTGCGTGCGAGGACATATTTTATGTTGATGGGACAACGTTACAGCTGCAGGCGATGACAGATTCCACTGGAAACACCAGCACCAGCCTGTTCTGTCCTTTAACCTGCAAACTACGCCTTTAAGGACAATTCAGCAAGGATTAGTTTATCCCTATTGAACCTTATTAAGTGATTTAGCACCATTTACTACCCCCCCCCCCCCCAACACACACACACACACACAAAAAAGGGGAGAGGGCTATTGTTCATCTTGCCCGACATTGGTTGGGAGAGAATATTGTGTGTGTGTGTGTGTGTGTGTCTGCAGAGACATATGCTATAACTCAATGAATACTGTAGATATCACTATGAAATTACATGGGCATATACATATAGCTAATGTGTATCAGATGCATTTGAGTAAAGGTCAAAGGTCAAGGTCACAATTAAATAAAAGGTAAAAAAAACATTATTGTTTCTCAGGAAAAGAGGGTCACAGAACTTTCAGATTGGTACCAAATAATATGGAATGAAGATTTCTACAATTTCTACAATTCTCTGGAGGTCAAAGGTGACATGTTGTTAAATTAACTCAAACTTTGTTTGTGTCAAACATAGACATATCACGCTATAACTTAATCAATACTGGATATATTATAATTTTTATCAATATTGCAAAAGGTCAAAGGTCAAGGTCGCATTCAGCAGAAAGAAGACAAAATCACATTATTGGCTGTAATTCAACAACAGGTTGTCATAGAAACTTGAGATTGGCACAAAATTAGGCATGCTCTGAATACAAGTTTTTGTTTTGGTTCAGTTGGTTTGACAGAAAATACTGGAGCCATTTTTATACATTTTTCAGTAAAGGTGTGAGGTGGTCCAGAATAGATCCAATGTATGAATGTGTGAATGAAGGTCAAAGGTCACAGATCACATTGTGATCAGAGATAGGTCAAAGGTCATGAATGTCCTTTTCATTGCATTCCTGTATACTCAATTCTATTATAATATTATAATTATATTTCGCATTTAGCTTGTTTTTGCTAATACTATTGATGTGCAATGACATCAGAACCTGGAAGGACAAATTTCAAGATTCTAGGTCACAGGTCAAAAGTCATAGTAAAGATCAAAATCAAACTTTGGATATAACCTTTGAACTCTTCATCTTCCAGACAATCAGTACCAAAATGGTGGTTGTTGAATTCTGCATCTTGTGTGAACAGATTTGACCTATTGTTGACCCAAGAGGTCAAAGGGTAAAATGGATTGTAACAGAAAAACCAGTGAACATAGAGACTTAGTTATGAATCTTGAAAGAAATCCTGGCATTGAACTTGAGTGACTTTAAAAGGTCATAATCGAGGTCATATGATTTTAAATGGTCATAACTTCAAACAGAGTGGTGATGAGTACTCAGTTACTATTAATAAGTACTTACTATTACTATTGTTGACAGATAGAAAACTACATGCAGGCTCCAAAATGGCATCATGACCCTTGACCTTGAGTATAGTTTCATATTTTGAGAGGGAGGCGCCCATTAGGGGCTTGTTGTGCCTGGAAACATATATTATAGAATTTTTTTACGAGGGCTAGAGGTGGAAGTTTGGGTCTTTCAGGGCTAAAGATCTGTCATTTAAGGGTTAAATGACAGACCGTTTTCCCTCCGATGATTTGACCCCGGTGACTTTTGGAGTGTGTGTGTGTGTGTGTGTGTGTGTGTGTGTGTGTGTGTGTGTGTGTGTGTGCGCAGTGTTGGCAAAAAAAAATCACCGAAAGCCGCTTGATGATGTCACGCTGACCTCCAGAAATTGTGTGCACATAGGTAATGCCATTATGCTAAAGGACACTGTTAGCTACTTTTTAAAGGTCATAGGTCATCAGCAGCACAGTGTGAGAGTGTTGCAGAGTGACAAGGGAGGGGAGGGTGAGATAACCCCCTAAACAATGATGATTGGCTAAGGTTTAGTCAGATTGAGTCTTCAACCAATCAGAGAAACAAGGTGGGCGGGTGTTATTTACAGAACATAAAGAGATGGTGAGTGAGGATGGGGACAGTGAGAAGACACTGTCTGACAGATGGACGTAAGGACACCACTGGGGGGGGGGTTAACGCAATAGTCACTTTTACTAATAACTTGTTACTTTTATAGTGGAGTAACTCAATTACTTTTTGGGAGATGTAACTAGCAACCAGAACTAATTAGTATTCAGAGAATGCCTAATCTCGCCCCGGTTTTGTGCCAATCTCAAGTTTCTATGACAACCTGTTCTTAAATTAGAGAAAATAATGTGATTTTGACCTTTCTGCTAAATATGGCATTGACCTTTGACCTTTTGCAATATTGATAATTTTGTTATATGTATATCTGTGTCAGTGTGTGTAATATCATAATAATATATCCAGTATTGATTAAGTTATAGCGTGATATGTCTATGTTTGACAGAAACACAGTGTAACAGATGCTGATTTTGCCACATGTCACCTTTGACCTCCAGAGATCTCAAAAACTATTGGTCATAGGTGATAACACGAGTTATGAGAATTGTATAAATCTTCATTCCACATCGGTTTGGTACCAATTTGAAAGTTCTGTGACCCTCTGTTCTTGAGTTATAACCCATAATGGGATTTTGACCTCTTAGGTAATTGTGACCTTCACCTTTGACCTTTACTCAAATGAATCATTGCATCTGATGCACATTAGCTATATGTATATGAACATGTCATTTCATGGTGATATCTACAGTATTCACTGAGTTATAGCATGATATGTCTCTGCAGACACACACACACAGTGATTACAATACTCTCACCCAACACTGGTTGTCATGGTAACAGATGCTAACAGATTTATGGCTTGAATTCCTTTTGCTCATCGTCAGACAGAAACTGACTGAACATGTGTGAACTTGAAAATCTGATAAAGATACAAAATATGAAGGAAAGAAAGAGAAGAATACAAACACAGAGGTGGTAAAAGTACACACAAGTACACACATTCTGTAATCAAGTACAAGTACACACATTCTGTAATGAAGTAAAAAGTACACACATTCTGTACTGAAGTAAAACTACATACATTTTGCACTGTAGTATAAGTACAGCTACTGGTGTATAAAATAACTTTTTTTGTACTTTTACTGCAGTCAGAGTCAGCTGTGCCTTGTCAGTGCTTTTCTAGAAGCTTCTTTTTGTCAAGGTGTCAGTGTGAGGACAGAAGGACTCACCCGACACCCTACACGTTTCCTCACACGCCTGTAGCGTCTGAAAGTTGTTGGCGTTTCCTCCGCAGCCTCCGTACTGGAAGTCCTGGCAGCGTCCCGTCTCCACATTGAAGAAGAAGCGGTCCTTCAAGGCCTTGCAGGGTCCTGGATCTTCCTTGAAGGCGCACAGCTCATTGAAGATGAGGTGCTCAGACGCCGGCCCATCTGCCGAAGCGTCAAAGGAAAGAAAGTAGATTAGATTAGATAGTATTAGACAGAGGTGGTAAAAGTACTCACAGTCTGTACTTAAGTAGAAGTACAGGTACTTGTGTGAAAAAAGTACAAGTACTGATTCAACTCAAATGGAAAAAGTAAATCTTCTGAATTGTAATAAAGTAAAAACTAAAACTACATTTTTTGTTTGTCATGAATGCAATTCTACTTATTGAAGCAGGAAAAATCTGAAAACTTTCAAAAGTGTCGAAAATAAATCCTTTAAAAGTGAGTAAGTCTGAGAACGGCTCCGACAACAGACATTTTTAAGACTCAACTTAAAACGCACTTATTTAAATTAGTGTTTAATTGTTTGCCTCTCTCCTCTATTTCTTTCTATTTTATATTTGTGTATGCTGTTTTTATTGCCTGGTTTGTAAAGCACTCTGTGTACCTGTACTGAGAAGGGTGCTATATAAATAACATTTTACTTACTTACTTACTAGATGATGTGTTTAATCAGGTCACAGTTAGTTTTGTGGGAAATTTAGGAAAAATTAAGGGGAAAAATAAATCACAATTGAGTTTAAAAAAAGTCATGAGATTTTTAAAGTTATAGAAATATGAGATTTAAACAAAAATGCATACTTTTAAGATAAAAAGTCAAGTTATGAGATAAAATGTCAAAATGTTAAAGTAGAAAGACAAAATTATGAGACAAAAAGTCTAGATTGGATAGATAGATAGATTGGGCGGCTGTGGCTCAGTTGGTAGAGTCGAAGTGTCTGTGGCAAGACACTGAACCCTGACTTAGGCTCCCAGTAGGGCTGACCTTTGACCTTAGAAACCTACTGTGTGTATGAGTGTGTGTGTGAATGGGTGAATGTGAGGCTAATGTAAAGCGCTTTGAGCACCATGAAGGTGGAAAAGAACTATATAAGTGCAGAACATTTACCATTTAGATTGTGAGATAATAGTCATATAACTATAATATATAAAGCCACAGTCCCTCCTCGACTGATTTTTCATACTGTCACATCTGTTTAGTTTGAAAAAGTGATGAGTCTATTTTGAGAATGTAAAGAGTATAAAGTACAGATATTTATATAAAAATGTAGGGAGTAAAAATAAAAAAGTGACCAAAGAAATAAATACGCTAGTACAGTACAGATACCTAAAAAATCTACTGAAGTACAGTAACACAGTACTTTTACTTCAGTACTTTCCACCTCTGATATTAGATAGTACTCCTTCAGGGAAATAACAGTACTTCAGTTGACATCACATGACATCATCACATCACATGACATCATCACATCACATGACATCATCACATCACATGACATCATCACATCACATGACATCATCACATCACATGACATCATCACATCACATGACATCATCACATCACATGACATCGTCACATCACATGACATCATACCCCAGGAGAACACAACAATTACAGCAGCAGACATGTTATTATGTCCACATGTTGAAGTGTCCTTGGCCAAAGACACTGAACCCTTAGTCTCCCAGTAGGACTGACAGAACCTTGGAACCTACTGGTGTATGAGTGTGTGTGAATGGGTGAATGTGAGGCTAATGTAAAGAGCTTTGAACCATGAAGGTGGAAAAGAACTATAGAACTGAAGAACATTTGCTGTTGGTTTTGGTCAAGTAACAACTGAGTGTTGTCCCAATTCATAGGGTTTGATTTTCAAGCCCTACCCCTTATAGCTCCGTTTGTAGGGGCAGGGGTAGGGTTAAGGGGTGAAATGAGATTCAGTCTCAGTCAGGGTTTAGTGCCTCAGCAGAAAAGCCCAGACTTCCCACACCCCAGCTACCTCAGCCAGCTCCTCCAGGGGAATCCGGAGGCATTCCCAGTCCAGCCGAGAGATATAATCCCTCCAGCGTGTCCTGGGTTGACCCCGAGTTCTCCTCCCAGAAGGACATGCCCGGAACACCTCCCCAGGGAGGCGTACAGGAGGCATCCTCACGAGGTGCCCGAGCCACCTCAACTGGCTCCTCTCGACATGGAGGAGCAGTGGCTCTACTCCAAGTCCCTCCCGGATGTCTGAGCTTCTCAGCCTATCTCTAAAGCTGATCCCGGCCACCCTGCGAAGGAAACTCATTTCGGCCACTTGTACCCGGGATCTCATTCTTTTGATCATGACCCAAAGCTCATGACCATAGGTGAGGGTTGGAATGTAGAACGACCAGTAAATTGAGAGCTTCGCCTTCTGGCTTAGCTCCTTCTTCACCACAACGGACCGGTTTAACACCCGCATTACTGCGGATGTTGCACCAATCCGCCTGTCAACCTCCCGCTCCATCCTTCCGTCACTCGTGAATAAGATCCCAAGGTACTTGAACTCCTCCACCAGAGGCAGGACCTTCCTCCCGACCCGGAGAGGGCACTATTCCCTTTTCTGGCTGAGGGCCATAGCCTCAGACTTGGAGGTGCTGATCTTCATCCCAGCCGCTTCACACTCAGTTGCGAACCGCTCCAATGAGAGCTGGAGGCCGCTGCTCGATGGGGCTAAGAGGACCACATCATCCACAAAAAGCAGAGACAAGATCCTCCCGCCCCCGAACTCAAGCCCCTCCCCCACCCGGCTGCGCCTAGAAATTCTGTCCATAAAAGTTATGAGCAGAATCAGTGACAAAGGGCAGCTCTGGTGGAGTCCAACCCTCACTGGAAAACGGTCCGACTTTTTACCGGCTATGCGGACCAGACTCTCGCTCCTTCGGTACAGGGACTGAATGGCCCCCAGTAGGAGACCCTCCACCCCATACTCCTGGAGTACCCCCCACAGGATCGCCCTGGGGACACGGTCGTAAGCCTTTTCTTTTACTTTTAACACATATTTCATATAAAATGTATAACTTTTAATACTGTTCAAAGGGTTTAGGGGGATAGTATTGGGGGCCTTGGAATCAATCAGGCCTTTTATATGTAAAATGCGACTATTTCCAAAAAATTAACGATATGAAAACACTTATGGAACGAATTAATTCCGTAAGTAGAAGTACCACGGTATATTATATATATATATATATATATATATATATATATATATATATATATATATGTATATATATATATATATATATATACACACATATACATACACACACTCATAAATAGAACATTTTACATTACACATACACACATGAGTCAGAAGTGGACTATGAGTCAAACCAAACTAATGAAACTCATGCATCATCACAAACGCTGCAATAAACCCATAACTGGAACTGTTCTTCACTAACACGTCTGACTGGGAATAACTATCTTCTTATATCATCATATCAGTTTTCTTCATTTTACTGAATATTTTGGTCATTTTTTGTTTATTTTATTGATTATTTTGGTCATTTTGGTTGAATTTAGCTCATTTAATGATACCTTCCCAAACCAAACTGTATGAAAGGGTTAAAACTGTCCCGCCTATGTGGGTCCAGATGGTTGTTGCTCAATAAGTGCCTGTGGAATTCTGAACATGGGCAGAGTCTCAGCTTGTTTAGTGAATCAGAAGATTATCTTTTATCGGCTTTTCTTGTTCCTTTTGCAGTGAAGCTTAAAGCGCCGGCAGCAGAAGCACAAAGAACAAAAACTAAAACCAGCCCATAATCCCTGAGTCAGTGAAATTCAACCCACAGCGTGTTACTGGGGTGGATCTGAACAGCTGATTGGTTCCCCTGCACATCAACATTCACCTTTCATTGAACCCATTCCCATACACTGGGTGACCTTTAACCTCTACATTTGTTTGGATACTTTAGGAAAATAAACTTTATTGACATCTGGTAAAAATCTAGACTCTGGCTCCGACACTCCCAATGGACTGGATTGGACTAAATTCACCTTAGTCCCACCCGCTTACTTTGATGGATGAGGTTGACAAATAAAATAAATGTATAATCCACTGCAACAATTAATTAGTCAAATAATAATATAAGGTTTTACATCAAATTAATTGGAATATTAATCAATTAGTAACACATTTATCTATTTAATTCATATTTTAATTAATTCATGACATTAAATAATAATTTGTCCATTTAATTCACATTTAATCAATTAATGACATATCTAATAACACATGTATCCATGTAATTCCAATTTTAATGCATTAATGAATAATTTAATAACACATTTCTCTATTTAATTCCAATTTTAATGTTCTAAAAACACTAACGATAAACGTGCCAATGTGCGTTTGTCAACGAATAAAAACAAGATGAAAATGTCTGAGCGATGCGAGATGGAAAGAGTTCAACTTTTAGAACAGCGCCAATGTCAAATTATATTACGGACCAATCAAAGCAAGGAGGAGGCGGGACAACTACAGTGTGTTAATGTTTACACATACAATGGATCTAACATGAAGTGAATGATGTCTGTGTAACTTAGCAACAACACGGACTCACTTGGGGGAAAGTGCCCAGGAGACAAAGTTTTTAAGTTCTCTGCACTCAAAACACCTGTGGACACAGGTCATCATCATCATCATCATCATCATCTCCCGCTTCATCTGGGTCCAGGTCATGGGCACAGCGTCCCCAGTACAACAGCCCAGGCTTCCCTCCCCCCAGCTACCTCAGCCAGCTCCTCCAGAGGAATCCAAAGGCGTTCCCAGACCATCTGAAAGATATAATCCCTCTAGCGTGTCCTGGGTCGACCACAAGGTGTTAGAACTGGCTCTTATTAATTGCCACGTTTATGTACTTGCATTTAAATATATTTACACTCTAGCATTTTTTTGAACATCTGAATCCAATTGTTAGAAATTATTGTAAATGTTTTCTGTTCAGTTTCTCCTGTGCTCTGTCTCTGTGTGTCTCTGAATATTTTCCCAGATACTGGAACCTGGAGCTGCTTGGATCCCAAGGACGAGCGATAAGAGTTTCAAAGGTCCATTGAGCAGAAATCATCATAATGGGGACCAGTGGAAACCATTTGGACTGATAAATGCCACTTCTTCAAGAAACTGTCAAAATAATGTTTATGTCATTACATTGGTTGTTGTTAATGATGTCCCCACCCCTTTAGCTGACGTATGTACAGGGACTTTTTAATAAGAGGAGATGTCTAAGTCAGGACAGCAGAGCTTGTTTGTCCTCGCTCTCCCATGCATGTGTAATTGAAACTGTCTCATTGTCTCTTTGTTCCTGTCCTGTGTTATTTAGTGTTCGGTTAAAGAGGTGAACCTATCACAAGGTCTCCTCCCAGGTGGACGCCTCCCCAGGGAGGCATCCAGGAGGCATCCTCACGAGGTGCCCAAGCCACCTCAGCTGACTCCTCTGGACATGGAGGAGCAGCAGCGGTCTTCTCAGCTCAGTCCCTCCCGGATGTCTGAGCTTCTCACCCTATCTCTAAGGCTCAGCCCCGCCCACCCTGCGAAGGAAACTCGGCCTCGTGTACCCATGACCTCATTCTTTGGGTCATGACCCAAAGCTCATGACCATCGGTGAGGGTCTGAATGTAGATCGACCGGTAAATTGAGATTTTCTCCTTCTGACTTAGCTCCTTCTTCACCACAGCGGACCGGTTTAACACCCACATTACTGCGAATGCCGCCCCAATCCACCTGTCGACCCCCCGCTCCATCCTTGTGTCACATGTGAATAAGATCCTGAGGTATTTAAACTCCTCCACCTGAGGCAGGACCTCCCCCCCGACCCAGAGAGGACAGTCTACCCTTTCCCAGCTGGACACAGGTCCTTACGTATAAACACTGTAAATGTAGCTTGTCATAAACACATTAAAACACACAGTTCTACCAATAAACCTCAACTCCTGAAAGACGTTATGACTGATTTATTTAATAAATATCATGTTTTCATATTGTCTTTCTACTGTCGGCCTCCATTTTTCTTTTGAATCAGGTCTATTTGGGTTATTATTATTTCTTATTTAGAATAGGTTATAGCGTATGCACACTATATATGTATAGGTATACGTAGAAAACAGTAGTTTTCTACTGTAGACCTCCATCTGGTTACAGATATTTCTTTTGAATCGGTCTACTAGTTTTGTGATGAACATTTTATCTGTACAGTATTTGATATACTGTGATCTTCAGTTTTTATTTCATTTCAATGTGTTTGCTCAGTTATGAAGGCAGCTGTAGTGTTGTGATATTTTTGTGTTATTTCTAATAAAATAAAGAAGCACGGAGGTTTAATTCGTTAAAATCAATTCAATCAGACATGTAATCAATGTTAGTTGTAGAACATAACTCAACTGGAATTAATACACAAGAATATGCCTGAAATAAACAGAAAAATACTGACATGTTTGGACTAAAACTGGACCTTATGTTAATGTCTGACAAAAAGTCTTTTAGTCGACTAAAATATGACCAACAAAAATTATTTGTGAAAAACTAAAAGTGACTAAGAATGACCTTTGACAAAAGACTAAAATGAAAAGTAAGAAAATTAACCATGGTTGTCATTTTTAGTCCTCTTTAGCTTGGGTTGTACCGCTCATGTACACGTGAGCGTTTTCAGCGCAGACATGAGAATATTATTATTTTTTAAACAGTTCATCTGCAGTTTTGTCTTTTTTGGCGTGTGATGAAAAAGAGCTTTCGGAAAAGCTGAGGACGCACAAACTAAACACATTCCAGTGCGAAGCATCTGACAGAATATGAAATCTCCCGCTAATTAAGGCGTCCGCTGGAACAGGAAGTGCTCCTTCCAATCATGCAAATATCAGCCGGTGTTTCCTGTGGAGTTTCACGTAGAGATCAAAGCTTTTGGCGTTACTTCCAAAACGCTTTCACCACAGATCAAAGGAAACGTGGATGATTAAGGCCTGAAGGCGAAAATACTGAGAAGATACACTGTGGTGGGCGGAGCCTCAGCACAAGCAACACTGCACTTCCTGTTTGGATTGGATGAGACTGGACCTGGACCTGAGGTTGGACCTGGGACTGGACCTGGGGCTAGACCTGGACCAGATCCAGGAGCAGGACTCCAGCCCTTGTTAACCTTTAACCTTTAACTCAAACCAAAATTGACTCTCAGGCAGTTCCTCATAAACATCAAACACACCCTCGAAAAATAAAATATATAACATTTTTTTAAATAACTTATGTATCATTCATGTATTTATAATAACAGTAATAATAATAATAATAATAATGAATATTATTGACTTTAATTTATTTTAAATAGTTTAAATTAATTGAAGGCACAACAGCACATATTTATACTGACATTTTATATTAGACCTGTTTATATGACATTTTATTCCTGTTTAATTCAGAATAAAGTTTTATTCCTCTTTCAGATGAACCATGTAAACACCTAATTTCTGTTGAAAATGATAATTCACAATTAAACTAAATTCTGAATAAATTAGCTGGTTTATTATGATGTTAATTCTGAATTCAATAATTCCTCTGACATACAGTATAAAAATGTCATTTTTTTCCCCCAATCTCATGCAGCCTTAGATGAAAGGAGACGCTGGACAGGTTCATTGGCCCACTTGTCCACAGTGGGGCTGAACGATTTTGAGAAAAATATTTCATTGCAAGATATTGCATCATGATTTATAAGGCAATGTCTGCATTATAAATATCAGTTATGATTTATGTGATTTAAATCAAGTTTCATTGCAAAGTAATTGAAAAACAATAAATTGCATAAAGGTTAATGCAACTGAGGGGAGACCGTTTATGAACACTGAGTGTCTGAGGAACAACAACAGTTACAACTAAAACAATGGTAATAAAAAAAAGAGTAAACTTTCTTGTTTACTTTTGCTTCTTTTACTTTTCCCATTAACCTTCACGTACCCTGGGGTACGCACGGGTACCACTGATGTGTGGGTCGATGTAGAAATGACCCATAACTTTTTTATTTTTTTTTTTAAACTAGCCTGCCAACAACTCAAACCGTATATTTTATATATATATATATATATATATATATATATATAATATACGGTTTGTTGTTGTTGTTGGACCCGCATTTTTTAAAAAGTAGTTAATGGTCTTTATGAACATCAATTAACCTTTGACCTTACTCACATACCTCCAATTATTGCTGTGTTAAACTTCCATGTCATTGTTTATAAGTTAATATGTTGACAAAATATTTTTGTTCTGCTTCAGCATTCAAAAGTTAAACACTAACGCAGCATCTAAACCAGGGGTCGTAACCTGTAACCTGTTTCCATGGAAACGAAAACACTGGGAGCTGCTCATCATCTTTAAAAATCTCAGTGAACGTGTCCCAAACCTTACTTTTTTTGTTTGGATGTTTCTGGAGCTTCCACTCTCCTAACTTTATTTTCTCTCTCACTCCCTCCGTAATGTAGGATACTGACCACGATGGACGCCTTCACAGAAATTCAGTTAATGAAGTGTATGTAGCCTACTTACAATCGAAAACATGACAAAACTCATTGTTTAAAAATATTTTTCAATGACCCACAACTGCGAGTGACCACGGGTGACCGCAGGCACCCACTAACTTCAGGTCAGCCCACATATCACTAACAGGTACAGAAAGGATATGAAATGTGTGTAAAGTGTACACTTGTAGAATGTCTATAAAAGTATTCATACAGTTTATTTTTAACTTTTAAATTTTTTGCTATTTCATCAACTTGATCAGTAAATAAAAACACCAAATACTCAATAATTGTTCATTTTAAATGTCTTTAAATGTCGTGTTTATAATGCAAACCATATTTTTTCATGCAAAAAACACATTTGTTTTTTTCAATCTACTCCATAAAAATGTCATCACATATGATTAGAAGTTTACATTCTTGTAAACGTCAGTGATTCACAGCATCATTGGTTAATTTTCATTATTATTATTGTTGGCGCTAGGCAAAAACCGAACAATACACAGCCATCTAGTGGAGAAAAAAAAATTGATTTCCTCTTCTTCCAAATATGGTCATAGTGAGGTCAGAGGTTAAAAAGGGTTCAGTGGTTAATTTAGATCCTTACCTCTGAAATGAAGCCCAGATAAAAACAGGATTTGTGCCATAGTAGTTTATGGATGAAAAACACTGGTTATAATAAAAGTAATGGTACGTTTGTCATACATACCGTGTACACATGCTAGTGGTGCAGTGGCACAAAATGAAAACCGAGCACCTCAAATAAATTGCCCCCCCCCCATGAGTCTTCCACAGTCACTCGCTCACACACAGAAAATGAGCAAGCGAGAGAGAGATCAATATTTCAGTACCACACACATACAGCTGTTGTTTAATTATGCCCTCTCTCCACTGTTAACTGCGCACACAGCGACAAAGCAAAAAGGTGAAACGTGCTGTTACAGTTCACAAGAAGTTCCAGATTCTTCCATATGCTACAGGCGTTAAATACATTTATATGTAAAGGCTGAAATACGACAATTTAATGAAGCACCTGCTGACACAGTGTTTACTAAAGCTTCTGTGAAGAGCTAAGTAGCCTAGCACTGTGCTAATAGTACACTTGGAAATGACAGACCCGAGAGATAAATGTTCAGATCAGTTACTGTGCAGATACTTGACCATGACACTGACAGAGCGAGTACTTTAATAACAACTACAGATAAGTACCTGGTGTTTATGAATTCCTCAACTGGTGACATGACATGTGTTGCTAGCTTAATAATAATAGGTTGATTAACGTACAATGTACATTAACATCACCCACCTCCACAAACGGCCAGATGACTGTGTCACCCGCCGCACTGCAAAGCACTCAAACCATACACAATTCCTTGAACTTGGCAAGAATGCTTTTGGAATGTTTTCAATTTATACTTAGCTTTTCACATAAATCATATTTTGCATTTACAAAGTGAGATGTTCTTCCAGAGTAAATCCTGAAAAACTAAAATGAAAGGAGTGCACACTTTAATAAAAAAGGCTCATGATGGTGTGTGATCCTACCCAGAGTTTGCATGTAATTATGAACTGAAGGCTCCTTCCATAGATGGATAAATAATGGTGCCTGCATGTGTGTGTGTGTGTGTGTGAGGGGGGCACCACACAATGCCACTTGGTCTGTGGGAAACACTGTCGTCTGTTCATTTTCTTTTATTTACAATGTGTAAATTTTAGTTGTCCCAAATTTGAGAGATGCTAAAATGAACAACTTAGGAATTCTAACCTTATTTAAATTCTGAAAAATAACGTGACTTACAACCTGATACTGGAGGGTTGAAGAAAATCTCACGAATTAAAAAAAAATAAAATTTGATCAATGGTTCAGTAGCATCAAAACAACTGCACTTTTGTAAAAGAATGTAGGCAACATAATCAACAGAGTAGAACCTTTTTACTCTGGCATGGGAGTGCAGATGTGAAATTATTGACAAAACAAAACAGAACAAGTGTTCAAAGAATGCCTAATCTCACCTGTTCTTGAATTACAGCCAATAATGTGATTTTCACCTTTCTGCTAGAATGTGACTTTGACCTTTGACCTTTTGCAATATTGATAATTTCATTATATGTATATATGCATCAGTGTGTGTAATATTATGATAATATATCCAGTATTGATTAAGTTATAGCATGATATGTCTATGTTTGACACAGAAACAGTGTTACACAAGTTAATTTGGTGACATGTCACCTTTGACCTCCAGAAATCTCAAAAAATATTGTTCGTAGGTGATAACACCAATTATGAGAATTGTAGAAATCATCATTCCGCATCATTTGTTACCAATCTGAAAGTTCTGTGACCCTCTGTTCTTAAATTATAGCCCATAATGTGATTTTGATCTTTTAGTTAATTGTGACCTTGACCTTTAACCTTTATTCAAATGGATCATTGTATCCAATGCACATTAGCTATATGTATATGTGACCCGCCACCACGAAACCAGGCATAAGTCGCGCTGAGCCGTTCAGAGCTACAGCCAAATTTAGGCTGGAAGGTGATTTGTTATTAGTGTTTACACCTTATCAAAAAACGGTACCTTAACACCTCTATGTTCAGTTCCTGTGGTCATTACATTGAAATCCAATCAATAAAGGTGTTTATTGAGTCAATTATTTAAGCGGTGACAAAAGTTCAGGTATTGCTGAGCAAAGACAAAGACGACTTCCACCTCTTTTCGCCGAACAAAACGATCTCCGTTCCGTGGGTAAACACCCAAGTGTTTGGTACGAGGTAAAAGCTTATATTGAATGTTCTGTCCAATGGTGTAAGCCAAATGATTATAATACGTCACACTTCTGTCCTATTATTATAATATATAAAACTTCTGTGACATGTCCATCAGAGTGTCCTTTAACATCTGTCAACAATTTGTGTCAATCGGATACAAATTATTATGCGTTGCTAAGGACTTCCTACCCCAAAACAGTCCAAAACTTTAATGGACAATATCTAAAAATATGCAAATTGTAAAATATGTCCAAATGTGGATATTAAAATGACCATAACTTTGGTTCTACTTGTGATAGAAACATCATTTTTTCACCATCTTAAACCTTAGTTTACACTCTACCAAGATACACACATAACTCTGTTTGGATTTACACACACTTATGCCTGGTTTACTGGTGGTGGGTCACATATGCCCATGTAATTTCATGGTGATATCTCAAGTATTCATTGAGTTATAGCATGATATGTTTTTGCGGACACACACACACACACACACACACACACACAAACCCACACACACACGGTGATTACAATAATCTCACCCAATCAACGTTGGGTGAGATTATTGTAATCACCTTGTGAATGAAGAGAAAACCTGCAGCTTTGAAATCGTGTCGTCTGAGATCGCAATTGTCGGTTGAAAACAATAGATCATTCACAGCGCTCGTCCACAGCAGCGTTAACATTCATCTTTGTCGACCTTTTGGACCCTCAGGTTCTAACGGTCAACAGAACCCCACCCAGCCCAGCCCCTCCCCTTTCCTCTGATAGGCCGGATGGTCCAAACACCTGCATCGTTGAGTGTGTGTTTTTAAGAAGGTCGTCTCCCATGGTTCCAGAGGCTGGTCGATGCACAGGTATTATCTGTCCCCGTCACTTTCTAAGCTCAGCGTCTGGCTTCCACCTCCTGCTGTCATTAATAAAAACCAGAGCAGGAAGTCAAATCCCTCTCGTTCCAAATCCGTGCTCTGACATTTGCAAAGACCAAGCGCCGCTGAAGCGAACAATCCCACTCAATGCCAAACACAGACGCTCACGAGGCATTCGGGCCAATCAATTGGACAGAATGTGTGATGCCCCCCCCCTAATGGGATGGATGTTCAGACTGAGCTGCAGGTCAGACACATCTGATCCAACCAGTCCAGGCTCTGCAAGAAACTGAGCGTGTGCGGGACAGAAGAGGCGTGTGCTGCTTTAATTGGCAGGTTGGAGACCATATGGTGAACACTGATGTCGAACAGAAACACTGAGGAACCATCTGACAAAGTGAGGACATGGAAAACACTAAACGTTTTCTAAATGATGCGTGAATTTTCTATTGACGATAATGAACAAATGATTCACATGAATGGACGAGTCAAAGCCCAGAAGCTGTTCACAAATGAAGACTCATACACAGATAGTGTTAGGTACCAAAAGGGTTTCCTTTCATACGCATACTAAATCCACACTTTTAAAAATGGTATCAGTTCCTAAACAGCATTTAAATTGGTACTTTCAAAAGAAAAATAAATTAAATTACAATCAGAGATGTATGCAATTCAACCGTAACATCAAAACAGATGACTTTAACCAGGATCTGTCTGATAACGCACAGTATGAGACACATCTGATACAACAGATTAACCTATTATTATTATTATTATTATTATTATTATTATGAAGCTAGCACCACATGTTATATCACTAGCAGAGGAATTCACATGTACAAGCTAATTAGTATACATACAAAGAAAAAAAGTTAATGTTTGGGACACATTCACTGAGATTTTTAAAGATGATGAGCGGCTCCCAGTGTTTTTGTTTCCATGGAAACCAGGTTCAAATGTCTCTTTGCACATTACAGGTCATCGACCTCTGGTTTAACTTTTGAATGATGAAGCAGGACAAACATATTTTTAACATATTAACTTACAAGAAATGACATGGAATTTTAACACAGAAATAAAGGCAGGTATGTGAGTAAGGTCAAAGGTCATGTGATGTTCATAAAGACCATTGACTACTTTTTAAAAATGCGGGTCGAGAAGCAGGTTGGGTCAGACCTTTTCAAATATATTTCTTGTGGTCTGAGTTCTGAGTTGTGGGCAGGCTAATTAAAAAAGTGGTTGGTTGAAGGTTGTTTATACATCGAACCACGCATCACTGGTACCTGTGCCTGCCCCGGGGTACCTGAAGGTTAATATATATATATATATATATATATATATATATATATATATATATATGTATATGTATATAGGTGGTGGTGGAAGGGGCCAGCCAGTCTTCTGTGTCTCTGCCCCCAGGACAACTGTTGATGCGTATGTAGTTTAGCACAACCAGAGGGAGAATGTGAGAGTGAATGAATAATGGACCAATAATGTAGAGTGCTTTTAGTGGCTAAAACAGTGCTATAGAAATCTAATCCATTATTATTATTATTAGTATGTGACGCCATAGTCACACCGGGTCTTTATGAGTTTAAAAGTTTTAGTCAAATTTGTCAACATTTTCTATGAAACTAATCCAGAGTTCTAAAGCTTCTTCAGCCATAGAACTGAACATAGAAATATAAATGACATGTGTCCAGTGTTGGACTGTTATCAGGCTCAGCGCAGTATCCTGTAGAGTCACAGTTATGATGCACTTCCTTTTCATACAGGAAGTAACACCACAGTCGAACGTTCTTTTCATTACATCACAATTTGAAGAAGTCGTTAAGGGTTAAAGAAACAACATAAACATAAACTACATGTAGGGCTGAACGATTTTAAGAAAAAAAAGAGGTGCAATTTTTCTAGCCGAATTTGCGATTTCAATTTAATTCACAATTTTCTTCAAATGAAGTTTCAGTGGTTCAGCAACATTTGCAAACATCACAGAAACTACAGCATTCAAAGAACATATATGATTTACTGAAAGGAGGAAGAAAGAGGAAAAAGAGAAAAAAGAAGGAAATGGGAAAAAGGTGGAAAAATAAAACCGACCATGAAAAAAAAAATTAAAAAGAGCAAAAAGAAAGAAAAAAGCAAAAGGGGAGAAAGTAACAAAAAAAAAGAAAAGGGTGAAAATTGAAGGTGTACATTTGGTCACATTTATCAGTTTAACTCACTATTTATATTTTCTAACTGTAATTAAACATTTTCTGACATTTGTTTTTATTTGACGGATAAATAATGTTGCACTATCCCTATTCATATCATGTAGGCAGGGGAGGCGGGGCTAAAAGGTTGTCTTTCAAATCCTTCTGTATGCAATAGGACGATACTACAACCAATCAGCGTAATCTTTACAACGATGTAGTTAAAGCACTGGAAAGTTCACGGAGGAGTTTGGAGAAAGTTACCAATGACTGAACAAAACTGGGGCTTAAAGGGATAGTTCACTGTTTTTCACATGAATGTGTATGTGATCAGTGTCTTTACTGTGGTGCACCCACAGTGACTTACCGCCCAGTTCTTATTTACATAACTAATCCGTCACGGAACAAATACTCACACTTCGTAATTGCTTAGAGCTACTTTCTCTCAATAGCGATCAATGCGCATTGTACCTGCTAACAGTTGTGCGCCTGTACGTAGCAGCTGCAAACAACTGATGAAAGTAGTAGTAAAAATCATTTTAAGAAAAAAATGTGTCATTTTTCTGGCAGATATTGAAATTTAAATTTCATTCCTGATTTTCGTTTCATTTTTCATTTCCTGACTTTCAGTGGTTTTGCAACATTTGGAAACATCACAGAAACTGACAAAATACCATTTGAACAATAAATACCATAAACTACTGCCATGATTTACTGACAGGCCAAGGAAAAAGAAAATAAGGTGTTTCCGCTGTTACTAGCCGCTTCTTCACATTCCTATACATTTTATGTTTGTTGCAAATACATCACAAAATCAAAAGTAGCCCTAACTACAGATATATACTGTTTGCGAGTGCATCTTGGAAGTGCATTACTGTGATTCAGGCAACTAAAAGGTCGACTTATTACGGTAGTTTGAGATAACTTATCATTTTTAAAAGTTAAATAGATATTCGCCAAATATTGACAACCAGCTAACGTTACATAACATAACAGCTTAACTTAATTGTGCGTGGTGCCAACAAAGCTAATTTATAATATAGCATTAAGCTAATATCTACACGAGCTAATTCTAACTCCAGATGAGTTTATGGAAGTATTTCTGAAAAAAAGAAAAACATTAATGAGGATGAGCCGAGACAAATATCATTAACCTTTTACGAAGTCATAGATTATCATAAATTATGTTCATATTTGTAATTAAACACAAGTGTAAATTATCTAACTTAATGTTTTATGTAGTCATATTAGTCAGTTAGTTAGCCAGGGAGGAGTGACGGAAGAAGAGGTGAAAGGTCAGACTGGAACCCTAAATATGTGAATAAAAACAGCAGATTTCATTCACAGACAATGGTGAGTGTTGAATTGTTTTCCATTATTACTTTACATAATATAGCTACATGCCAATATTTCTTTTTAAATAAAATTAATTCAGTGTTACTCTGTCCCTATAGGAATGTTCTGGATGCTGCTCAGTATCAATGGGCCAGGCCTGGCAGAATTTGACCAGAGAACCTTAGAACTTTTCTACAAAAACCCTAGAAAGTTCCGGTGTTTTCAGGCTTTGTGCAAACTTTGCCACTGAGATATTTATTTACATTTGATTTCTTATTATTATTATTATTCAAATTTAGTTTGACTTATTTTTTGTTTGTTTTCATTATACCATTTGGTTGTTAAAAGTCTAATAAATCACTTCTAGAAATAAAATCTGCAGTGAAGTATCCATTTAACATGCCATGTAAACGCCTCCGCCAAGGAGGTATTCAATTTGCGCCCGTTTGTTTGTCTGTCTGTCAGTAGGATTAGGCAAAAAGTTCTGAACGGATTTTGATGAAACTTTCAGGAATGATAGATAATGGGTCAAGGAAGAAGCCATTAGATTCTGACCAATGAAGGTCTCCAGTTGTTTGCTGTGGCAGTTGTCTTCTGAAGTCTCGCTGTTGTAAACCCTAATCATTATGACCACACTTCAAAACGACAAAGTGAGCATTTCATTCAATTTCAACAAAAATTAATGAGACACAATGTTTACACATCTGTGTGATGAGTTCAGTTTCAGACACTACACATCAATGACACAGTCAGTCCTTTACCATTTTACCACTCAAGAACACCTGCATGACATGCCAAATATGAATGCTAATGCGCCTTTTATGGAGAAAAGAACCCTTGAAGGCCACTGGTTGTACACACTGGTTGTACACACAACCCTCAGCCTGACTCTCCTTCCTCTGATGGATGAAGAATAACTGTTCAGCTACTAATAGCTTTTCAGAAGATGGCCTGAAGGCGCCGTTATTACAGGTGGAGTGTGTTTGTGTCAGTGCGTCAAGGTTAGAACCACTTATATCAAGGTTTCCAGGAAAATGGGCCCCATAAGAGATATGGAAATCTGGTTTGAATATAGAAGGAGGCTAGTTTAAAACATATGAAGTGTAATGGAACATCAAAACAACATTGAATGACACGCCGTTTTGCTCTTCCAGTTTGGACGGTGAACAGTCGTAATCAGCTAAAGCAGTGGACTCTGAACATCTCTGGAACTATTTGCCTGATTGACTTCAAATCAAGTGCAAATGAAAGGAGGAGACAGTTTTACGGCCCATCATTTTGACTGACAGGGTCATGAAATTATTCATAATTTCAAATTACATTTTTAATGAGTCATATTTATTAGAATTTAATGTTGAAAATATCTGTTGACCAATTAAACATGACTTTTATTCCTGTTTAATCCAGAATAAAAGGTTCATTCCTCTTTCAGATGAACCATGTAAACACCTAATTCCAGTTGAAAATGATCATTCACTATTAAACTGAATTCAGAACAAAGTCACTGCTTCATTCTGATCTTAATTCTGAATTCAATAATTCCTCTGACAACACTTCATTCCTCTTTAACACATTCCTGTCGTTCTGCACATGCTCCTGATCTCACCATTCTGCACATATTTGACATTGATGCTGCTTGGGTTGGGTACCAAAAGGGTTTAATTCGATACTGATACCAAACCAGTACTTTCAAAAGGGTAACAGTTCTTCAATGGTATTTAAATTCATACTTGAAAAATAATAAAACATTTAATTACAACCAGAGACATGGGATTGAACTGTAACATCAAAACTTAACCAATGTCTTTCCTAATCAGTCTGTCTGACAAACGCATAAACTGTGAGATGCATCTCTGCTACAATTTATTAACCTATTATCACTAGCAGCGGACGGGGGGGTGGGGGGTGCAGTCGCCCCGGGCCCTCATGGATCAGGGGCCCACATGTACTTAAGCCACAATTATCCAATTTATTTAAAAAATATATATATTTATAAATGCTTATTTCCTGATTGCATGGGAAAAATAAAATAACTGTAAATGTGCGCTGGTTTGTAGAGTTCGTAAAGTTAATCTCGCATGCTTCACTTTTGCTACAAAGTAACATTCACCACCTGTACCCCGGCTATTTACAATTCCCACGGTTCGTAAACGCACCTTGCCTCACGCACGCCGTAACTGACATGTTTGTAAGAATGCATGCGCAGCCAGGACTGTCTGTAGACCAGTATTAAGAGCTGTCAGACGATGATACATCTGTGTCTTTTCCAGATCTAGAATGTTCTATAAATAAATTAGCACTTAAAAGTGAGCATCACCTACCGGATCCTTACTTGATAAAAAAGTAGACGGACGATGTCGCTAAGTTTCCGAGTATACAATAGAAGGTTCATTAATTAATTACGTATATGTCAGACTATGTACACTCATGCAAAACTTCATACCTACAAGTGTTTGGACACATACGACTGTCATGTGTGTGCATGTGTAAAACATGTTTTACACAGATGTAGACGTAAACTTCTGTGACTGAAGTTAAACATTTGACCAAGTCAGCGTCAGGTCCAGAAAGTTCCTATGTACGTAGGTTTATCACGTCCTCTGGTTTAATTTACCAGGTTAATCACTTAACCACCTATTTGTATATCTCCCATATCTTTCAGTTTATTTTCAGTCTGTACTTCATTGTAGGTTTGGGTCATGCTGCAGCAGTTTTATTCAAGGTCCAGATTGTGGTTAGAATAGGAAGGACAGACAAACGGACATTCCTGATCATACTCTCATCCCAGTCCACACACTAGATCATTTGTAACCATAGACGTAGATTTTCCTTTGAATGGGTTAGATCCAGATGGAATTCTATACAGTTTAACTCTGTCCTTGTAACGATTCTGACAACTGACAACAACTAGACATTACAAGCTCTGCTTTAGGTCTGTCATCTATATAAACAGCGTTTCCATGCAGTTTTTTTTTAGTCAGGTCTGCACACGCACCTTCCTCTAATGTTTGAATGACGCTGACTCTGAAGGGTCTATAGTCTACTTTTATACAGAAACAACCTGAAAACATAAACACACAAGACATAAAAAACATAAAAAAACAAAATGTCTATGCCTCGAGGAAGATCAACTAATTAAAACCATGGTGTTGGAATGAACACCAACATTACCTATACTAGACCTAGTATATAAAAGGGGCCACTACAGGTCATCACCCCCGCTACAGTGAACCCAATGCTCCCCCCCTGCCTATTATTATTATTATTAAGCTAGCACCACATGCCATGTCACTAGTTGAGTCATTTACAAACACCAGTTCCTTTTTTGTATTTAGCACTAAAAGGACTCACTCTGGCACTGTCATGGTCCAGTATCTCCATAGTAGATGGTCTCTCATTCCCACGCTGGGTATTACCTTTTCTAATGAAATTAGCTCAGTGCTAGACGAGTGCTATTAGCACAGTGCTAGGCTACTTAGCTCTTCACACAAGGTTTAGACGGTGCTACTTCTGCTTTAAGGTAAACACCGTGTGTCACCAAGTGCTTCACTATATCCGTCGTATTCCAGCCTTTGCATGTAAATGTCTTTAGACACATGTAGCATTTGGAAGAATCTGGAACTTCTTGTGAAATGTAACCACATGTTCGACATTTTTGCCTTTGACGTGTTGCTGCCGTCTGCACTACTGTGTGCACACTGCTGTTAACACAGCACGGAGGTCGTAATTAGAGAACAGCTGCAAATATACCAAAGTAAGGTACCGAAATTCATGTTAGATTTTGGTCTGGTTATTACCATTAATGTTTGCCCTGGTTCCATACCTATACCAACTTTTGGTATCTAACCCTAGATGATGCACATATTCCACTGTGGGCATTAGTTTGTTGATTCCTATGATTGATTAGGTCGAGCTGCTGCTTCGTAATTATCATAAAACTAAAGTCAAACATCACATGTAGTATCTGCTCTAACATGTTGATAGTTGAAACCAACGCAAAATAGGAAGTGAAATTCTGAATTATTTTCTTCAGAATGGCTAATTCTGAATAATAAAAAAAAAACATTATATAAACATAACCAGTGTTTCCTCCAGTAAAAACAACACATGCATCCTTAGCAGGTAATTAGAATTTACACAATTAATCATTTTTCCATCATTTTCTTCCAGTAGACATCCAGACGTTAAGCGGCCGTACTGTCCAATCAGAACCCACTGTACCTCCAGCTCTGACAGACTAATTAATTACAGCGGAATACAACCGTTTCCATGGCAACCTTTATTCAGAATTAACATGTCCATGTAAACATGGAGGGAATAACAGCTAAAGTCAATTAAACAAGAGTTGACAATGACTAATATTCAGACTCAGCATCAACAGGAGGTCTACTATAGGTGGACTGACGGAGTCATGTGACAGAGGTACCAGTGATAGAGCCCTGTATGGTCCACTTTACAAAACCACTGGTACCCGTGGACATTAGACCTGTAACCAGATCCCTCATTAATGACAGTGTCAACTTATTAACTTTTAAAGGTTTTATTTGGAAGGGATAATATATTGCCCAAGCTTGACTTTCAGTGACTAACACTATACCGACGCCGAAGGCGGAGGGGTATTGTTCCGCCCAGAAGGGAAATACTTTTCGATAGTGGACACGTGGGCAGTACAATACATTCTGTGTGTTATTACAGTTTATTACTGGTACTACTCAAACAGACTGGATAAAATAGCCGTTAAAACGTAGTCAATATTTACTTTCAAAGTGGCCGAACTACCTGCGGAGTGATATGGTACCGTGAATCTGAAGTGACAAATCTCGTTGCCATTGGCAGCGGGCGTTAATGGCGCAGCGGAAGGTTATCGAAAAAAATCTGCCTGCAGAACACTGGGAACGTCAATTCACAGTGAATGGGAGCTGTGGCAACATTCTAGAAAGCCGTAGAATAATTGGATAAAACACTCAATGCTGCTCAGTGACATCTGGGGATGAATATAAAGTTCCTTCAAAATAAAACAAACTGTCTGTGCATCATCCATGGTTTCGTGGACCATCCATAAATCTGCTTTTATTTTGTCACTTCCTGTCCCACTACCCACAAATACTTCCTTTAACTTTACCTGTACCCCTAAACTTTAGTTTTTTATCCGCCCCCACATGTTTTTGCGGTTTAACTCATTACAGGTACAGGTTCTACACTGGTAGGAGACTATTATGGTCTGTTCAGTCAGAGCAGTGGTCCTGTCAGTACGTTCTATATTAAACTTTCTTTGGTAAATTATGGTAATAAATTAATTAATTATCAGTATTTTTATCTGTCAAAATGGACGACCTTCACAATTTTTCATCATCTTAAAATGAAAAAAAAAAAGGTCAATGACAGAATATTTTTGGTTTACGCAAACTCTGCATTTAACGATTTACCCCTCACCGTTGCTGCTGACACTTTTGTCTAATTATTATTATTAGTTATTTAGGCCTTACAACTTTTTTTCTTAATCTTGCCTGTATATACCCTGTTCTCCAGAGGCCTTCAACCCTCTGTCCTACATGTTTTAGATATCACTATGCTCCAACACCTGATTCAAATGATCAGGTTGTTCTGAAGTCTGATAATGACCAACTGCTGTGAACCAGGTGTGTTGGAGCAAAGACATGCAGGGCAGTGGACTCTGAGGACCAGGACTGAAGACCTCTGCTCTATTCCATTCTATTCTATTGATAATGGTTCCATTCATTGGTTCTGACCCATGACGGTCAATTGTGGTTTTATTTCTCAAACTCAATCACCTTCTGCTGACTCGTCTCTAAATGCTACTGAGTTTGCTGCTACGCCATGGAGATGCATACAAAGATCCTGCTGCCTGATGGGGTCTCGTCAGTCTCCATCTGGTTTATCAAGTGCTGATCACATGACTGTCTCTGGGGTCACCCTTAGCAACCAGCTTTTGATTGGATATTTGGCTGGACCACAGGTGGACTAACACTGAAGTGGACTAACACTGAAGTGGACTAAGACTGAAGTGGACTAACACTAGGGGTATGACGAGACACTCAGCTCATGAGATCAGACAACAGACTTTTATTTTACTGAGTCGCACATGGATTTTATAACTCTGTAAGTGTTAACTTTTAATTAATTTCTTTCTCTACAAATTAAAACTAAACTAAAATTTTATAAAAGTTAAAATAAAATAATATATTTCTCCTTTTTTCAAAGTCAAATCTGGCGCTTGACAGTGGAATTTGAGGTCTGGATGTGCTGAGGTTCGAATGAGGAAATGCACCTGGCGGGGGTGCATTTCCTCCGCACGCCACAGCTAGTTCCAGGCTCTACAGAACCCTCCGCCACTTCCCAGACTCGCTGCACCTTCTCCCCTGGCGTGTCAACCGCATCACCAGGGCAGAGACCGGCCCACGTATACCAGGTACCAAAGGTGCCTGCGATGTCAGCAACCCACCAACCCATCTGGAAACACAGGAGTCAGAGGGTCTCCCAGAAACCCCACAGTGGCTGGCACGCACCAGCTAAGGTGGAATCCCGTCCCCGCGGGGCAGCAAAATCAGTGGACCATAATGAACCCAATGTCCAAAATCAGACGGGGGGATTCCCCAGCAAATCGCACCCAGGTAATACCAGTATTCTCAGACATCTTTTATGGCTGCTTGATGGATAACTAATCTTGCGAGACAGAATTTTAAATTATAACTTGCGAGATCTCGTCACACAAGATCTCATCACACCCCTAATTAACACTGAAGTGGACTAAGACTGAAGTGGACTAAGACTTTTCGTCCACATCCATATTGAGCAGATGAACTGTTCTGACCTTCAACTACTGTCACAGTTTCTCATGTAGCCCCGCCCCCAGCCTCTAGTGTTCCAACACTAACATTTCAAACCCTGCAGGCACATGATCAGAGTGTTGATGGAACCATAGAAGGACAGAGGACACTGTGGTTTTTACTTTTTCTGTCGTTGCAACAACAGCTGGAGGTCACAGATAAGAACCTTCTATCTAAACACACACACTGTTACTATGGCAACGCAACACACACAATGATCACAGTGGCAACACAACACACACACACACACTATTCACGGTGGCAACGCAACACATACACAGTTACTGTGGCCACGCAACACACACACACACTGTTACTATGGCAATGCAACACACACATACACACACACACACACACACTGCTACTGTGGCAACGCAACACACACACACACACACTCTTCACAGTGGCAACACAACACATACACAGTTACTGTGGCAACGTAACACACACAATGTTTCTATGGCCACGCAACACACACACACACACACTGTTACTATGGCAATGCAACACACACATATACACACACACACACACACACACACACACTGCTACTGTGGCAACGCAAAACACACACACACTCTTCACAGTGGCAACACAACACATACACAGTTACTGTGGCAACGCAACACACACACACTGTTCACAGTGGCAACACAACACACACCCTGTTACTGTGGTAACGCAACACACACAATGTTTCTATGGCCACGCAACACACACACACACACACACACACACTGTTACTATGGCAATGCAACACACACATATACACACACACACACACACACACTGCTACTGTGGCAACGCAACACACACACACACTCTTCACAGTGGCAACACAACACACACCCTGTTACTGTGGCAACGCAACACACACAATATTTCTATGGCCATGCAACACACACACACACACACACACACACACACACACACACACACACTGTTACTATGGCAATGCAACACACAACACGCAGGGTTACGGTTATATCTAGGTTAGGGTTGGGGTCTGTTATGGTTATGACGTGCACAATCAAATGTACACATATTACAGGTTTATATTTTGAGATTATAAAAACCTAATTTTAGCACAAAACCAATTCACAGTTCAGTTCATGGATAAAATGCTGAAAATTTCATGCAAATCAGGTGATTACTGGTGAATTTACGGCATTTATTGTGTCGGAAATATTGTGAGTTTTGACAGATTTTGTGTTGCACTTCACAGCAGGTATGACTTTGGAATGGTAATAAAAATATTAAATGTTTCATATTTGTGTATATTATGTTTGACAGCATTAACATTAATGCTTCTGATACTGTTTACTGAGCAGGTCGAAGGGTTGGCGGTTTGCATCCCGGCTCTGGCTGTCCACATGTCGAAGTGTCCTTGGGCAAGGCACTGAACCCTTTGTTAGTCTCCCAGTAGGACTGACAGAACCTTAGAAACCTACTGGTGTATGAGTGTGTGTGAATGGGTGAATGTGAGGCTAATGTAAAGAACTTTGAACCATGAAGGTGGAACAACTATAGAAGTGAAGAACATTTAACTGCATTCTAGTACTTCTTTTCTTTCATCATATGCGTTCCAGCATGTGGCGCATTGTTATAATGACGATGGCAAAAGCTCAGAAAGGACATGGGTTTGCTGGACTGGACTTGAGACACAGTGCTCATTCGATAGTCTATTCCGTTGTCAGGATTACCCATCATTCACATGAGCACACCAAAAAATGAATTCCATTCCTTAGCAACAAATCTGTTCCCTAACTACTGTTTAAAGAGCAAACAACCTTGTTTTAGAATCTTTCTGGGTTTTTTTGTTTTTTTTTTTTTTTTTTTTTATTTCTCCCATCTATTTGTTGAGGAAGAACAAAAGTTAAACAAAGACTGTAAAGTGTCAACGGAAGGGAGGTTCATTTAATTCTTTTTGCTTTTGAGGGTACACTGGTTTGACATGTAATAAAAAAAGTAAAGTGGTGATGAAATAAACCTGCAGTCATCGGTCAGTATGAATTCTGTGTACGTACAGAAGTTTCCAAGAACTTAAAGGGTCACACTTGTGTACTATAAAAATCTGATGTGTTGGTAAATGTACAAATGTGTGTGTAGTGGCTCAGCTGTGTTTGTGTGAGTGTGCACGTATGTGTGTTAGAGCCTCTAAGAGTCTGGCCCTAGAGCCTCTAATTTCTTAATCCAGGCCTGTGTATACCCCTGTTAAAGTGACCACTGATGTGCTATAGAACAATGAATATACGTTGCCAAATGCATTTAAAAACTAAATAAATATATTGAACTCTCCATTACATTTCCTGACAACTCCAGTAATTAACAGTATCTGATGTTATATCGGTACTATAACCCCATGACACAGATATAGAACACTATACAGCATGTTAGCATGTTAGCATGTTAGCATGTCCAGCCTCAGGTGCCACAGCTGCCATCTTGGTACAGGGTTCCTATGTTTCTCACACTATCAGGGAAGTTATTGCCAAATGATGTTCATACAAGCAGTGTTACCACCATATAAAGATGGTACTAATTAAACTGAAACATTTATTCCAATAGACAGAGATAGTCAATGCAATGTGTTCTCTATTTTTGACCCCATGACATGAAAATAAACATTTTTAAATGAAGAGACTGAGAGGTTTCCTTCCAACAAGAAAACTGTTTAATGGAAGAAAATGTATTCCAAATGAGTACATATGTACATATTTAACACAACATTACAAATAAAAGAGCAGAATGTAGAAATGGAAACGAAGTATCAAAATTATAATAGTTTTGGATTTTTCATTGTAGTTTAGTTTTAGTTAGTTTTGGCTTTTTTCCCTCTAATTCACTTAGTTTTAATGTGTTTTTAAGCAGGTTTGCTACTATTTATTAGTTATCATTGTTTTCTGAATAGTTAGTTTTAATTCAGTTTAGTATTAGTTTTTTCGTGTCTTATTTTTCTCACCATCCTATTCAAAGATAAGTGAAGTGTGGATCAGCTGGGTCAGGTCAAGGTGGGTCATTGACTGAGCAATGACACAAACATATGGACAGTATGATGTATAAACTCCCTATAGTGGGTTGGGGGGGTGTTGTGGTCCAGTTCTTGCCATTTTGGCCAAAGATATGGAAACCAGTTAAGCAGTAGTAAACCAGACAAACATAGTGACATACATAAATCACTTCAGCAGCAGTGAATTATAAATCCAAATATTGTAAATAATGTAAACTGACTGTACTAGACTGACAGTCTAGTACAGTCCTTGTACAGTCCTAGTACAGTCAGTCTAGTACAGTCAGTCTAATACAGTCAGTCTAGTACAGTCCTAATAGAGTCAGTCTAGTACAGTCAGTCTAGTACAGTCCTAGTACAGTCCTAATAGAGTCAGTCTAGTACAGTCAGTCTAGTACAGTCCTAGTACAGTCAGTCTAATACAGTCAGTCTAGTACAGTCCTAATAGAGTCAGTCTAGTACAGTCAGTCTAGTACAGTCAGTCTAGTACAGTCCTAGTACAGTCACTGTAGAACAGTTAGTCTAGTACAGTCCGGTTAATATGAACAGCTGTTATTGTGTATTTTGTTTCTATTGTCAGGGATGTTTATTTTGTTCTGATTATGTTTGTGTGTGTGTGTGTGTGTTTCAACTAATAGGTCCCAGCTTTAGTCTGTGTGTTTCAGTTAGAGTGTCATATCTATGCTCTCTCTCTGTGCTTTTTCACTTGGTCTCTCTATCCTTCTCACTCTCACCTCTCACCTCGTCTTTTCCTTCCAGTACTGATTGGTGATGTCATACACCTGTGGGTCCAGCTGGACTCATTAGGTGGAGGTGTATATAAGTGACCTGTTTCTGCTTGATCCTCGCCAGATTATCTAACGGTCTACCCTTAGTAATCGAGCACTATGCCTGTCTGTTCCGAGTTTCCGTGTACCTGACCCGTTTCTGATCGACATCTGTCTGCCTGCCCCGTGTTCCGACCCCCGCCTGCCCGACTCCGTCTTCTGCCTGTGTTTGCCTGGTTCCGACTCGCCTTCGTCTGTTCATCTCGCCAGCCGCCTGCCCCGACCCCGGACCGGATACCGATTACGACGCCAGCCGCCCGCCTCGACCCTGGACCGAACCCGACCGAGATAAAGCCCAGTCCCCTACGGAGTAGAACCGCTACTCTGTTGTCACCGTACCTGCCGTACGGATCTATTATAGACTTTATCAGACTCATTTCTAGTTATCTGCTGTGCTCCGTCAGCTTTGTACTTATTCTTAATAAACTCTTTAAAACTGAGAAACTGTTGTTCCTGCGTTTGGGTTCTCTGTTGGCCTGTGACATAGAGTTTCAGTTGTCATATGGTGCAAGCAGCTAAAACAGCAGGAGACAAAAAGATCAATATCATTCCAACATTGACAAAGACAAAAAAAAGGGAATTTTATCAATAATTTGTATGCATTGTTGTTATTTTGTAAGCACACAATACAGTTTCAGTTCTCATTTTTTCTTTTAATTCTACTTTTTCTTTATTTCAGTTAATGAAAATTATTTTTCAATTTTACTTTTCGTCATTTCATGTGTTTTCGTTAATGATTATAACCTTGATTATCACCAGTAGGTTTTTTTTTTTTTCTAAACGATGCTTGAAGACTTGTAACAGACCAGCACACGCTATAAAGGAGACATTACTGTTTAGAGTTAGAACGAAGACTGTATCTGCTGATGGGTGATACTCACCTCAACCAAGGAGGTGATGGTTTCACTGAAAAAGTTATGGATGGAATTTGATCGCATTTTCAGGATGTGTTGGGAGTGTCACAAGGAACAAATGATTACATTTTGGTGGTGATCTGGAAGAGATCATGGATTCTGGATCACTTTGAACTGTATTCTCCATTTATAGCAATGTAAAATTTCAAAGTGATCCAGAACCCAGGATCTCTTTCGGATCACCGCCAAAATTTAATTAACACATCCTGAAAATGTGATCAAATTCCATCCATAACTTTTTCAGTAGTGTTGCTGACAGACAAACTCCAGTGAAACAAAACCTCCAGAAAGGGGGGCGTCTGCCTTGGCGGCCAGAATGCTTTTCTGTTTTTTGTAGTTACTGGTCAAATAAGAACATTTTAAGAACGGGGGAAATTTGGGTTTTGATGTAGGATTTCTGCCCATATATGTGTTGGAGTAGTACTGTTTTTTTCCCCAAAAAAATCTAAAATCCCAAAGCCCCCCCCCAAACACACACACGCGCACACACACACACACACACACACACACACACGTCTCTCTCTCTCTCTCTCTCTCTCTCTCTCTGTCCTCCAATGGCCCAATGGCTCTGGGTTTTTGGTTAGGGTTGGGGTCTGGGTTCCCTAATCCCAAACCCAGTGTGTCCAGGTTGTTTGTGCTGTGAGAACAGCTGTAAAAGTGGACTTTGCTCCGGATGACGTCACACACTCAAACACACAACACCTCTGATCCAAAACTCTGCTATGGGACCACATCTGGGACCATCCGGTCTCAGACTTAAAGAATAACACATGTTCTGACCCAGAAGTCCTTGCGCCACATTTAAAAGTTAAGGCACAACTTTGACAAAGTGCGTAAATGTTGAAAAAGAGAAAAAAAAATGAAGTCATAAAGTACGAAAACATAAGTGTGAACCGTTTTACGCACTGGACCAGAGCCGGGTCCGAACCAAATCCGGATCCTATCCCGTCCACATGAGTCGGGTCTCTTACCTCTTCTGTGTCCGCTGCACGAGACCAGGAACAGCCAGAGCGCGCGCACGGCCCAGCTCATGTTCTGTTAACTTCTGGTTCTGGTCCGGATCAGAGTCCAGCACGAGTTAAACCGGGTCCTCTTTCTGGTCAGGATGGTCCGAATATGACTGAAGGGCTGAGGTTCCGCGTGCTTACGTACGTGCGCGCGCGTTGATGGGTGCGCACTTCCGTCTGATAACAGCAGGGAGGGACTGGAGACAAAGCAGCACGTGCCCTGTGGGTTTGTCCCAAGACCATGGCAATACTGGACCTTATTATGGGATGGCCACGAGCGCAGGTGTTTCCGGTGCCAAGGTACGTGTCCTGCTGCTGACAAGTGTTTGACCTGCCACTGAAATACATAATATGACAGAAAAAGTTACCAGCATGAGATAAAAAGCCCAAATTATGAGGTGGAAAAGTCAGAATTATAAGGAAAAGTTGAAATTCTGAGATAAAAAAAACCCCTCATCAATATGACATAAAAAGTCAATGACAATAATTATACAAAACATGTCTAATTATGAAATAAAATACATTTATTAAAATACATTTATTTTTGACCCACTTTCACCAACATTTCATGGGATCTACTGTAGACCAGCAGTTCTTAAAGTTACATGGAAACTGGTCCAGTAGTTTTTGTGAAAGCTGCTGAAAAACAAACAAACAAATAAACAATACTTTAATATCATTAAATATTAAAATACCTTTGTTCTGTACTTCCATGTTTTCAATGTTTTTCTTTTTTATGTTCTATATTTCTATGTCCCAATTGTTCCATGTTCTATCTGCCCAATGTTTTTCTATATTCTATATTTCTACATCTTCATTGTTGGATTTTTTTTCTGTTCAGTACTTTTCTGTGTTCTACATTTCTATGTCTTCATTGTTCCAAACTCTATGTGTTCAATGTTTTCTATTCTATGTTCTATATTTCTATATCTTCATTGTTCCATGTTCTAGCTTTTCAGGGTTGTTCTATGTTCTATATTTCTACATTCTCATTGTTCCATGTTCTAGCTGTCCAGTATTTTTCTATGTTCTATATTTCTACATCCTCACTGTTCCGTGTTCTCTGTGTTCTTCTCAGTGTGATCCAGTGTCAGGCTCCATCTTGTCTTAAATCAGCTGTTCCATGACTGCAGTCAGCTGACTGTTGGGGTCAAAGGTCACATGGCTCATTGTTGTCCTCCAGACGCTGACACACGTTCTCTGGAGTCACAGTCTGAGCCACTGGAACATTTACATCCTGGAAAATATGACGGTTCCACCAAGAGTCTGAAGAACTCTTCCGTCCATTTCTACTTCCTGTCTGGATCATGTGACCATTATTCAGTCAACGGCTGTGCCCGAACTCACTCCAGAACAAATATATGCTGACCAGGCCATTGTGCATGGGTGTCTGAAACTTTAGTGAATTAAACTTAAGATAAAGAATAAAATAATGGATAGTAAAATAATATATCTACAAGTATAATAATATATATAAAATAATAAAAAATAAAACTACACTAAATATTCAGACACCCCTACAAAATGGCGTAGTCACTATATAGTGGTTACAAAGTAATTCCGGACACTTCCTGTCTGGATCATGTGACTAAACCAGGAAGTGAATAAAAACATTTTTGTTATATATATAATTTATCATATTTAGGATCATGACAACGCCACAACTGTACCATACTGTAGGTCAGGTGTTGGTTGATATCACTGAGGCCATAGAGCTGGACTCTGGAGCCGTGAAGAGGCTTTACACCAGGGGTCTCAAACATGCGGCCCGGGGGCCAAATGCAGCTCGCCAATGGTTCCAATGTGGCCTGTGGGATGAAAAGCATAATAGCCTTTTAAATAACTTTATATTTTCTTCCCAGTTTTTTCTTTGCCTATAAATGATGAAAACTGTTTTGTTTTTCCCACAAAAAATAATATTAAATCATGAAAATATTAACATTTACAAACTATCCTGTAACAATAAAATGTGAAAAACCTGAACAAATGTGAACAACCCGAAATATCTAAAGAAAACTAGACACAATTTGAACCATTTTCTGTTTGTGTTACTAAGGGTTCAGTGTCTTTGTAGAACTGATGCATAAGAAGTATTCAGAGAATGTCTAATCTTGCCCTTATTTTGTGCCAATCTCAATTTTCTATGACAACCCGTTCTTGAATTACAGCAAATAATGTGATTTTGAGGTTTCTGCTAAATATGACCTTGACCTTTGACCTTGTGCAATATTGACCATTTTGTTATATGTATATATGCGTCAGTGTGTGTAATATTATGATAATATATCCAGTATGGATTAAGTTATAGCGTGATATGTCTATGTTTGACACACACAAACAGTGTTACAGAAGTTAATTTTGCGACATGTCACCTTTGACCTCCAGAGATCTCAATCTCAAAAACTATTGGTCGTAGGTGATAACATCTTCATTCTGCATCATTTGGTACCAATCTGAAAGTTCTATGACCCTCCATTCTTAAGTTATTACAAATGTGATTTTAACATTATAGTTAATTGTGACCTTGACCTTTGACCTTCACTCAAATGGATCAATGCATCTGATGCACATTAGCTATATGTATATGCCCATGTAATTTCTTGGTGATATCTCAAGTATTATTTGAGTTATAGCATGATATGTCTCTGCACACACACACACACACACACACACACACACACACACACACAGACAGACAGACAGACAGACAGACACACACACACACAGACAGACAGACACACACACACAGACAGACAGACAGACACACACACACACACACACACACACACACACAGACAGACACACACACACACACACACACACACACACACAGACAGACAGACACACACACACACAGAGACAGACAGACAGACAGACAGACAGACAGACTGATTACAATAATCTCTCCCATCCAATGTTGGGCGAAACTAATAAAACACATGGACTAATGATAAACTGAGGCAGAATATTGTTAAAATTACCCTTATTTTCTTTATGAAATATAACTTTTTTTGCATTTAGATAATTTATAAAAGTACTAAAACAATGACAAAGATGTGTAGTTGTCATTATTTCCAGGTTCATATGTTTTCATTTCACTGGTCCGGCCCACTGGAGGTCAATCAAGCTGAATGTGGAAAACGAAGAACAAGAAAAAGAACAAGTAAAAGAAAAACAAGAACGTACCCTGCTGTACACGCTGGATGGGAAACAGGTCAAAGGTCGTTTGACTCTGAGTTCGCTGGTCTACAAGTATGTGAAACATCTCTGCATATTTCACATTATTCACATTTTTTGTAACCAGTCTGTAAACCTAAACATTTTTGTGTAATTTAACTTTGTTTAACAATACAATCTCAACTATTAGAGATAAAATCCAAATGTTAGATCAGAGAAAGCAATGGTTTATAAACCCTTCTGTAACATTAAATATTTTAACCACTGTAGACCAAACTGATGTCATATCTATTATCATGTCTTCCACATCAGCCACCTGCCTCTTAGATTCAATTCCAACAAAACATTTTAAAGAGATTCTGCCCCTAATTATTAGCACTGTCCTAAATATAACAAGGCAGTCAGAGACAGCAGACTTCTACCAAGGCTGGATTTTTAAAAAAGTGATGTGTTCAAACCATAGGTGTTGACCCATCTGATGTCCAAAGGGTTAGGGGTCAAAGGTTAGGTTTATAGGTGTTGACCCATCTGATGTCCAAAGGGTTAGGGTCAAAGGTTAGGTTTATAGGTGTTGACCCATCTGATGTCCAAAGGGTTAGGGGTCAAAGGTTAGGTTTATAGGTGTTGACCCATCTGATGTCCAAAGGGTTAGGGGTCAAAGGTTAGGTTTATAGGTGTTGACCCATCTGATGTCTGAAGGCGAGACGATGTGAATGAAAAAAAAACACCAGATTCTATCTTGTCAGAATCCTGAGATATTACCAATGATGTGTTTTAGCTGTTGACCTTTGACCTTCATTGCTCAAAATCTAATGGATTCTTCCTTGACCCATTATCTATCATTCCTGAAAGTTTCATCATAATCCATTCAGAACTTTTTGTGTAATCTTGCTGACAGACAGACAGACAGACAGACAGACAGACAGACAGACAAACGGACCTCCTTGGTCGAAGTAATTATGTTGAATTTTCTAGAGGTTTTATTGAACAGAAAAACAAAACTTACAGACTACCACTAGGTGGCAGTATTTCCCTTCTTGACCTGCATTGTCAAATTACTGTATTACAACTGTCCCACTTAATTTTACAATTAACTTCAGATTTGTTTTTCTTTTACTGACATAAATCACTTAGTAGATATATTATACGTAGACTCTTCTTAGACTGTAAGTCCCTTTTTTAACAAAAACTTAGAAAGAAAAACATTAGCATTTAAATGTCTTGCTAATTTTCTATCATGCAATAGTCTGACCGTAGGCTCTATCAATACTAAGCATTATATTTATCAGAGTTACACGACACAAGATATTCAAACTTCTGCTTCACTAATGTGTCACTAATGTCACATGTGTCTTCATATCATCTATAGGACAGTATTACAGTTGAATTTGTCCATTCTACACATATTCATAAATGTAGTGATAACAAATGTCTATGTGCTTTGTTCTTAACTTAACTGGATTCTTACCTATGGCAGTAGCTTCTTGGTTGTCGTGCCATTCTTTTGTGAGTAGCACTCTCCACCTCTCCATCACTATGGTCCTTGAGTTTCAACACCCATCTCGAACCTTTCGGTTTTCGGTCTTTTGGGAATTCCACTAGTCTGGAATATAAAGGGAACAATTGTGCAAATTAATGCACAAGCATCAAAATTGGTACAGAAGTACATCTGCGTCTGCTGAACTCAAATCTGCCGGAGCCAAAGTGAATTCTTAATGGGGACATCGTATTGGATGATTCAAAATGGTCGCCACCAAAAAATTTGTTAGGTTTTTTTTTTTCATTTCTACCCAGAATGGTCTTAAGACTGACCAACAGAGGACATATCACTAATTTTATGCCATTAAGATAATAAATCTGTATTTTATGTGATGGGAGTAGTGATAAAACTAGAGGTTTAGATTTATTTAAGATGGCCACTACTGATATAGCATCATATATTGCAAATTATTGGAGTTCTTAGGAAAAGTGATGGAGAGTTCAATATATTTTGTTTTTAAATGCATTTGGCAACAAATGTTCATTGTTCTATATCACTTCAATGGTCACTTTAACAAGGGTATATGTAAGTACATTTAGATTCAAAATAGCAGATGGGTGACATGGAAGTTAATTTGATTTGATTTGAATGATTTATTTCTAACATGTGCAAAGTGCAACAATAATCAATACAATAATAATAATAACAATGACATGTCTGAAAAGGAGTAGGATGAAGCATAAGCTTATTTAATTCTACCCCTTCTTCACTTCCCCAATAACCTAAATTCATCTTATAGTAATATAGTGCATAGTACAAAAATAATAATAATAAAATATAATATAAACAATAACAATTATAACAATACCAATAATCAATAACTGAAGTACTAAACATAGACATATATACAAAAAAAAACCTAAAAACAAATGAGCAGATAGGAAAGTAGGTAACAAATAGAGTTTTTTTTTTGTTGTTTATTTTTTTCTTTTTTCCTCCCTTCTTTTTTCTTCCTTTTTTTTTCTTTCCTTTTTCTAAGTTGTCTGCATTTTCTTCTTATTTTTTATTTGATTTATCTGATTTTATTTTTCTATTCATTCACTTATTTTATTCATGTATTTATTCATTTATTTATTTCTTATATCTTTTAAGTTAATTTGAGACATGGTGTAAGCCTAACATTTTACTATTTTTGTACCCCACTCAATCTTTGCCTTTGGTATATACAGTATCTGTCTCATACATCTGCGTTGTAGAAGTGAAATGTGATCAAACAATTCTCCACTGATGGAGTTGTGCTGCCCACAAACATGAGAAGTGGGTCTTAGTGACATGTAGACAATTAGTCACAGTCAGGGAAACTTGTCCCAGGATGAGTTTCATGGAACGGCTATTAGTGTCACAAACCACTTGTCTTGGAATGACTTGGGCATCACATGTCCCAGCATCAAGTTGAACCCCACAGATACTTCTGTAGCTCCGCTGGTCTCAGTGGTTTAGCTACCAGAGTTGCCAAACAATGATTTGCATCTTCCACATCACTGGTGTTTCCAGAAAAAAACACATTGGGTGTGCACCAGCAAACAGTGGGTGTGCCAAATGTATTTTCCATAGAAAAACACACATGTGCAAAACACATTAATATAATCGTAGCAGGTCTAAATATAATAGACCTATAATATATAATAACAAGGCTCAAAATTCCAAATATCATACTCTCCATAATCAAGCTTTCCTTCGCTCTTGCCATTTATTTCACTTCATTTTTTCACCTGCTACAGCCACTTGTTTTTACCCATTTGTTTTTAGACCTATTTATATAATTCTGTTTATTAAATGCCTTAAGAATCTTCAAAGGGACTGATAAATAAAATGGGTTTTTTTTAAACCGCAAAATCATAACACACACAGACATTGCATGCCCAATGAGATGATGAATAATGAACTATAACACCACATGCATTATCAACAGTACAAGTTATTTCACCATCTGAACACAGTTGGGCAAAGCAAAGCAATGATATCATGTGTGCACTGCTCTGCTCTCAATTAAAAGGGTAAGACGACGTGGCTTGGTTTTGAACGCATTTATTCTTTCATCAGTGTCCAGTGTCTCTGTGAGCTCTTTTTCAAACATTAGGAGTGAGATGTAATTTAGTCTCTCTGTGAGCATTGCAGCTCTGTTGGTGGGTTTTATTCTGTTTACAACCCAAGAAAAGGCTCCACAGAGCAACTGGTAAATGGCCAGTGTTATCAGAACATGCAGTAAACTCTTCATGTTGGGAAAAACATGTCTGTCACATGAGTCCAACACTTCAATAATGGATGGGAAAGCAATGCCCCCCTTCCACTTCCTGTTTAATCAGTTAGCCAAACACGGTAATTTCAAAAATCTTCCAAATCATGTCCATAATGCCGACTCGGCGTGCTCAAGATGTCCAGATGGCAAAACATGTTTGATGCAGGAAGAAAGGAGGCGGGTGTCATGGACATGCTTGTTGATGGACAGGGACTAACATCGTCCTCAGTCGAACTTGAGTCTTGCTGGAGGTCATGTTGTCATTTTTTGAAAACATTTTTCAGGGAACATTGTTTCATTTTATAGCTAGAACCAGTAACCTAATTACTGTTCCTGCAAGGCTTGCTGGTCGAGGGCTACAGTCAGGTTGCTAGGTGCAGGTAATGTGACTTTTTTTGGGTGTGCAAGGAGCCTCTATGGATGGTTCCGGCACACCCATGGCTACGCCCACATTCCACATACTTCAGATCTTAATAATTTGTACAACTCTGCTGTACAAAATATTACAGATTTGAAATATATGATGCTCACAACCAACAAAAATGGCTTTTTGTGTTTGTATCATTTTTCATCTGCTCCTTCAAAAAAAGGAACTTTTTGCAGTCTGACATTTTGAATGGTCCAATATGGCGGCATAATTAGTGTCAGGTTCACATATCCTAAAATATTTTTTAAACAATCATAAGGAGAGAAGACAGAGTCATTAATCATTTGTTACTCGCGAGGAGAAACGGACAGAGACGTTATCTCTGTAACCGCTCTGAATATTTTGGCGTTTCCTTGCCTTTTATTTAGTTTGAGGTTGCCAAGGTTACACAATAGGGCCTCCCCTTGGGGACTGCCTGGGGACTGAGCAAGGTATGAACTGTCTCCTTTCAATTCCTTATCTTTTGGACATATACTGTCACATGTGGTATGTTGCTAAACAAGATTTACTGAAACTGATACTGAAACAACCTGTTCAGAGATGAGTCATCAAAATTCAGGTTAAGACACATAGCTTCTTATGCAATAACACATTCTTTAACCAAACTAAGTAACGCATGATAATTAAAGAAACACAACAATTGTATATGCTATATAAAATTATTCCAACAATTAGAAATTGGCTTCAGACTCAGCATGTCTGGACCTCCTCTGTACCAAACGTCATATTTTGCATAAATGTGCACAATCCCTTACCAGAACTCCCCGAACAGCCTCGACTACAAGTCTTATTTTCAAGCAGGGACCCGTACTCCAAATCAGCCGCTTCCTTCCATTCTTTTCCATTAGCGCTCATCATTATTTCTTTCAGTGTACTTGGTTCTTTTACGCTACAATTATTGGCATCATGTTCAACAGTCACTATATCTGCACACTGATCATAGCCATACCTGGTTGGGGGCTTTCTGACTCCTGCATTTTCTCGGGGCTTCAGTGACTGGTGTCATCAGCTGATGCTCCTCTCTCATCAGGACCACTGCCAGCATCACTGATGAACAAGACACTTCCCCGTCCTGTTTCCAGTCAAAGTCATTGAAGATGATGTCCCAGTGAATCAGAATCCTCCTTTTGTCTTCATCGAACAAATGGTAGCCCTTGGCATTGTTGGCATATCCCACAAAGTGAAACTTCACTGCCTTATTGTCGAGCTTTCTCCTCTCTCTTTCTGGAACATGTGCATCGGCCATACAGCCAAACACTCTCATGTGACTGATGTTTGGTTTTCTGTCTTTCCATCTCTGGTATGGGGTGTCTTTCTTCAGAACTGATGTGGGCAGCCTGTTCTGCAAATGGCCTGCTGTTGCCACAGCCTCTGCCCAAAACATTTTGGTAGCTTTGCATGAGACAGCAGACTTCTTGCTGCTTCAACTAAAGTCAGATTTTTTTTCTTTCAGCTACACTGTTTTGCTGTGGTGAATGGGGTACAGACTTTTCGTGGTGGATGTCTTGAGCATTCAGGTATTCCTGAAATTCTTTCGATGTGTATTCTCCACCATTGTCTGTTCTCAGCCTTGTAACTTTTTGTCCACACTCATTAGAGAATGTTTTCTCAAACTCTTTGAACTTCCTGAGCACTTAATTTTTCTGTCTCATGAAGTATATCTTGTAGCATCTTGAGTAATGGGGCGGCACAGCGGTGCAGTGGTTAGCACTCATGCCGCACAGCAAGAAGGTCCCTGGTTCGATTCCCACACAAGACCTTTCTGTGTGGAGTTTACATGTTCTTCTTGTGTCTGTGTGGGTTTTCTCCAGGTACTCCAGTTTCCTCCCACCATCCAAACACATGCACTGACAGGTTAACTGGTTAACTATTTAATCTAAATTGTCCATAGGTGTGAATGTGAGAGTGATTGTTTGTCTATATATGTTCAGCCCTGAGATGAACTGGAGACTCATACAGCATGTACCCCACCTTCAGCCATTGTAGCTGGATTAGGCCCCCAGTGACCCTAGTGAGGATAAATCAGGTTCAGATGATGAGACAAGACATCTTGAGTAACCATCAATGAATATCATGAAGTACTTTGATCCACCTATGGCTTCAGTTTCTCCCACTGACTTAAACGGCTTTCTAGATGTTTTTTCCTCCACACAAGCTTCACAGAAGGAGTTCACTTTTTCAGCAAAAAAGTCCATTCCACTCAGCAGAGGTTTCAGTTCCTTCATTATGGTAGTGTGACTCAGTCGTTGGTGCCATAGACTGCAACTGATGCACTTCCTGCTGTATGAGGGGTGGTTGGACTAGTAGATTGCAAAATGGCTCCTTGGCGCCCCCTACAGTTCTTGAATGGGAATAAACATTTCTTTCGATGTTGACACACACATCCCTCATCCCAAACTGAACTAAAAAGCCACTGAAGTGACCCCCCTGAATGTGAATTGCTACCTCTCAAATGGGATGAAAATTACACTTTTTTTGGGGGGGGGGTCCAAACATAATTGATTCATTTATAAAATTTCATGTTTCAAACTCTGTCCTTATCTACTATTTCTTAGTGTGTATTAACATAGGTAACATAGGATTTGAAACACCCCTTTGCCTTCGGGGTCCTTCACACTTGCATGTTTGATCGGGTCTCGCCAGCTACTGCCAAGTCCCATTTCAGTGAATGATAGGACCCACCAGAATGTGCTGAAAATCTGTCCAGAATCTCTACCCTTAATTCATTCTCTTTTGCACTAGTGTGCTCTTTTGGCCTATTCTATTCTATTCTATTCTATTCTATTCTATTCTATTCTATTCTATTCTATTCTATTCTATTCTATTTTACACTATCAAGTCATCCACAATTATGATGCTCAGTACCGATTGTTTAATTATATATTTATTGAATCTCTTTTTCTTTTGTGCTGGTTTGGTTTTCTCCTCCTTTTTTGATTAATTTATTTTTATTGATGGACAGTTAGTAGTTGGAATAACACACCACCTTACAATCTTTAACTGCAATAGCACCGCCTGTTAATTTCTATCCTCGTTCGTCCTGTCCAGTCTTTGTTTCCCCCACACATCACTGAGGTGTAGCACTGCCCTCCCTGGCTTATAATAAAGAGTTCTAATAAAGGATGTCTGCTCAGCTTTCAGGGAGGACCAATGATGGTCACACACATGCACTAAATATTAAAATATTTGGCTGCAAGACTAAAAAATGCATTGATCTCAAACAATGTTGACTCCCTCTCTGTGGTGTTAAACAATGAGAACAAAATGCAGACAAATTTTTTAAAAAAATAAAAAAAAAGAAACACCCCTTCGGTGGAACTTCAGCATTTTGTTTTGTTTTTAAAGTCAATCTGGGTTTACTCTTTCAGTGTAAAAACAACTTCAACTCTGACTAACACTAGCTATAGTGAGAACTGGTTCTACATTATGTAGCAGCTGGCTCAAATATTATTCATGTTTTTTGGGGGATATGCAGTGATAGGTCCATGTATTTATGCAATCAGACAAATCATGGCAGTTCAAATACATCTTCATTGGAGCTATAAAAAAAATGTTTCCGTGTGTCAGAAGCTTGTCTTTCCAAGGTGGAAGTTTTTAAACACAGCAGTGTTCATTAAGTGCAGGCCAATAGTGTATCTAACACATACTATGACATTTGTTATCAAACATCACCTAACTGTGTTCAGTTGAACTTTACGGTTAAAACATAAAGTTCAACCAGCATAGTTGAGTTGTGTACCAACCATGGTGTATGTTACACATGTGGATGTGTTGGTTGGCGTGTACGCACTGGCATCTGAGTGTGTTCCTTTTTCATACAATTTTAAACGGAATTGGTCCATGGCGTGCTAGGCGTACACTGAATCCAAGAAGGTTGTATGCCATACTTGGCTCCCAGTGCACTGATGCTACGGTCGATGGTTTTCTCTGTGCAGTTTGGTTTGGGGACTGTCTGCTAGCTATGCAAGTGTTGTGTCATGAATACAGAGGCAATGTACGTTGTTGTTTCATATATGTGTTAGCAATGAGTTTTCTTTTCAGTCACAGGTATAGTTTTTTTAGTATAACCTCATTTCCCTTGACCAGCGTTCCCCAATAGGCGGCCCGCGGGCCACTTCCAGCCCGCAAGGGGACACAGACTGGCCCACACCAACTTGCGAGCAAAAAGATTATTTTTTAAAATATTGTAACGTTACGACATAAGCGCGCCGTCATCTCTGCCTCGCGTGTGTTTTTTTTTTTTCTCGTCTTTTTTTGGAGTGTGTGAAGAGCGGCTCTCCTGCGACATATGTTTAAACTGGACATTGTCATCTGGACCTTGCCTTACTACTTAGTCATTACCCCGTATGGTGGGCGTCTGGAGGCGCGCACACACACACACCTAATGCAGAACCGAACCACTGTTATATCCTCATAATTCACAGGCTTCATTGAACACATCATCAAACCACTTCAGCAGTGATCCCCAACCCCCGGGCCGGTCCGTAGATCACTTCGTACTGGGCCGCCGACCACCGAATAATTACTTAATTCATTCATTATTTCTCTTGTATTTATTATCTGAGTCTGAACAATGTTTTATTTTGAAAAATGACCGGATTCTGTCGGTTCCATCTCTGTCACTTGAATGTCTTAAATGTAACCCACATGTTAGCTAAGGAAGTAAAGAACAGATGTCTTTGGAAAGTTTATTTTCGAACAGGAAAAGGCGACTGAAGAGACAGAAGAAGAGCCTCTAACTTCCAAGAAAAGGAAAGTTTTTAACAGACAATACCAGGAGTTGGACTAGAAATATGGATTTATGGTGACAGGTGATTCCCACAGATCAGATCCGCTCTTTATAATTTGCGGCGACCGATATAAACAATCTACGTAACCGCCCCCGGTCCATGGTAAAATTGTCAAACGTTGACCGGTCCGCAATAATAAAAAGGTTGGGGACCACTGGACTACAGGACACACACATTCATTCATTGTTTTGGGTTTTTCTTCTGTTTGTGTTTATGTATGGAGGATAATTGGTGCCATTGTTTATATGAGTTAATATGATTTCAGTTTAAGTGCAAAGCACATTTAATATGTTATTAATTACCATGGCTAATGTGTTATTAATTGTACATTTTTATATATATCTACATATAAATATTGTAGATTGTGTGTGTGTGAGGGACCAAACCAAGGACGAGGAGACACAGACGAATTAAAATGAAGACTGGGTTTATTTTCCTAAAAAATTACATCAATTTAAACAAACATAGGCTGGGCCCAAAAATAACTGTGAACAGAAAACAACCAGACTTAAATCAAAAGGACAAGTAACACAACTGAGCCACCATCACCAAACACACAAAGAAATATATACTGGCTGTTCAGACCAACTGAACACATGAGGGGAATACAAACAGTGACACAATGACAAAAACAACAACCAATATTACAAACATCAAAAATACTTAATTAGTCAAAATAAACATAATCTACTAAAACTCAAAAGCTAAGTAAATTAATAATTCAAACTGAAATACTTAATCCAAACTAAAGTAGATCCTTTCAAATCACCCCCCTGAAGTGACAGCAGTTGGGCTGCCCCAATTAGCTGCTCCTCCCATATAAAGGCTGTGTGTGTGGGCGTGGCTTCTTTCTTCAGCCAGACACCAGCAGAATCCATCTTCACCAGCTGCTCCTCTACACTGGTAACTCAAAACAACCAACTGTACCAAAAGTTAACTAAATGGGTGCACTCCAAATATAACTAATGTGTACTGTAAAATAACCTATCAAAAATAAAAATGTATAAACAAATGTGTGTGAAATTATTTGTGTACTTTAAAGCTAATGTAAATGAATAAATGCTAAAAATATAAAGTGTAGGTGCAGAGGGTTACAGACTCATGGTGTGGACGCAGCTGTGTCCATCAGTGTGTTAATTAAAAAATGTGGTAATTGTTATGCCCATGGGTGGAGCTTAGGGATAATATAAAGGGGAGTGTTTCCCAGTAGTGTGGAGTGTGGGGGGTGTAGTTGGAGATAAATTCTGTAGATTTAGACAGATTTGAATTTGAAGTTTAAGTAAGAGTGTGGCTGAAATCAGTTTTTTTTTAGTGCTGAATGGTAAGAGACCAACTTTATTTTATTGTGTTTTCAGATCTCTTGTAACCATTTTTTCTTTTTCCTGTTTTTTTTTTTTGTATTTTTGCACTGTAAAAACTGTGCACTCCTCATCACTGCTGGTTTTGGACTTGGGTGAAAATAAATGAAAAACTACTGAAGTCAAATGAACCCTTGACAAATATATATATGTTACAGCTTTATTACTGTTGATTTGTTCCAGCAGACTAGCAAAGTATATTTTTTAAATTTTATTTAGAGTTAACTAGTTACTGTTATAAATCTGTCAACTTTCCAAGCAGACTAATAACCAAATATTTAATTTGAGTAAATGGTTGGTTCTCAACTTTTGTTTCCAGAGTGAAATTTGTCTTTGTGTGACCCTGACAAATAATATTACTGAACCCCAGGCACAACTAATAATGTTATAATTCACTAGAAGTGCAGATTCTACATTATTATCTGTATTGTCACTGGAGTTCAGCTGTTGTGGCGCCCCCTCCCTGCTGCCGTGTACCCCACAGGTGCTGTGGCCCTCGGCTTGGTGCCCAGGTCAGAATTTGGCCCTTAATGAAATCTAATTGGGGAACCCTGTCCTAGACTGTTGGTCAAACACCATGCACAACCACTTAAAAACAAAGTCTTTGGTATGTGGGCGTGACACGAATCTGACATGTGATGTCCTTAAATCAAATTAAATTCAATTTTATTTATAAAGCCCTAAATCACAACAAAGTCGTCTCAGAGGGCTTTACAAAAACACAATCAACTACAGAAATACATGAAAAGTCCCAACCATCCCCTGTCCTTAGACCCTCCTTCTCTGCAAGAAAAAACTTCCAAACCCAGTGGGAAAAAGAAGAAATCTTGAGGAGAACTACATTGAAGGACAGATCCACTCCCATGGACGGACAGACTATAGATGAACGTCCATGTATAAATGAAGGAGGGGGGCTGGTCCAGACCGGCAGGGGCGGTGGTCCGGGGTCACAGGTCGGCACAGGCGAGACACTGCAGATCCTGTCGTCCATGGCTCCCGTGCAGACACTGTCAGGAGAGCCACCACTCCCCCCAGGGGGGGGAGGGGGGAAAGGGGGCACCAGGTGACTAGTCATGAACAGACTTGGTATGGTATTACATGTCAGATGACATCAAAAGTCCCAAAATGCTGACCCCCCCCAAAGCTGGAACGATAATTCAAACACGGACAGTCAGGTGGTCTCAAGGGGAGGCAAGGGCCTATAACACTGCTCATGGTTTGACTAGTTTTTTATTATTATTTGAATAAAAGGTGATTCTTGTTAAAGGAGATTAAATATTCCACAGTGTTTGAAGGTTCTAATAGCTGCTGTCTGCAGGGTCTTCTGTTCCACTAACCACTGATCTAATTAGAGCTTGGTTCGTCCGTCTACAGCCTTTGAAGGGTCTGTGTGACGACTCACTCATCTGGGTTTTTCATCTGGTCTGTTCTGACTGTTCTCATGGGAAATGTTTTCCAGTAATTAGACTGATCCTGTGTTGTCAAAAGCCTCCTCAGTGGATACTTCCTCCTTCACACAGTTCACATCTTCTATTGAACACCAGGGCTGGCTTTAACTTCAGATCTAAATGGACTGTTCAGAAAAACACCAGAAACAAATGTTCACTTCCACTTACATTTACTTATATATCCTCGAGTCACCTACGATAATACTTCTAATAATTCTACACATGTACACTAAAATGGGTTGTGCTGTAAGCTTTTGTTGTGCAATATTTATAGATATACGTAATAGGGCTGTTAAAAGATTCACTTTTTTTTGTAATTCACTTTTTATTGGTTTTTCACAAATGTGAGAAACAAACAAACAAACACAAAACATCCCCAAGTGAACAGGGAGGGTTACTAACAAGGTTTTACACTACATATACTAAGTAAGTGAAGTAATTCTATACATTTGTACATCACTGAAAATTAAAATATCCTCATAAACAATTAAGAAAATTGAGAGAATAGACAATTAAAAAACAAAACAAAAAAAACCCAATACAGTAGGCTACCAACTTTTACTGTATTATATCTAAATAATGCCCCCATATTTTCATATAGACATCCTCTTTATCCATCATTCTGTGGCACCACCTCTCATACAGAGACAATCTTGGACATCTCATTAAACCATTCAACCATTGATACAGCTACTTGTGATCTCCAGTGTCGTAATATTATCCTGCATCCTACTACTATAGCTGTTCGGCACCATGAGGATCGGTGAGCATTCAACCCACCAATCTTTTTGGTGTGGTACCACACCAAAAAATCATAGTAGTGGTTGGCGTACCAGAACAGTGGTTAGCAGTTTGTTGATAAAAGACATTATCTCACTCCAAAGAGGATCTATTATGGGGCAAGAGTGCAACATGTGTAAGAGAGTGCCACTGTCAGTGTTACACCTGTCCTAACTGGGCCATTTTCGACAGGGTCCAGTAAGTCCTAATGATAATTTTATTTGAAACTTTGTACCATGACTTGATTTCTTGTTCCCATGTTTCTTCTGTTATTCCTTCTCCCATATCCCTCTCCCAGCATCTTTTTTAAACCTGCAAAGGTAGGAAGCTGAGATTTCCTTAAAATACTGTAAAAGCCTGATGCTTTTATTGTGCAGTTACGTACTTGTCCTAATCTGTTTTGTAACTCAGTAGTTGATGCAAGTGATGATGATGTAAGATGTGACTGAATACAGCTCCTTATCTGTATTTCTTTATTATGTAAGTCTTTATTTGGAAGCCCATATTTTACTCTTAGTTGTTCAAAAGAAACAAAAGTGTTTCCCTCAAATAAATGTCCAATGTAAACAATGCCTCGCTTGACCCAATGACTTTTTGCCTATTTTGAGACATTTAATCTGCTATAATGAGGTGTGACAAGTAACATTTGGATGGAAGCTCAGGATTTTATGTGAGGTTTGCCATGTTTCCTGTGAGAATGCCAGTACTGGATTATCATGAGAGATGTTCAGTAGTTTGTGTAATAAAGGCCTGCACTGGATATGAATAGGTAAGGACCCTTTCAATAGCCACCCAGACTGGAACTATATCAGCATTAATATACATCTTGGATAAATGTTTTAGACAGAAAGCATAGTGGTACCAGACTGTAGACAAGTTTACGACCCGAGTCTGCTTTACTTCCTGATTGTGCTCTTCACTTCCTTTCTTGCTCCTCCAGTTGGTTTTACTAGTTAACTCCGATATAAACACAGTGATTCAGTGAGGAAAAATGATGGACATCTACAAGAGGAAAAGTCATCTGCTCTAAACTCACTGGCTGTTTTTGGTCCAAACATCTGAAGAAGAAAAATAGAGTGAGTGTTGGAGAAGCTTCCGTTTATATATATATATATATATATATATATATATATATATATATATATATATATATATATATATATATATATATATCCTTTTATGTTATGTTGTTATTTTTTGATATAGTGTTTTTATGATCTTGTCTTATTGATGATATGTTGGAGCCAAAGAGAAACGCTGCTAAATTTAGTTTCATTAACTCTGTTTACATGAGAGTCTTCATTTCTGTTTAATCCAGAATAAAGGTTCATTTGTCTTTCAGATAAACCATGTTTACCATGTAAACACCTAATTCCAGTTGAAAATGATAATTCACAATTAAACTGAATTCAGAATAAAATCACTGGTTCATTCTGATCTTAACTCTGAACCCAATAATTGACATGGAAACAGGAAGTGGACACCACCGTTTTCTTCCAGCAGACATCCAGACGTTAAGCGACTGTTCTGTCCAATCAGAACCCTCTGTAGCTCCTGCTCTGAAAGACCAATTAACTAGAGTGGAATACACCTGTTTCCATGGAAACCTTTATTCAGAATGAACATGTCAATGTAAACACGATGGAAATAGATGTAATTCTGAGTTATTTTATTCAGAATAAATACTTCTGAATTTAAAAAAACATCATGTAAACGTAGCTAGTGACCATAAAGTATTCTGTTCTATTATCCTTGTTGTAAGAAATGCCCCCTTCCTCCCCCCTCCCCTCCCCTCCCCTCCCCTCCCCTCCCCTCCCCCACTGCATCATCTGCTTGGAGCAGTTTAGTTACATCAGACTTTTCCTGCAGCAGCAGCTCAACGTTAATACGCCCTGATGAACTGTAGCAGATGCATTAAGGAAGTGGAACCTTCACATCCATCCCATAAACGCTCTGTAGCTTTTCATCTGAAAGGACAGGAGGATGATGGGAAAAGTAAAGGACACTTGCAAATGAGTGTTTGTGTAAACAGTCGAGTCCGTGCAGCAGAATGTTTAGTGAGCGACAGCGCAGATGCTAACGCTGCCGCTGAGCCTCTGAAAATAACAAATGAACTGAAGTCGCTAAATGATACTGATGGATTTGAACTGACACGTCAAATAAAAATGAAAAAAGTTCACTCCATCATCAGAAAGTTCTTTGACATGTTTTCATTTGACAATATAAACACAAATTCAACTCCTTTTCAGTTCAACTTTATTTGTCAATGAGAGGTTTAACAGTTGAACATGAAAATTAGGCAACAAAATTAGCAAGGACAAAAATAAAAAAAAAATAATAAACAAACTAAATAATAAAGAACAAAGACACAAATGAAACAAAACAAGAAAAATAATAAAAATATTTAAAAAATGTAGAAAAATGAACTGCCCTAAATTTAGCCCAACTTTGACCCCACATTAGAGCATAATCTATATAGTGTAATGTAATATATATAACTATATATATATATATATATATATATATATATATATATATATATAGTTTGATGCAACACTGGACGGTGTAATGTTTCTAATTTTAGAAAAGAAATTTGGGTTTATCATAAAAACTCAATTATTAGCGAGTCAGGAGGTTACAGGCAGGTACACTATGATGTGTCCATTCTTCTTCTACTGATGACTGGAGCACTGACACTTCACCCCACCTGGCATTCACACACATTCATACACATTCATACACATTCACACATTCATACACATTCACACATTCATACACATTCATACACATTCATACACATTCACACATTCATACACATTCATACACATTCATACACATTCACACATTCATACACATTCACACATTCATACACATTCATACACATTCATACACATTCACACATTCATACACATTCACACATTCATACACATTCATACACATTCATACACATTCACACATTCATACACATTCATACACATTCATACACATTCACACATTCATACACATTCACACATTCATACACATTCATACACATTCATACACATTCACACATTCATACACATTCACACATTCACACACATTCTCACACATTCATACACATTCACACATTCATACACATTCACACATATTCACACACATTCTCACACATTCATACACATTCACACATTCATACACATTCATACACATTCATACACATTCACACATTCATACACATTCACACACATTCTCACACATTCATACACATTCACACATTCATACACATTCACACATATTCACACACATTCTCACACATTCATACACATTCACACATTCACACACATTCTCACACATTCATACACATTCACACATTCATACACATTCACACATATTCACACACATTCTCACACATTCATACACATTCACACATTCATACACATTCACACATTCATACACATTCATACACATTCACACATTCATACACATTCACACATTCATACACATTCATACACATTCATACACATTCACACATTCATACACATTCACACATTCACACACATTCTCACACATTCATACACATTCACACATTCATACACATTCACACATATTCACACACATTCTCACACATTCATACACATTCACACATTCATACACATTCATACACATTCATACACATTCACACATTCATACACATTCACACACATTCTCACACATTCATACACATTCACACATTCATACACATTCACACATATTCACACACATTCTCACACATTCATACACATTCACACATTCACACACATTCTCACACATTCATACACATTCACACACATTCACACATATTCACACACATTCTCACACATTCATACACATTCACACATTCATACACATTCACACACATTCTCACACACATTCTCACACATTCATACACATTCACACATTCATACACATTCACACACATTCTCACACATTCATACACATTCACACATTCATACACATTCACACACATTCATACACATTCACACATTCATACACATTCACACACATTCTCACACATTCATACACATTCACACATTCACACACATTCATACACATTCACACATTCTCACACATTCATACACATTCACACATTCATACACATTCACACACATTCACACACATTCATACACATTCACACATTCATACACATTCTCACACATTCATACACATTCACACATTCATACACATTCACACACATTCATACACATTCACACATTCATACACATTCACACATTCACACACATTCTCACACATTCATACACATTCACACATTCATACACATTCACACACATTCATACACATTCACACATTCACACACATTCACACACATTCTCACATATTCATACACATTCACACATTCATACACATTCACACATTCATACACATTCACACACATTCATACACATTCACACACATTCTCACATATTCATACACATTCACACATTCATACACATTCACACATCCATACACATTCACACACATTCATACACATTCACACATTCATACACATTCAGACATTCACACACATTCTCACACATTCATACACATTCACACACATTCACACATTCATACACATTCATACACATTCACACATTCATACACATTCACACATTCATACACATTCACACACATTCACACATTCATACACATTCTCACACATTCATACTTATTCACACATTCACACACATTCATACACATTCACACACATTCTCACACATTCATACACATTCACACATTCATACACATTCACACATTCATACATGTTCATACACATTCACACATTCATACACATTCACACATTCACACACATTCTCACACATTCACACACATTCATACACATTCACACACATTCATACACATTCACACACATTCTCACATATTCATACACATTCACACATTCATACACATTCACACATTCATACACATTCACACACATTCATACACATTCATACACATTCACACACATTCATACACATTCACACACATTCATACATATTCATACACATTCACACATTCACACACATTCTCACATATTCATACACATTCACACATTCATACACATTCACACATTCATACACATTCACACACATTCATACACATTCATACACATTCACACATTCACACACAATCACACACATTCATACACATTCACACACATACATACACATTCACACATAGTCATACACATTCTCACACATTCATACACATTCACACACATTCACACACATTCTCACACATTCATACACATTCACACATTCATACACATTCACACACATTCTCACACATTCATACACATTCACACATTCACACACATTCATACACATTCACACACATTCTCACACATTCATACACATTCACACATTCATACACATTCACACACATTCACACACATTCATACACATTCACACACATACATACACATTCACACATAGTCATACACCAGTGTGAGTGACACTGACGGCAACTAGACTACTACGGTAGAACATTAGTTTTGCTGCCGCTCAGGGAGTCTAGCCTATAGGCTACACCTACAGCTCAATATCACAAAAACAAAGGAAATGGCCTGCCTCAGCCAGTTAGCATCAGTGGTACAGCAGTGGAGCTGGGACTACAGCTGGACAACAAGCTGGACTGGTCCGGCCACATGGACACTCTGTAAAAGAAGGGTCAAACTAGGGTGTACTTCCTGAGAAGGCTACGCTCCTTTAACTTTTCCAAACCTTTGCTGTTGTTGCCAGAGCTTTGGTCTTTGGGGTGGTCTTCTGGATGGTTAAAAAAGAACAGCAGGACAAAAGTGAGCAGGTGGCTGAATAATGTGCATGTGCAAGAGTGATCTTTTTATGGTAATGGTGAGTTTTTAGTGATATGTTTATGTGTAATCTCTATTGTGTGTGTGTGTGTGATCTGAGTGGTCTGAGTGTTTTTTCTGCTGCTGTAACAAAAACAATTTCCTTGAAAAAGGTTTAATAAAGTATCTATCTATCTATCTATCTATCTATCTATCTATCTATCTATCTATCTATCTATCTATCTATCTATCTATCTATCTATCTATCTATCTATCTATCTATCTATCTATCTATCTATCTATCTATCTATCTATCCATCCATCCATCCATCCATCCATCCATCCATCCATCCATCCATCCATCCATCCATCCATCCATCCATCCATCCATCCATCCATCCATCTATCTGTCTGTCTGTCTGTCTGTCTTTAAACACTATCATGGAATTAGGAAGTAATAACTTCTCTAAAGCAGGACGTAATGACACAGAACTGGATGAAATAGATAATGAAGGTGAAGTAAATAATATATCCAGTAGATTATTGTGTAATAATAATAAAACAGTCAAATATCAGAATAGTCAATGGATGAATAGTGGCTTCAGAAACACCTGTAAAAAAACCCCCCAAGTTATCTACAGGAAGTTCACTCAACAGAGAAGAAAAATATAGAAGAAGAGGTTAACTAATATAAGATTTAGTAAAAAAGAATACTAGAAAAAATAAAAGACCACTTATTTTTACTCCAGATAATCCCTTTACGTTCTTCTATTTCAGTTCTACAGTTAGTATCATATACTGTGAATATGGGAAGATGGTCAGAGACGTAATAGTCCACCTGTGGTCTGGTTTTGGATTCTATTGGTGAACATGTGATCTATCAGCTGTTATTCTGCTGGCTCTAGTCATTCATGGAAAGACACTCAAACTAAAAAAAAGAAAAAAAAACAAGAAGGAGAGGGTGCAAAGAGGAGAGGGTGGGGAAGAAAAAAAATGACTTCAATGTTGTGTTCTGTTTGGACAGTTGTTCTGGAGTTCCACTTTTGCATTGTGTTTTTTCTGTTTGTTTTGTTTTTGGGAACGGTTACCAAATAAGCTCCGGCTTCAGCTTTAAACCTTTTCGGTCAAGCAATGTATTGATCATGTGTGACTATAGCTGCCTTCTGCTTCTGCCTAGTTTTGTATTATGACCGAAATATAAAAACAAAACAAACAAAAAAAAAATTACTCATTGAATTTACAAACTCATTGATACTTTTCTGATTGCTGGGGTTTAATAAATCTATATCATAATCACAATCACTTCAGATAAAGATATTTTATATTATATTATATATTTTATTAACCATTTTTATTCCCATGATTTCTATCCATTCCCTAAATTTCTCCATGCTTGTACCTGGAAATATATATATATATATATATATATATATATATATATATATATATATATATATATATATATATATATTTTGTATGTGTGATAAGAGTGTTTGTGTAGTTGTTAGTTTAGCGGAACAAAGCCCTGCAGCTGCAGATAGTTCCAGATAGTTCCAGTAACAGGATGTGTTGTGAATGCTAATGCTGCTTTATCATCTGTGCTGTGAATGTGGGTTGCCTGGGTCACAGCCCGTTCTGTGTCAGTGCAGACAAAGCTGAAGATGCTCAAGGAGGAGATGATTAAACTTGGTTTAGAGAGTTGCATTTCCATTTCCTGATACGATTGCATCACCTTAGAGGAAGCCTATTATTTGTGCAGCAGAGCAGAACTGCTAGCAAAGACAAATCTCTGCTCTTTGCCAAAATTTATTGAGAGTGTGAGAGTCCTGCCTCTAATTTCAGCCACTAATGTAATTATTTGAGCCGCGCCTGATGGGTTCGTCCTCCCCCAAGGCGGCGTAATGTTCTCTCTCAGGCATTCCCATGTGAACCGGCTGCTTTCATCAACTCCATCATTTATGAATCTCTTAAACAGGGACAGGGTTAGAAGGACGTTTTTCCAAGGTTAGTATTTACTGCCCGTCCATTTACGCAGCAATGATATTTGATGTTAAAAATGAAAACAGGAGTCAATTCTACAGTGTTCTGACTTTTAATCATTAAATGGCCTGTGGACTAAAGGGTTTTGGCAGCAGTTACTCGACTGCTGTTGTAGATGGGAGACAATACTTGAAGGAAACAATACATCATTACAGCAAACAAACAAACACACAAAAAGACACAAACCCACTCAAACACAATACTAATGTAGTACACTGGACTATGCTTCTTCTTTTTTTTTTTTAAGAAAGTATCTGCTATAGGGACTTCATACATCATACATGTGTTTGTGTCTCTACCCACCCCCCGACCTCCAAATAAAGTGTCCAGGGTTAGGGTACTTTAACACAAAAGTCAAGTTAGTTTTGTTGGGTTAAAATGTCAATGTTTGTGTTTTGTCAGTGGACATTGTTACGTTGCAGTGAACTTTAAAACCAGTTGTTCATGGCTGGACAGACGTGTGTCCATGTTGTTCCTCTGCTGACAATGTGATGATGTCATCACGACACATCGACTTGAGTTCGACTTTATTGATAACTTGAAAAAACTGAAGTCATTAATGCCCTAGTTCACTCTATAACATGTTTCAACCAAACAATTTCAGACACCTTCCTCCATGCCTCGTCCTTTAGATGTGTCTTTATACGTAGTAATAATAATAATAAAAACCTTATTTATATAGCACCTTTTTAAAAGTGTCAACAGTGTCCACAGATTATGGCGAGGGAAAGATGTGACTTCCACTGACAGCAGTGATCACGATCTGCTGCGATCTACTGTCACTGGATAACGGACGTACGGTCGTCGCGGTACTTTGATTAAAGTTCAGCCGAGCTCAACATCTTGAAGTGCAGCCGGTCTCCGTCTCACAACCTTATTAATATTTTGGACCGCTCGCACATTACGTTACAGTTTGAATTATATGCCGGGTGGGCGTGTTTTTGGGGCCAGATCCACGCTGTTGAAGCATTCGGAATGACTGGACGCTCCAACCTGACGTCAGGTTTTGTGCACATCTGGCAACCAGCTGTTTAGAGTGGCAGGAAACAGGGATGCAGGATTACAGCATAAACACTATACCTCATGTTTTGTAACTTTCCTGAGGTTTGATACGGTGGCTGACATGAGCAAACGCACCGCATCGGAAAAACAAGAAACAAAAACACAAACATAAAACAAATACAACACGAGTGAATCTGCAAGAGAAAAATACTGCAATAACAGAAATGAAGCAGAAGCAAAAACATACAAACCCCCAAAACTGTGAGAGAGAAGTACTGCAAATTCACTCCACAACAAAATGGAAGTTCACCAAAATAAAACGAAAGAAGAAGATGGTGGATGAAAAGATGGTGCTAATTTTAGCGCCATACCTCTGCGTCACGCAAATTTCTTGAATTAATCAACTTCAACTTTGTTTTAATCTACTATCTTCTTCTGTTTTATTTTGGTGAACTTGCAGCTTCACTTGTGTTATATATTTTTATGTGTATGTATTAATTATTCATGTAGCACTTTTTAGCACTTTTAGTCCTCCAGATTTTCCCACTGTGGATTTTACAATTGAATATGAAAATAAATCGTAATGATCCACATGTTTGTTCCTGTTTTAAGATCAATTTGAAAACCTGAGCAAGGTCCAGGATTCCAAAAAAACACAGTGAATAATATTTCAATGTAATGAAGTGAAATGATGTGTGGATCGACCCCTCCCCCCTCTCCTCCTCCCCCTGACTCATGGCTGTGCATCTCCCATGGCTTCAGGACAGATTGGAGTTGAGTGCGGATGAGTCATGTATCAGCAGGATACTGATGGCTCGTCCTATAACTCAATTAAAGAAGGATCGGCTGCAAACTTTAGTTGAAGAATCAATTTGTGACCGAGTCTGGCTTTTTAATCGGTAGCGGTGGATTGTGCAGCATCAGTGGCTGAGACGCCGTTACTCACCACACCTGAGGGAAGTGACAGCGGCTGTAATGAGATTCCCACAGCTCTGTCTCTCACACACATCAGCAGCACTAAATACCATGAAGGCATCTGGAGATGATGTTTATAAATGTTCTTCCCACGGCAGCCTGTGGTCCATCCGTTTTTAAACAGGGCTTTTTTCCACTCCCACCAACCTGTTTTATTTTTTCCCTCCAGTTTCTGATTGGATCATAAAAACCATTTGTTTGACTGATGTTTAATATTTATTCCGCATCATAAAATATATTTTGAGGTGAGTGCATGTTATGGAGAAATTTTTGGGACCAAATTAAAGGTGTCATTCCACTGAAAACCACTCACACTCCTTTTGAAATCTGATGGGTCACCCTGACTTACCAACACATGCTGCCTCTGACAGTGGTTTGTCACCTCCACTGGCTGCATACCGCATTCACAGAACAAGGGACCCAGAAAAAGCCGCTCCATCTGATGTCAGATGGACTTTAGCATCACCAACGTGGGGTTGAACCCGTCCTCCATTGCAGTGAATCTGAAGTAGCATTAGCATTAGCATCTACAAGAGAAGACAGAGCCACGGTAGCTGCTGCAGAACAAGCACCAAACCTAGCTGCATGTTACTCTGGTAAAGGTAAACACCTACAGAGAGCGAGAGGGGAGGGGGGGGGTGTTCCTTCACGCATTCTGAGCCATCTCATCACCACGTCATGGACATGTATGAGGAAGTACCGTTCTTGAGGAAGAACCTCAAGTCATTTTTCTACTGTGCAAAGACAGCTTGAAACAAAGCAATCCGGATATTAATGAAATAACCATGGAATGACTCCTTTAAACATATTCACAGTACCACAGCAGCAAGGGGCACTCTCACAAACTCACTAGGATTTCCCACCTGGATCCCCACTCCTTTCATTGTCGAACAAACTTGTCTCATAGATTCTTGCACTTCCTCATGCACTGGGTCAAATCCATATTCACATGACATTCACTCATTCAACAATGACATCCGTGCACACAAAACAAGACGGAAAAGTAGGAAAGCGGAAGTGCATGGAGTGCAGATGTAGAATGGACCAATCACTGTCTGTGGGGGAGTTATATTTTCTGGGAGGTGCACACAACTCTCACATGACTTGGCTTTGGAGAATAACAGGCCTTAAGGTGGTAGTATTGGTAATTACCTCCTATCATTAGCAGAGGGAACAGGGGGCTTGGGTGTATCTGAGAAATTCTTATCCGTACTGAAGATAGTGCACTTGTGATGTAAAATTTCGATTCGTATTTTGACAAATACACAACACTTAAGTACAAATTGACTAATTTTAGACTTTATTATTTATTTTATGCTCAACTACAATGAAACATATCACAAATATGTACGGCTTATTTGGGATACGGGTGGCACACGGGCGGCTGTGACTCAGTTGGTAGAGTGGGTCACCCAATGACCAAGAGGTTGGCAGTTCGCGTCCCAGCTCTGGCGTCGAACTGTCCTTGGGCAAGACACTGAACCCTCACTTAGGCTCCCAGTAGGACTGACAGAAACTTAGAAACCTACTGGTGTATGAGTGTGTGTGAATGGGTGAATGGGAGGCTAATGTAAAGAGCTTTGAGCACCATGAAGTAAGGAATGTAAGGAACATCTCACAGAGGTTTTAATGAAGTAGAGGAGGGAGAGGAGGAAGAGAAGGAGGAAGCCTTAACCCAGAACAAGCTTCCATGGATTAAAAATAGCTTTCATAAACACCCTCTAAATGCTAATGTCTAACAACTAGAACAGGTTTGTTTCAGGTCATGACCCAAAAAAGAAAAGCGATGCATCCTTAGGGCTAAAACGTACTCCTATATACCATAAATTCTGACAACGCACACCAAGGAGAGTTAAACATTCTGCGACATATGCAATAAACAGTTAATTTTTCAAGTGTTTCTGGCAGAGCTGGACTCTCCCAGGCCTGATGTTCCTGTGGATTCAAACCAGTAAATCCAGGGTTCATCCCCAGGGACGAACCACTGGTGTGAAGATGTCTGGAGGAACCCTGGTAGATCTGAAAACAGTCTGACATAAGCCCACACTTCACTAATTAGTAGAAACTTCCACAGCAGCAGAATTAAACCCCAAGCACCTAATTTAAATCTGGGAACGCTGCAGCAAACAGACTGAAAAAACACAAACTGAAAGCATGAAAAACCTGTGAGGAGAAACAAGAGAGGAGTACGAGCCAAAGCTGAACAGTCTGTGGTTTTCAACTGCACCAAACACAAACACCACCAGGTAAATATTTGGGTCTTTAAGGGTTAAAGGTTTGTCTGTTTAAGGGTTAAGCTGCACTAATTTGCTTGTGTCTGTAAACTGCTGTTGTATATGAACTCATTCTCCTCCACAGTGTGACTCATCAGAACCAAAGGTCAGAGATAACAGGGAGAATGAAATGAAGATATCACAAGAACAAGTGAAAATACAGACGAAACTGAGACAGAGATGTTTCAAATGTCAAATCAATACATTTAATGACATGTTATTGGATATGAGGCCTGTTCAGTTATTTCCAGATACAGTCTGTTCATTCATCACATATAAACATGTGTCTGAGGAGACGAACAATGAACTGAAAAAAGACATCACTGATGTTTCTGGACAACAGCTAAGTTTACATCATGTTTTTTAATACACAATTATTTATTCTGAATAAAATAATTTAGACTTATATCTATTTCCGTCATGTTTACATTGACATGTTAATTCTGAATAAAGGTTTCCGTGGAAACGGGTGTATTCCTTTCCAGTTAATCGGTCTTTCAGAGCTGGATGTACAGAAGGTTCTGATTGGACTTAACGTTTGGATGTCTCCTGGAAGGAAACGATGGGTGTCCACTTCCTGTTTTGTATTAGTTTCAACTATCAACATGTTAGACCAGATACTACATGTGATGTTTGACTTTATTTTTGTCATAATTACTAAGCAGCAGCTCGACCCAATCAACCATAGGAACAAACCTGGCGGCATGGATGGGCCTTGGGGGCAGGGCCCGCCAATTGAGTGCCCACCCAATCGTGGGCCCACCCATGCTGTCATAGGCTGGGGCCAACAGCTTAATGTTTTATTTTTAAAATTAATGATGAATATATAAATAAATCCAAGGCTATTGCAATTTAACACTTTTCTTCTTTTTTTAAAGAGCATAAAAACAAAAGTCCTTAATTTAAAATGTCTTAAAAACTATTTGTCATAATCTGATTGGTTGTTTCGTAATGATCCGCTATACGGTGTAGCATTTTAGCTTCTGTCAACAGCAATGAGCGAACATTCCTTAGCAATCCGTGTATCATCTGTTCATTCGTTTTTCAAACTAAATCCAATAAGACAACAAAACAACAACTAGTTTCTTCATTATTTGTTTCCAAAACCAAAATGAAAAAACAGATAATGATGCATCTTTTTCAGTTTTTGTTTTTGTGTTTTTCGTTTTATCCCATTTTGACCTGAAGCAAGTTGAGTAAACTGGAAATTACCTTTGACCCCCAGTGATAAAGATGTAAACCTACATCCTATTTCGGGAAACTGAGAGGGTCACCCTAAGACCTGAAGATATGACCATGGAAAACCTATTCCAGGTATGATCTTTTTTTTGTTTTCAATGAAGTGATAGATGTGATGTAAATTTTTATTTAGATTTTTTTTACCTGAATTTGCTTCAGGTCAAAATTAGATAAAACAGGAAACAATGCCTGAGCGTTGTTGTGCAGTTGGATGCAATCAAAAACATGATTCTGCTAAATAGCCTTATATCATTTCCCAAAACAAACAACACAGTGAAACAAGTGGTTGTCTCTAATTAACAGGCAAAACGCTGATGGCAGTGTTTGGCGTCCAACGAACCACATGACGCTTTGCAGCCTTCATTTTGGATCAGGTAAATTGCACTCCTGAAAGTAATTAAATGAGTTCCTGCAAATAGTGTGGCGTTGGAGTAAAATGTATAAATGTTCTATTATCAAAGAAATCCAGCACACTGAGTGGACAAACTACCACTGACATGTCGAAAATTACCTCATTAAGATTGGACCTAAAAAGCACTAACAATCAATCATAAAACACAGGATAAGATGTTAAGCAGTCCATTGTGCCAGTAGATGGCATGCATGAGAGAGAGAGAGAGTGAGAGAGAGAGAGAGAGACATGTAACATGAGAAAACTGCCAGTCAAGCCTTGACTTTGGGACATATCATCAGTAGTATGCCCTTGATTCATGGGGTGTTTCGGCCTTTAAATACTATACACCCTCCTCAAAGGTGGCCAGCTACAGGTTGATCAAGCCTGAGCTTATGTCCCAAGCCCAAATCCCGCCCGGCAGCCTGTTACGATGTCATCTCATGTCTGTGAGCCCAGCATGGATCTTTCCGCTTCATCCATATCCATTGGCTGCTTCTTTCAGCCACTTCAGAGATGGTTCTTATTATTTGACAGAGAGCTTGCCCTTGCACGCCAAGGTCTCTGAGCAGCCTGATAGTGGATGAAGCAACGAAACCCCGGCATCCCACTTCTACCGGGTAGATCTTTGACGACCATCCTCGCTGTTGAGCATCCATTGACAGCTCGGTGTATCGCAGTTTCTTGCGCTCGTACGCTTCTTCCACTGCGTTCTCCCAAGGAACGGTAAGTTCTATGATGTATACCGCCTTCATCGATGGGGACCAAAGTACCATGTCTGGCCTTAGGGTAGTGGCTGCAATCTTGGGAGGGAAAGTTAGTTGGTGCCCAATGTCAACTAACAGTTTCCAGTCCCGAACCTTGGATAGTCCTCCAGGCTTGAGTGTGGAGGAAAGATGGTTAGGCTTTCCTTTACTTTCTTGGACAAATGAAACTGTTATGGTGGAGTTGGTTGCTGTCTGGGGTAAGGAGTTGACCGTAGTTCTCTTGGTCTCTATTGCTGCTGCCAGACACTTCAAGACCTGATTGTGCCTCCAGGTGTAACGCCCTTGTGTAAGGCTGGTCTTACAGCCAGTCAAGATGTGCTTGAGAGTTGCACTGGCTGGAGAAAGAGAGCAGGTTGGGTCCTCACCATACCACTGGTGGAGATTTTTTGGTGATGGCAGTACATCATCGGTGGCCCTGATGAGGAAACTCAGATTGTTTGTTTCCATCTTCCACAGCTCCCTCCAACTCAGCTGTCTTCTCTCAAGCCCCTCCCATTTCCTCCATTGCCCCTGTTTAGCCAGTGAGACAGCTTTTGTGGTTCAATCAACCTCCTCCTGGTGGCGTATCTCCTCGACCACCATTTTCCTCCTCTCTGCATTGGAAGCCTTGTGCCACATTGGATTACCTCCCGAAAGACCCAATCCTCCTCTTCCAGACTGGACATGACCTACGATGTCCTTGTGCCTCAAACCTGACACTGCATTCTGCATTGTCAATTTCCTTCCGGTTGCTAAAGGTGGTGCCGTCGTGCTGATGGTCGGATCTTTGGAGTCCTTTAGGGTCATGTGAAGCCTTACTTTGGCACACTTGTACTCTTCTGTGAGGCTTTTGACCGGAAGTTCAAGGACTCCTTTGCCATAGAGGCTGATGTTGGTCAGACACTTTGGGACACCCAGCCATTTCTTTATATATGAGGTCATGGTTCGTTCCATCTTCTCCACAGATGTCATTGGAGCCTCATATATGGTGAGTGGCACCATGATCCGAGGCATAAGTCCATATTGCAGGCACCAGAGCTTCAGCTTTCCTGGCAGTTGGGTCCTGTTGATTTTTTCAAGCCCATTGGTTAAGTCGAGCTTTAGCTGTTGGACTTGGTCTTTGTCTCTCAGGCTAGCGTTGTACCACCTACCTAAACTTTTCACAGGTTGTTCGTTCACCGTTGGTATTGGATCATCACCAATGTAGAAGCTCATGTTTTTGAGTTCTCCCTTCACTATTGAAATGCTTTGCGACTTGCTCGACTTGATTTTCATCCGGGCCCATTTGATGTTCTCTTGCAACTTTGCAAGTAGTCGCCTTGTGCACGGTAGTGGTCAGAGTGGTCATGTCATCCATATATGTCTGTACTGGTGGCAGGCATATGCCGTCCTTAGTGCGTTCTCCCCCCACAACCCATTTCGAGGCCCTGATGATCACCTCCATGGCCATCGTGAAGGCGAGTGGGGATATTGTGCACCCTGCCATAATTCCTATCTCCACATGCTGCCACGGTGTTGTATAGGCAGCTGTTGTAAAGCACAGCTGCAGGTCCTGAAAGTAAGCTTTTACCAGGGAGGTGATGAGGGGTGGGACGTGGAAGAAGCCAAATGATTCCCAGAGGAGGTTATGTGGCACAGATCCAAATGCGTTGGCCAGATCAAGGAAGATGACATGGAGATCTCTCTTTTCCTTCTTGGCCATCTGGATCGGATGCCAGATCATACTGGTGTGCTCCAGACAACCAGAAAATCCTGCTATCCCTGCCTTCTGTATAGATGTATTGATATACTTATTCTTCTCCAGGTAGGTAGATAGTCTCTGTGCTATTACACTGAAGAAGATTTTCCCCTCCACATTGAGGACGCTTATTGGGCGGAATTGATCGATGTCTTTTGCGTCCTTCTCTTTGGGAATCAGGACACCCCCAGCTTTTCGCCACACCTTCGGTATTATTCCTTTCTCCTATGCAATCCTCATTAGCTTCCAAAGGTGTCGTAGCACATCTGGTGCATTCTAATAGAGCTTATACGGTACCCCATTTGGTCCGGGTGCTGACACAGACCTTGCCCGCCGTACCGTATGCTCGACCTCCTTCCATTTTGGAGGGCCAGTCTCCATGAGGAATTCGGGAGGTTGGACAGGTGGTATATATTTTCAAAAGTACTTCAAAAGTACTTCATTGTTTAGCATAGATTTTTTAAAAGTGTATTGCTGTGAAAATTGAGGCTAAACTCGGGATACAACAAACAAACAACAAACCAAACTAAACTGAACTAAGATTTAAATAAACACAGTTATGTTAGAACTGATCTAAGAATAATTTACAACTAAATTAGGAATTTTCCCAGCTCACTACATGCAGGGAGAGGGAGGGTAGACTGTTACTATGTCGGACACGCCAGGAGGGGTCACATGGGTGGAAATACCCTATAGCTACATTTTCTTGGATGTGACTCTTGACTTACTAGTATGATGCCTTGTGTATTCCAGGTGGCTTTTGATGTAAAAATGTCTTTTTTGCAGATATTTATGGAAAAAGGATAGAATTAGAGATTCCACTTTGTCTTCAAATTTGTACACCCCATTTTCATCACATCATTATGTAGATGGAGCCTAATTTACAGTACAGACCCTGTATAAGGACCTAAACCATGCTGGATTTGATGTAAATAGTCTAAATATATTCTATTTTGCTTCAATTAGGATGGAAATATATATTGCACTTCTTCTTTATACTTTAACCCTTCCATTTTCACATTTCATAACATCATCATTAAGGTGGGGGGAAATGTGAGACATAATACATGGTCCATAGCCAGTCATGTGTCTTTGATTCTTCTAGATGCTGGAGAAACTGATTGTTGTAAAAACATGGACAGTTGTCCCCTATTGCATTTTGTCTTGGAGCATTCTCAAGCTCCATGTTGTAGTGATAGTTTATGAATTTGGTGAGTTTCAATGGAGGAACCATTGGGTTGTTTTTCCAGGAAGGACCCTCTGGTTCATCACAACCATGGTTCCATGAAAGTGCTGTGTTCCACTTGGATCATGAAACAACTTATTAATATTGTCATTAGCAAAGAACATAATCTTCCCTTTGCAGGCAAATGGAGTAAGTACCAAACCTCCAGTCTCATCCATTCTTGTGCAAACAGCTGAGGCAATTTGCTTCTCAATCTTGAGTATGATGGAGTAACTTTCTCCAATGTGGAGATCCTCAATTAACTTAACCAGTCGCAAAGTCAGTGGCAAAGGGACTGATAATGGTGTTGAAAGCTAACCTGACTTATGTATGTACATGTATGTATGAGCTTTACGTATGTAAACCGCTTTGAGCACCATGAAGGAGGAAAAGCGCAAGTGCAGTCTATTTACCATTTACATCATCTGGCTGCATTACGCTACGCTCACACAACCATCTGAGTAGCGCAGGGATCAAATCTACTTCAAAACGAAGGAGCCAATCAGTGTCACAGGCTGGGACTACCTGGCGGTGTTGTTGTTGGTGTGACGTAAAGCAGAAGCGACGGCAGTGTAGTCTTTTCAGATACACAACAATGACAATGTGCGTTAGGTATTTAAGGAATACATAATAGATTTTAAAATACTACTCCTCACTTATAAAGCCTTAAATGGAACAGGACCCAGTTACATTTCAAACTCACTGACCAGTTCTGTCCAAACTAGAACACTAAGGTCATCCAGCGCAGGCTTATAGTGACTCCCAGATATAGTATGACAAAGAAAATAGGGACGCAGCCTTTGTTAACTATGCACCAAAGTTATGGAATATAAAAAGACTTCAGGGAAGCCAGTTCACTGAGTATGTAAAGTAAATTAAGTAAATTAAAAACATTTTTGTTTTCATCAGCCTTTGAACGGAGATAACACAATTCTGTGACCGCGTTCTTTACATTCTTTATACTCTTTATTTTCCTTATAGTTTGTGCGGAATCAATTCTTAATGTATTTCTGATTTATTTTATAATGTATGTATAATCAGTTTATCTGCACTCTCGTAATTTTATTGTTTATTTACTGAAATTTTATAATGCATGTATATCTTGTACTTTTGTAATTTTGTGCAATCAAATTTTAATGTATTCTTTTTATTTCACCCTGTTTTAAAATTGTATTTTAATTTTTAATTAATGTGAAGTACTTTGGGCTACAGTGTTTGTATGAAAGGTGCTATATAAATAAAGATTATTATTATTATTATATAGACTGGACTATTTCCACTGTTATGTCTACTCTACCACATGTTCATTCCTTAAAAGGTTAACAGAGTACGACTTTGTAAGTGTTTGTTTATGGAAATGTAATTTTCACTCTTCTTCCAACCAGGTTTGGCAAGAGTTTGATCGATCAGATGGATCCACTGGTGGATAAAGACATAGGACAAGTGCAGAAGCCCTGATGCAAACTATTTTCGCCGATTAAGCGGCTTGACTTCAACGTGAGTGGCTGAAGCAGCGCGTCAGTCCAGATGATGGACAGATTTTTCATCTAATCATATGTAAGGATTTTAGATAAGGCCCCTTCTTTGAAAACAGATCAGTTGCGGAAGGGTCCCAGATGGTATTGTGAAATACCATCTGGCAACAGTCAGGTTAGTGGAAAGTTGCATTTTGAAAAAGCAGTCATGAAATGTTGGCCAAGTATACAAATAAACAACTGTGCACTTGATGCCTGACAGAGCCCACCTGCCAAACATGTACTCCTCTGAAAGCTGAAAATTGTTAAATTGACCTTCAAACTGCCATTTTGGGTGAACTTTGTGTCCCTCAAAATAAATGCTGCAGATAGCAGTGTTGGGACCTTTGCTTCACATGAATGATTAGAAGCATAGTCACCTAAAGCCATGGTTCTCAAACTGGGGTCCGCGGACCCCTAGGGGGACGTGGCGCATGTCCAGGGGGTACGCGAAATTATTCACGGTTTTGGTTTTTTTTGTTTCCTGTTTTATTTTGAAATGCGGAAGTTTTATTTTGTAGCGAGCGGGCGGAAGTAACAGCGCTGTTTGACGCTAGCTTGACTAAATTGAGACGGAGCGAGTCACAGGCTATTTTTAGCCACCCTGCAGCGAACATGGATCAATTTTTGCGTCCGCCAAGTTCCTCAAGAAGTGGTAAAAGAAATGACAATGACAATGACAATGACAAAAACAAACGCCCTAACCCTAAAAAGAGAAAGTACATTGATAGTTATATTGAGTTTGACAAGATCATCCCTCTCATTAAGTCTCTGTCTGTCTGTCTGTCTGTCTGTCACACACACACACACACGGTTTTGTGTGTCTTTTGTTCCGTTTATTATTTTAAAATTATTTAAAATGTTTGTTTCTGAAGTGTTCATTTATATTATAATACCTGAACATTTTGCTGGTTTGCATAAAAGCACTATTAAAAAAGGTTATCATTGTTTCATAATAATCATTGTTGAAGTGGGTTTTTATCATTTTCAGTATCGCGAGGATGAGGGGGGACATGTTTGAGAAAGTTTGAGAACCCCTGACCTAAAGCACGACTGACAGTGTTTTCAGATGACACTAGATCACTGCCATGGGGATTGTTAGACCCACTGATTGCTGCATATGGTATTTTCTATAATCAGAGAAGTTACATGTTTCTTATAATTCTCTGACACTTTCATGGTATTGTTCTCCAATAGAATTGCCTTGTACTTATCATTGATGTCATTCATCTGGCCGTTATCAACATTTATGATTTCGACATCAGCAATCACTCTAGCAATTTGTGATGAGGAAGTAGGAATTTTGGAGGATTTTCTTTCCTGTTTAATCAAGCATTGCAGGTGATATTTATGTCATGAGCTTGAACATCTTTAATCTATAAATGTCGCTCTGATGATGTAGATGGTGTTGGTGGAATTTTCCAAGATCTGAATAATCCTTCTGCTCATTGACTTGGTTTCAACATTGTGCAGATGTTGGCCATCCTTTTCATTAGCCTGGCAGAAGACACATTTAATTTTGTCATATAAGTGCTTTTTCTTTTTTGGGGGAGATGACCCAGTTTCAGTTTCATCCAAAAAAAAAACTTTTTGATTTGTCCAAATGCTTGTATGTCTGTGCCAGACTTTCCAAGTCTTTTTTAAAATTATTATTATTATAGATTTTTTTCAGCTTTTTGCAGAACAACAATACAAAAGCATAATCATCCATATTAAAGGAAACACACAAATACACATAAGAGATCTGTCAATCTGTTTGAAACATCATATGTCAGTCTCTCCAGATGTAATACACATGTGGATTCTAACAGCCAGTCCATTAATTGACTGATTTGACCATCACATACATGAGTGTGTTTTGAACAGAGAGGCTTTTGTCCATTAGGAAAAGAGCATAATCAGAAAGTGTGATCCTAGGATCAGGGTTAAATTCTTTATGATATACTTCAGATAACTATTTGAAAATTTCACACCAGAAATTATACAGGTTCGGACATGTAAAGAGAGCCCTCAGCACACTTACATTGATCACTCTATGTCACACAATCACAATAGTCTATGTATTTCCTTAAATTGAATTAACTGGTGTCCTTCCCAAGTCCAAACTGGGCATCACCAGCTGTTCTTTTTTTTTAAGTGTACGTTAATACATTGCTAACTCTAACCTGAGAATTTGGGAATGTAGTGAACTTTGAGTTCTTATCAGTCTTATTTGTTTGCCACAAATGAAGCAGCCTCCACTTTTCTTCACCATGCCTACTTTCAAACAAACAACCATGATAACATTTCGGAGAAAGTATTCTGTTGAAGTAGTAGTTACATCAGTTATATCGAAGTATACAGAAATAAGTTCATTTGAATATGTGACAATGTGTCACTGCTGCCCTCAGGGAAGAGGTACAGGTCCATCAAGGCCCGCACTTCGAGATTCCTGAACACTTTTTATCTCAGTGCAATCAGGGTACTGAACACTAGCGGGACACAATAGCTACCTCAGCCATTGCCCACTGTGCAATATATTTATATATTTATATATATGTTTATATATTTATATATTTATTCACGCTCTCTAATGCACTTTTACATTGCCTCCTGTAAATGTTTTTATACATCATACTTTTATTCTATTTTAATCTCCTTCTGTAATTTTATGCCATTTCATTATGCATGTGTATGTGTATGATGACAATAAAAGGATTCTATTCTATTCTATTCTAATGGAGAACACAGTAATGTTAATGACATGACCATGGAATGACTCCTTTAACATTCAAAATAACATTATGGTTAGTATCACTAGTTATAACCTGTAGAAACATCTTTAAAGTAAGTAAATAAATAGTTATTCTTAGCCTGGTGGTGTGTGTGTGGTGGTGGTGGTGGTGTGTGTGTGTGTGTGTGTGTGTGTGTGTGAGTGTGTGTGGTGGTGGTGTGTGTGTGTGTGTGTGTGTGTGTGTGTGAGTGTGTGTGGTGGTGGTGGCGTGTGTGTGTGTGTGTGTGTGAGTGTGTGTGTGTGTGTGTGTGTGTGTGTGTGTGTGTGTGTGTGTGTGTGTGTGTGGTGGTGGTGGTGGTGGCGTGTGTGTGTGTGTGTGTGAGTGTGTGTGTGGTGGTGGTGGTGGTGGTGGCGTGTGTGTGTGTGTGTGTGTGTGTGTGTGTGTGTGTGTGTGTGTGTGTGAGTGTGTGTGTGTGTGTGTGGTGGTGGTGGTGGTGGTGGTGGCGTGTGTGTGTGTGTGTGTGTGTGTGTGAGTGTGTGTGTGTGTGGTGGTGGTGGTGGTGGTGTGTGTGTGTGTGTGTGTGTGTGTGTGTGTGTGTGTGTGTGAGTGTGTGTGGTGGTGGTGGTGGGGGGGGGGGGGGGGGGGTGCACCCTGACTTATGTTGTGGCAGTTGTTGCTCCTCTGCTATTAAATAATTAAATAGAGAGTTCTGTCGGCCAACACTATGTTGTTTCTTGGTAAAAAAAAAAAGTCAGTTCTGCACACGAGCAGTGATTGTGAGAAAAGACCCTGAGCTGCTCATAGGATCCACCTGTTAAAGGGTGAATCCCATTTGTAAGTGGTTCATCCAGTGATAGTGATGACCCCAGATTTTACTATGCATCATCTTCCTTCCAAGACACTTAACAAAGGGTAGTTAGGGAGGAGTTCAGAGGGCGGGGCAGTTAGCCAGCAGTGGGGGGCATTTGGGAAAGCAAAACATGTGATGGAGACAGGACACAGAATAGAGTGGAAGCAGACAGGCATGTTACAAATACAAATCCACTGACTAAGTGATGTCATTCCCATTCAGATAAAATGATTCTAACACAACAGTGATTCCTTTACATTTACACGTTGACAGTTACGCTGACACGACTAGAACAATATTTCTGAGCTCAGATAAGAGATTTTCTGATTTATTTATTGTATTCTGATGTTACACTGGTGAAATTCCACCTTTAATGTCCACTATTGTTTCATGTTACATTAGTAACATTCCGTTTTGAATGTCTGAATGTTTCAATATAGTTCATCTAAACTCACCTGAGGCTCGACTCATTCTTCAGCGCGTCGCTCAGTCTTTTGCTAATAATAGTACTGAGTCACTGGCCTAAATGTAACTCCTCCTGGCAGTTACATTATAATTACTTATTACCACAAAGGTTTCAAGAACTTCTTGGCGAGACTGCCAGGATTTTTTCCAAGCACTTAATTCAAGATTTATTTACTTATTTATTTATATATGCTTAATTCAAACAATACATCTACTAATGGAACAAGTGACAATGATCTTGGCCAGATTGCTGAAATCAGATTATGTCCAGATCTATTGTCCCTGAATGGTAAGTGGACTGTACTTCTATAGTGCATGTTATTCACCAGTGGGTGCTCAAAGCACTTTACAATTCTTCACATTCACATATTCACACACACACACACACACACACTCTGCTGTCCATACACAGACGCTGCCTGACCTACTGGGAGCAAATTAGGGGTCAATGTCTTTGCCCAAGGACACTTTTACATATTGACAGCCAGAGGCAGGATGCGAACCGCCAACCCCTCGACCATTGGACGACCCGCTCTACCAACTGAACCACAGCCGAAAAACTTCCTCTCACTGAAAAGTTCCTCTTCAGGTGATTCTGTCTGATTTTAAGTGTGATGAGATATTTAACCAACATTGGTTGGGCGAGATTATTGCGACACTCCCTTTAAAGTGCAAAATGCATTAAAATATACAAAGATAAAAAGTAAAGTAGCAATATAAGTTGTTTTTGTTGTTTGTTTTTAATCACTGTGTGTGTGTGTGTGTGTGTGTGTGTGTGTGTGTGTGTGTGTCTACAGCGATACATCATACTATAACTCAATGAATATTTGAGATATCACCATGAACTTACATGGGCATATACATATAGCTAATGTGCATCATATGCAATGATCCATTTGAGTGAAGGTCAAAGGTCAAGGTGACAATTAACTAAAAGGTCAAAAACACATTATTGGTTAAAACTCGAGAATGGAGGGTCACAGAACTTTCAGATTGGTACCAAACGAAGCAGAATGAAGATTTATACAATTATCATAGTTGGTGTTATCACCTACAACCAATAGTTTTTGAGATCTCTGGAAGTCAAAGCATAGACATATCACACTATAACTTAATCAATACTGGATATATTATAATATTACACTCACTGATGCATATATATATATATATATATATATATATATATATATATATATATATATATATATATATATATATATATATATATATATATATATATATATATAATGAAATAATCACATTATTGGCTCTAATTCAAGAATGTGTTGTCATAGAATCTTGAGATTAGCACAAAACAGGGGTGAGATTAGACATTCTCTGAATACTTGTTCCACCTGTTTTGACCCTAAAACAACAGTAAAACAAAACCCCTGAAGTAAAGGAACACAGACTCACGGCAGCTTTTAGGACTAGACTAGAAATGAGACAAATACACTTGATGACATTTATGTTTTTTTTCCAGTGATAGATTGAGAAAACTGAAGATATATAATAACCTTTCATCTGAGCTTTAATGAACATCTACATGATCAGTGAATTAAATATGAGAAAATGCATGATTTACACTGACACCATTTAAAGTACAGAGATGATAAATGATGATGAATGACTGAGGTAAAGGTTAATGTCATTTTGGTAGTGCTACATGAGTAGCTGTGGGTCAAAGTGTGAAATAGCAGAGCATCCTGACAGACAGTGGGTGCATGTGATGGACTTATGGCCCTGGGGAGGGAATCGGCCCTGACTCTGGTTAAAGTGTTGGAGCCGACTTGAATCTTCCTACAGATGGAAAAAGTTCAAACACATGGTGCCCAGGGTGGGACTGGGCTCTGCTCGGGTTCTGTGTTATTTTGACACACCATGACTGGACACCATTCCCCCAAGGAGGTGGGGGGGGGGGGTCTCATCACTTCCATCAGTTTCTTCTTGTCAACAGTAGAACAGCCTGAAACCACACAGATATGCAGCACATCAGGACACAGTCTGTTAACCCTTAAAGACCCAAAGGTCCAGCAGAAACCATCCACTAATATCAACAGTTTATTATCATAAAAATGAATAATAATCATGGATTGGATTTATACAGCGTCTTTTTAGCCACTCAAAGCGCTTTACATGAGTGAGCCATTATTCATTCTAGAGTTGAAATGATTCTTCAAGTCATTTCAATAATTTTAGTACAACAAATATTGGAGCCAAATTTATTGCGTCTAAGCCAGAATGTGATTTGATTTATTTGTGACCTTGACCTTTGACCTTTACTCAAATGGATCATTGAATCCGATGTGCATTAGATATATGTATATGCCCATGTAAGTTCATGGTGATATTTCAAGTATTCATTGAGTTATAGCATGATATCTGTGGACACACACACACACACACACACAAAGTGATTAAAAACTAACAAAAACAACTTCTGTTGTAAGTTTACTTTTTATATTCGTATATTTTAATGCATTTTGCACTATAAAGGAAGTGTCGCTTTAATTTCACTGTGGACACACATCCACATGTGACCAACACAGTATTCTGCGGGTCACATCATATTATTCACGATATGGACCAGGAAAAAACAATTATATTACGATATATTAAATTAATGGTGTAATTCCACCACATGCTGGACATGTGTTCATGTCCAGCATGCAGTGGCTCATCAGCGCACTGCAGTTAAAGTGGCTGAAAGCGGTACTGCAGTACTGCTATCCCAGACACAAGCAGAAGGTGCTTTCCCACTGTAGGAACCATTGGTAGTTCCTAGAACCTTTGTAGTTCCAGGAACCTTTTTCACCCTTTGCCAGTCCATAGTTCCTAGAACCTTTTTTAGTTTTCCAGGAACTATATGGCGTAGGTGATTGGTAGAGCTAAGACCACGCCTATTTCCTCATCTTGCAGTACCGCTACCTTTAAAACAATCTGTGTAGCATCAGCTGTGTGTTGGAAATAATTCGGAGAAAGTAATAAATTAACGGACCAACGACGTGGTTTTGTTTTTGGGTTTATGCTGTGAAATTAACATACGTCATCGTATCACCTGCTGGTTCTTCGTCTCCTAACTCTCTCTCTAAACTTCTCCATTCTTGACATTAGACATAAACGCTGTGACCTCCTCATTCTCGATTCCAGTTTATAGTAGCGCTGTGCTTAAATAATACATCACTTTTTATGGACATCAGGGTCACTTGGCCCCTCCCATGGTTCATACTGCCCTGTTGGAATCCAAACCCAAAGGTTCCCTAGGAATTCTATAGTTCCTCGAACTAGTTTCTTAGAACTACTCTGTGGGAAAGCACCTATAGAGGCACAGCACCTCCTTCCTTACATCTGAGTGCTTCCTTGCTGCCAGCGTCATGCTTGTGAACTCTCATGAATGCAGTCAGCTCACGATTGAGAATGAGGGTTGGGGGGTTTGGATCAGAAGATGCTGCACAGTGCTGGGGGTGGACCAGCATGCCTCCTTCCTCAGAAATCCCGGGGAGTGCCCTGAAGTGTTCCAAAAAAAGGAGCCTGTTCAGCTGTGTGGAAGTTTTCTGGATACAAAGGAGCCGAGCTGCACAGACTGAGCTGCTCCATCACTCCATAGTGTTATAAGTAAAATGGAAAGTGACGTGTGTGGTTACACCCCCCCCCCCCTCACATTTATCCTACATTCATCATTGTCGCTTAAACTGCCCCATTTATCGTCATATTGATTTCAGCTCATATCACCCAGCCCTACCACGGAGTTGGATCAATAACTGTAGATGTACACACTGGGTTTTTACAATAAAATAATAAACTAGAAAAAGCACTTGGAGAACGCAGACTCCACCAAGGCAGATTAGCTCCACCCCTCTTTGACTTTCACTTGTCTGTCCCGACCAACTGAATGAAACACACGTGTTCCCCCCACGTACCTACACCCATCACCACCAAAATATAATGATGTTTTCCTTGCACAAGTATCAATATTTTCTGAAAATTTCAGCAAAATCCATCCATTTCTTTTTTACTTATTTTGTCAAAAGTCAGACAGAGGAAAATGCCAGGCAGAGCATGGTAACTTTGCAAAGCGTATGAAATCTATGATCTTGTCCCATCACAAATACATCATTATCAGTCATTACCATGTCACTGCTAACAGCTGTTAGCCTTAGCAAACTACTTTCATCAGTTGTTTGGCAATGTTTGAGGCTGCTATGTGCAGGCGCACAGCTGTTAGCAGTGACAACGAGCATTGAGTAGCTCCAAGTAATTACGAGGTGTGAGTTTTTGTTCTATGATGGTTTTGTTATGCAAATAAATCACTCATTCGAACAAGCAATGTTTTGAGAAAAAGCACATTCTATTTTGTTGACCCCAGGAAACCTGCCAGGACTACTTTCACTTCGACCAAAACTGGACCAGAACCCGACTCACAGGACACTGTCGGGGATAAGTCATGGTGGGTGCACCAGAGTAAATCCCATATAATTTCATGTGAAAAATAGTGAACTATTCCTTGAATAATCACAGACACATCAAACATAACATCAAAAGGGCAAACACAGACACCCTGGGGTGTCTGTGATGTGCCCTTTTCACTCTTGCTGTGGTATCGACCGACCAGGAGATGTGAGATAGAAGAGCCCCTGTAAAGGTCTTCACTGTGGCTTCACTGTTCAGAGTGATGGATGGCTGGATGGGGGTGGGGTGGGGGGGTCTTCACTGTGTCTTGTACTAGGCCTTGACCGATTATCAGCCCCACCGATATATCGGGCTGATATTCTGCATATTAGGGTTATTGGTATTTGCCATAATTTCCACATATTTCCACCAATAATTTGATAGAATTTTCACAACCAATTTGGCGGCCATTTTGTTCTGAGTGCAGCTGTCTACCTTGTGCATGAGCACTGCCATGCCCCTCACAACATCTGATTCGTTTGGCACAAAGAATCTAGCCAATCAACACACAAGGCAAACAATAGAGCCAATACTCTCACTGAAGCGGTTGTACATAAAGCTGTGTTAGCATAGCACCGTCATTTTTAAATCCCCATATAGAAATGTAAACATGTGAGGAGTTGTACACAAAAGCAGGATGAACGCCATGGTCAAGGAAGATGAAATAAAATGTCTGTGTTATTTCTATCTAACCATTTGTTTATGCTAGCCTGCTAGCTACTTGGTGGTACCAGTGCTGGCAGTAGCCATCTGTGAGGAGTTGCCTAGACATCGGATGTGTGCTCGGTACAAGGATCCAAATACTTCTTTGTAAACCACCTTTATTTGTGATGTGAGAGCACATTAGCTCAGATAAATGGTACTGTAACAATTAGGATAATTATATTTAACTCAGTAGATCTAAATGCTTTTGTTTCCATTCGCTGTAATACCCTGCGTGAGTAGCTGTTCATTGTCTTGCTCTAGTGATTCTTAACATTCTTTCATTTTTAATACTTCGTCTCCGACTTCCATTCTCTGAATGTGACAGTAGCGAACTTCTGGATAGGAACAGCTGAGGTGACATACTCTTAATTACTTCATTTTATATTACTTCTTAATATGCTAAAAAAAAAAAATAGCACATTTTCACATAGCAGAGTGATTTATTTATTTTTATTGGTAATTATGTATTCATATTTTTTTATTGCCTGTTTTATTCTAAGTGATGTTTGGTTTTATTTTACAAATGCTGCTAGCAGCTCCCTGCACTTTTCATTTTTACAATTAAGCACAGATTTCATGGATATGAAGGTCAGTGTGTGCTATTTTTAATTTGACGTGAATAATGTTTCTATTTATCAGTTGCACATATCGATATACATATCGTATATGATACTAACTGTAGAACTGAAATAGAAGAACGTAAAGGGATTATCTGGAGTAAAAATAAGTTGTCTTTTATTTTTTCTAGTATTCTTTTTTACTAAATCTTATATTAGTTAACCTCTTCTTCTATATTTTTCTTCTCTGTTGAGTGAACTTCCTGTAGATAACTTGGGTTTTTTTACGGGTGTTTCTGAAGCCACTATTCATCCATTGACTGCTCTGATATTTGACTGTTTTATTATTATTACACAATAATCTACTGTATATATTATTTACTTCACCTTCATTATCTATTTCATCCAGTTCTGTGTCATTACGTCCTGCTTTAGAGAAGTTATTACTTCCTAATTCCAGGATAGTGTTTAAAGACAGACAGACAGACAGATAGACAGACAGACAGACAGACAGACAGATAGATAGATAGATAGTATTAATCTCCCATGTGTCCAGCAGAGAACATGCAGTTATACCCATAAATAAACAGACAACAACAATACAAAGAACAAATAAAAAATACGTAAATTGTTCATATCCTTCTGTTTAACTAATCCAGTTCATTCAGGCAGAACTGTTTGAACTGCCTTATGGCAGCAGAAAAAACTACCTCCTAAAATGTTCAGCTCTACAACGTTAGTAGACCAGGTCTGAGACAGTGTTCAGAGTGATGGATGGTGGGGGGGTTGACATGTAGGAGCAGTTTGTCAAAAAGCCGTTACTCCAGCTGCAGCAGTTTGTCAGTGCAACACTCTACACTCTAGTTTATTCATATTAAAGGGAAAAAGCTCCTGTTCCTGGAGTGTGCAGATGCATCCACACAGGAAAAGTCCACAAGATGAGTTCTACTGAAGTGAAGAAGGTCTCACCAATGACATAAGCCCAATATGGATGGATGGATGGATGGATGGATGGATAGAAAATATGGAAGTGTTGTATTTAAAACCCCTTTGTGCTTTCGTTAAATCAGGGTGCTGTTAATATCGTTGTTAAACAAATCCAGATTGGTGTCGATCAAATCAAATCGATATTTGATGAATGTATCAGCAAATCAAGCAATGTGGTAAAAAATGTTCCAAATACAGATCTCCTACCCCACCTGTCAGTGGTTAAAGTCTTAAAGGAATAAAAACTGAGTGTTACGTTTTGAACACTTTCAAAAGAGTGAATTTTACACTGTGTAGTGTGGATACATACAGACACTTCATGGGTGCTAAATGAACACTGGCATATTTTGTGTGTAGCTACAAAGATAGTTTCCACATATAAGTCTAACCCCAGAAGAGTCCAGTGGTTGATGTTTGACTCTTTTGTTCTGACTTCTCTGACAGTTGTGGGTCAACCATCCCTGAGGTAAGAACAGACATGTGCAGTACGGATGGATAGACCACCCTGATTATAGACAACTGCCCCCACCCCTACACACACACATACACACACACACACACACATATACACACACACACTCCACCAGGTCAGTTCCACAAACACACACTTGTTCATGTCTGAAAACAGACATTACCAAAGACAGATACTTTCTTAAATAAATCTAATGATGGTTAATGTTAGTTTTTGTTCACTGACATAATTTTATTTAAACTTTATTAACTGACTGAACAGTTTTTGGTTTTAAGATAAGATGTTCCTTTATTAGTCCCACTGGGGGAAATTCCAGGTTTACAGCAGCACAGAATAGAGAAGCACAGCAACAGAAAATGTATAAAAAAAAAAATCAAATTCTATTAACATTATATACACTATTGCACATGGGATTGATTAATTGCAGAATGTACAGCACACACACACACACACACACACACACACACACACACACACACATATATATATATATATATATATATATATATATATATATATATATATATATATATATATATATGTGTGTGTGTGTGCGTGTGTGTGAATCTGAGGAAAGAACTAACCAAGAAATATAACAAACTGTCCACAGCTGAGGCACTGGAGACTGCTAAGCAAAGGCTCACAGCACTAGCTACCCGCCTAAAGAGATACACAAGAGAGGTAGAGGCCAGGAGAATAAACCAGGTGTTCTCCACCAACCCAGCTAAGGTCTATTCTCAATGGCAGGGGGACAAGGTGACAACAGACCCACCTAGAGCTGAGACTGAGCAATACTGGAAGAGCATCTGGTAGAAGGAGGCAACACATAACACCAATGCCCAATGGCTGACAGACTTACAGGCAGAGCACAGCCAACTCCCAGAACAAGACCCAGTAGTCATCACACTAGCAGACATCCAAACCAGAGTGTCCAAAATGAAGAACTGGACAGCACCAGGGCCCGACATGATTCATACCTACTGGCTTAAGAAACTGACAGCACTCCATGAACGCCTAGCAGCACAGATGAACCAGCTGCTGATATCGGGAAACCACCCAGAGTGGCTAACCCAGGGCCGGACAGTCCTCATAATGAAGGACCCCCAGAAGGGAACAATACCATCTAACTACCGGCCTATAACCTGCCTCAGCACCACATGGAAGCTTCTATCAGGCATCATAGCGACTAAGATGAGTAGGGACATGGAGCAATACATGAGCAGAGCACAGAAAGGAATAGGCAACAACACCAGGGGAGCCAAACACCAGCTACTGGTTGACAGGGAAATTGCCAGAGATTGCAAGACGACGAACACCAACCTGTGCACTGCCTGGATTGAATACAAGAAAGCCTATGACTCAATGCCACATACATGGATACTGGAATGCTTAAAACTGTAGAACATCAACAGGACACTAAGAGAGTTCATCCAGAACTCAATGAGGCTGTGGAAGACAACTCTGGAGGCCAACTCAAAGCCAATTGCACAAGTGAGCATCAGATGTGGCATTTACCAAGGAGATGCTCTGCCCCCCCTGCTGTTCTGCATAGGCCTAAACCCCCTCAGCCAGATCATCTCAAAGAGTGGCTTCGGATACCAGTTCCGAAGTGGAACATCCATCAACCACCTCCTCTACATGGATGACATCAAGCTGTATGCCAAGAATGAGCGTGACATTGATTCCCTAATTCACCTCACCCGGATCTACAGCAAAGACATTGGGATGTCATTGGGACTAGATAAATGTGGGCGGATGATATCTAGAAGAGGAAAGGTGATCACAACTGAAGGGGTTGACCTACCTGAAGGGAATATCACAGATGTGCAGGAAAGTTACAAATACCTAGGGATCCCACAGACAAATGGTAATCATGAGGAGGCAGCTCGGAAGTCAGCCACAGCCAAATACCTACAGAGGGTAAGACAGGTCCTGAAAAGTCAGCTGAACGGCAAAAATAAGATCCAGGCCATTAACACCTATGCCCTGCCAGTAATCAGATACCCAGCTGGGATAATATCCTGGACACTGGAAGAGATACAAGCCACTGATATCAAGACAAGGAAGCTCCTTACCATGCATGGAGGGTTCCACCCCAAGTCCAGTGTCCTGAGGCTGTACACTAAGCGAAAGGAAGGGGGCCGAGGACTAGTAAGTGTCAGAACTACTGTCCAGGACGAAACGGCGAACCTCCAGGAATACATCAAGAAAATGGCCCCCAATGACCAACTGCTAAGTGAATGCCTCAGGCAACAAAAGCCCAGTAAGGTCGAGGAACCAGAGGGGCTATCATGGAAGGACAAACCCTTGCATGGCTTGTACCATTGACAAATTGAGGAAGTGGCTGATATGGAAAAGACATACCAGTGACTGGAAAAGGCTGGACTAAAGGACAGCACAGAGGCACTACTCATGGCTGCACAAGAACAAGCCCTGAACACCAGAGCAATAGAGGCCGGGGTCTACCACATCAGACAGGGCCCCAGGTGTAGGCTGTGTAGAGAAGCCCCTAAAACAGTCCAGCACATCACAGCAGGGTGTAAGATGCTGGTAGGTAAGGCATACATGGAGAGGCATAACCAGGTAGAGGACATACTGTACAGGAACATCTGTAAAGAGTATGGACTGGAGGTCAAGGGTCAAGATGGGAGAACCCCCCAAAGGTGACAGAGAACAAACAGGCCAAGATCCTGTGGGACTTCCAGATCCAGACTGACAAGATGGTGATGGCCAATCAGCCTGACATAGTGGTGGTGGATAAACATGAGAAGACAGTGGTGGTGATAGATGTAGCAGTCCCCAGTGATAGCAACATGAGAAAGAAAGAACACGAGAAGAGAAGAAAAATACCAAGGGCTGAAAGAGGAGTTAGAGAAAATGTGGAGTGTGAAGGCAACAGTGGTACCAGTAGTGATGGGGGCACTAGGGGCAGTGACCCCCAAGCTGGGAGAATGGCTCCAGCAGATACCAGGAACAACATCAGAGATCTGTGTACAATAGAGCGCATTGCTAGGAACAGCTAAGATCCTGCGCAGAACCCTCAGGCTCCCAGACCTCTGGTAGAGGACCCGAGTCTGAAGGAGACACCGCCCACGTGGGGCGAGAGGAACATTTTTTTTTTTTTTAATATATATACCCTGCCATTTTTGGTGACTTTTGTTTTTATCATAAACATAATGAGTTTTATCCAGTTTCTTACAGTTTCTTACCATTATCAAGAACAAAAACTACTCTTTGACTATTAAGAAAAGACATTGGACCTCGGGTATGAATCACTTTGAAGATGGTATTCTTTGGAAGCCCATTAATAAAATACTTGTAATTTTTTTTTTTCTCCAAATGTTATTTGTAGCTTTTCTTTCACTTGTGTTTCACATACAGGTCAGAAAGGGTATGAATAATTTTATACATATATAAAAATGGAAAACATTTTCCATTTTTCCATTCCACACCCCCACCCCCGAAGTAAGATGAAGATTCAACATGTAAAGTGTAGTGTGAAACCCAGGGTCTACATAGATCTATGTGTATGTTGCTCTCATTCAGCAACATCAGATTTTAATAGTGTCATAAAATCAACACAATTATTAGTGAATGTGTGTGAAGTGTGACAGAGAAAGTCAATTTGTCCATCCTACAGACGTCCTCTTTTTCTTCTGTGCACTCCTCCAGTTTTGGTGCGTCCTTTTTCAACCACTTAGTGCTGTCTTGTTTTCCCTGCCACTTTCAGTATTCTGAATAAATATCTACAGCGTAAAGGTGTTCTCTGTTGGTTCTATTTTCTCAAGTATATGGATTCAAATGTGAATGAGAATTGGACTGAAATTTTTCAGAACAGTTTTTAAAGTGTAAATTTAGTTCTGTGCATGCTCCAAACTTTCAATGAAAACCACTTGGGCTATATGTTCAGACTGCAGGTAAATGTTCCCAAATCTGACTTTTTGTTTCCATTTGAGCTGTATCTGACCTTTCTTCTTCTTCAAGTATTTATTTCGAGCTGTACAGAAGCAAATAACATCATAGTAACATAAAAGAAGGTAACAAAAATAGCTCAAAAGGGGAGTGGGTAGAAGACATGCTGATGTGATCCCACCCCCTATTCAGTCTTTCATCATCATCATCATCATCATCATCATCGTCACTGTCTCCATATATTTTTCCTTCATATTAGAATATTCTATATATATGTACATATGCATAAACATACATACACATACAAATACACACATACACACAATAATAAACACAAAGCAGTGATTGGCCGCATCGTAATATCTATAAATAGAATAATAATTCTCATTGGTGCTCATGGTGATAACCAACAGTTTTGTGGTGTGTGTTGTGAGCCTGTTGCCAGAGGAGGGCAGCCCCCAGGAAGCAGGTCCACCACCAAATGTTCTGATCTGGGCATTAAAAAGACAAGTTTTAGGATCCTGATCCAGAGGGGACAAGACTCCAGGATCAAAGCTCCCACTTGCCTGCCCTACACTTTGTGATGAATGTGCAAAAACATGTGTTTTATGTTCTTGATTTATTTTATTTTATTTTAAGTTATCAGTATATCATTGTATGTTGATTTAACAAGTTTTAATTTAGTTTTCACCATCACCACCAACATGTTGATTTACCTAATTGTTTTGTTTATAGTTATATATCGTGATAATGAATTTGTTTAATATAATGGTGACAGCAATATGACGTTAATAACAGTAATAATAGTCATAAATGATGATGATAATGATAATAACAATATTTGTGGCAATAGATATATTGGTAATAATAACATGATTAATAATTAGCTTGACTCTTCTATTGACTGTATAATGTTGCTGCTCACTAAATATTCTTGAATATCGATAATATTAATGTTAGTCACACTAACAGTTATAATAATAACAAAAATCATAATAATTATAATAATAATAACTCATCTATTAACTCTATTATACTACTTATCACTAGATATCATTCAGACACCAATAATAATGACAATAACGACAATAGCAAAAATAACAGTCATAATAATAATAAAAATAATAAGGTTTATTATTAACTTAACCAATCTTTTTAAATCTTCCAGTATCATTCAGAACCATTTTTCCTGCTCACTGTACTTTGTCAATATTGTTTTTTTGTATCTGGATTTGAAAAGGTAAATATTTGGACATTGTTTGAGCTCATCCTGTAATTTGTTCTAAAGTTTCACTGCACACACAGACACACACACACTTTTCCTGGTGGTTGTCACCAGTTGGATCTTAAAGTTACTACATCCCCTTAATTTATAGCTTCTGTCTTTACGTGTGAATAATTTTTGGATGTTCTCTGGCAGTGCATCTTTGTTCACTTTAAATAATAGCTGTGAAGTGAAAAACTCAACTAGATCAAACAGTTGTAATAGTTTGGACTGTAGAAATAACATATTGGTGTGATCATAATATCCTGCCGTGTGTATAATTCTTATTGAATGTTATAAACAGGGGATGTAGTGAACTTTTGTAATTATTGCCCCAGACTTCTACACAGTTTGTCAAATACTAGAGAACAATACAATATGTACAATGCATTATAGTTTAGAAAGAATTTGGCTTTATTAATGATTGAAATGCTTTTAGATACCTTTAGTTTGTATTTGTCTGGTGTGTGTTTTCAGTCTAATTTGCTGTCAATTGTCACTCCTAAAAATGTTATTTCTGATACAATGTCTATGGCAACGCCATCTATTTTTACCACTAGGTCCTGATTTGTCTTGTGATTACCGAAGAATATTACTTTTTTTAAATGTAAATTTAAAGATAATTTATTTATATCCATCCATGTTTTTAAGTTAATTAATTCACTATTAATATTTTTGACTAGATTCATATAATTGTCATTAGAGTAAAAAAATTTAGTGTCATCTGCGAATAAAACAAATTTTAATAATTTTGAAACATTAAAAACATCATTAATATATAAAATAAATAGATTTGGTCCCAGGACTGAACCCTGTGGTACTCCACAACAAATGTCCAAGTATCCAGATGTTAACTCCCCCATTTTCACGCACTGCTGCCTCCCAGTCAAATAGCTTTGTATCCATTCCAAAGTCACTCCCATGATGACATATCGGTCTAATTTTTTTAATAGTATGTTATGATTAATTGTATCAAATGCTTTTTTTAAGTTGATGAATATCCCAGCTGCGTATCTCTTCTTATCTATGCTATTAGTGATTTCTTCTACTGCATCAATAACAGCCATTGTTGTTGCTCTGTTTGCTCTAAAACCATATTGGCTTTTGTTAATTAATAATAATTATCTATAAATTTGTCCAGTCTATTATTATATAGTTTCTCTAATATTTTAGAGAACTGAGGAAGCAGGGATACTGGTCGGTAGTTTGTAAAGTTGTGCTTGTTTCCATTTTTGTATATTGGTATTAGTTTTGCTATTTTCATTTTATGTGGAAATTTCCCTGTTACAAATGATAGGTTACAAATATAAGTTAATGATTTCACAATACTATGTATAATTTGCTTGATTAATGACATATCAATGTCAAAACAATCAGTCGAAGTTTTATTTTTACAATTATTCACCAAGTCTATTATTTCAAAATGCGTTACTCCACACAGATACATGGTCTTTGAGTTTATTTTTATCAGTGACTCGAGTTTATTAGAACTATGTTCAGGGATATTTGAGGCTAGTTCCGGTCCAACTTTTACACAAAAGCTATTAAAATTCTCTACAATTTGATTTAAATTATAATTGTCACTGTTCTTATCAATAAAATAGTTTGGATATGCATTAGTTACTTTATTACCTTTTATGATAGTATTTAATATTCCCCAAATACCTTTGATATTGCTTTTGTTCTTATGTAATACATTTGTATAGTATCATTTTTTACTCGCTCTTAATATATTCGTCACTTTGTTTTTATATGTTTTATATCGAGATTAAGCTTCCTTAGTTCTTGGTTTAATGATGATGATTTACTGATTTATTGTTAATATTAATTTGTCTCATTGGACAATTCTTATTATATATTTTACTGAATATTTCCAAAAATATATCAAAAGCAGTATCCACATCATCAGTACCATAAATAGTATTCTAGTTTTGTTTACTTAAGTCTTCATAAAATGATTTCATTGTCTCTTCAGTTCTTACCCGTTTGTAAATATATTCTATAGTTGTTTTTTTGTCTAGCAACCTTCTCATCACATATTGTAAAGACTGCTAGGTGATCAGATGTATCACAAACCAATAGTTCATTAACATTTGCCATTTCAATATTATTTTTAAAGATAATATCAATGAGTGTAGCACTGTGTGAGGTAAGTCTAGTAGGTTTTGATAATGTTAGGTATAAACTCATGCTGTACATTCTATTAATATAGTCGACTGTGGTTTTATGGTTGTTTGGATTTATCAGATCAATGTTAAAATCTCCACAGATGAATAGTGTTTTGTTGCTTATTGTTGAATATGTTTTTTCAGCCCAATTTGTGAAGGTTTCTAAATTTTAGCCCGGTGATCTGTATACACAACTGACTATAATATTTGTCTTTTTTTTCATTTATAATTTCTACTGTTAAGCCTTCAAGTAAATCATTCATTACCAAAGACATGTTTTGTATTATTTTGAATTTGTATCTTGTGCACATATATATAGCGACTCCTCCTCCTGTTTTTTTTGCTCTGTTTACATAGTTTAGATTATAGTCATTTAATTCATAATCAACACCTTTTTCCTCATTGAACCAGGTTTCAGAAACTGCAATAACATTAAATGGGTTCTCAAACTGCTGTAAATATTCTTTAATTGCTCCAAAATTTGCATATATACTTCTACTGTTGAGGTGAATGATTGAAAATTTCCCTTCAGTTTTTACTGTACTATTACTATTACTATTACTATTACTATTACTATTACTATTACTATTACTATTACTATTATTACTATTTTCAGTATAATACTGATAGGCATTGGTTGTCCGGGTCTATTTGCTCCTCCATTTCTAAATTGTAGTCAGTGTATTGATTACAACTCAGTTCTAAGAGCTCTTGGTCTAATATATTTTCAGTTCTGTTTCACGAACTGGCGTAAAGGTAGTTTGGTTGGTTGTCATTACAGTTTATTCTCACTGACCTGTTACTGCACACTTATTCATATTTTTTTAGTTCATCTATGTCCCAAACAACCAATACTTTAGCTAGTTCTGCGGGTATATTTTACAATTCATAACCCAAGTATTCTGTATTTTGCTTTGTTTTCTTAAGAATCTTGCTTATCTTGACCTGTATCTGACCTTTGACCTGTATCTGACCTGTTAAAGACAGTCTGAATGACACAAATTAATTTTTTTTAATATCCAATCCAGGACACTTTCATATATGGTACTAAATCAGATACGTATCAGATATTTTTCAATGTGACATCAGTCTGAACAGCCATGTCACATTTATTGGACTTTTTTAGTTACTCTCGTGATTGAAAAAACAAATGTAAAGACCCTGAGATGTGATGTTATGAGTTTATGTGTCTGTGATAAATGTAAATATATTAAACTAGTTTGTAAACATGTGACTGTCCACAGGTTGACCTTTGACTTTTAGCACTACAGTGTTTTCAGTCATAGAGGCTATACCATGACCCAACCACTGTGGATAAACTAACATAACATAATTAAACTATTTCATTTGGTTTAAATAATGTAATTCTATTCCATTCTCTACTCAGAGTCAGAGATAGTGCTTCAAAATATTTATTCATAAATACAGTCTATCTATAATTGAACAAATCTCTGTCTGTTGTGTCCTGTTTGTCTGTAGAACTCCTAACACCTGCACAACTACACCAAATGATCCAAAATATGGAGGGTAACTTTACAGTACTATAGTGGATTGTGGTGCAAAGATTCACGCAATTACGACAAACAACAACAAAGATATGAAACAAATTTCATTGCTCTTTGTAACTTTGCCGCTCTGAGCTTTGCTGTGCACAAGTCCTAAGTCCTGCCCCCTGATGTGTTGTAGCTGTTGTAGTGCATTACTAATGACAAAATTTTTGTCATTGTTGCAGCCACAGCAAGTCTGGTTGCGACCAAGACTATTATTACACTGCATTCACACAAGTTAAACAAGGTCCATAATTTGGTAAATTAACAGGCAGAATGTCTGGTTCACCTTCAACTGAACATTGCACCAACCTTAATGACTGTAGCTACATTATTATCTGACTCATCCACTGTTCAGCTTTATCACTTTTCATTGTTGGTTTATTTGTTGTTAGCTGTAGTTCAGTAGGTGGACGCACATTGCCCAGTTTCCAGCTTTTCGTTCACTGAAGTCTGAAAGTAGACAGTAACATGTGAATGTCGGATGAGCGACTGGCGGCTCACTTCACAGCCGTAATAATAATAATAATAATAATAATAATAATAATAATAATATATCTTGCTGGATGTTGATTGGTGTCACCTGCGTTAGCATGACACAGACCACTACAGTGGTAAACTGTCTGCTCCACCTTAAACTGCATTTTACTAAATCCACCAGCAGTAACAACTGACACCATTAGCATTAGCATTAGCATACTCACAGATTACACCACATTCCAAAACAGCCCCAACTAATTATTATAGTCCTTTCTGCTCCTTTCAACTCATTTCACCCACTTCCACAACACATTAGTAGCGAACAATCACATATTTTCTATGGGCGCTGCACTAGTGACATTAATTCAATTCAATTTTCAATTCAATTTTATTTATAAAGCCCTAAATCACAACAAAGTCGTCTCAGAGGGCTTTACAAAAACACAATCAACTAAAGAGATACATGAAAAGTCCCAGGCATCCCCTGTCCTTAGACCCTCCCCCTGTCCTTAGACCCTCCTTCTCGGCAAGAAAAAACTTCCAAACCCAGTGGGAAAAAGAAGAAATCTTGAGGAGAACCACATTGAAGGACAGATCCACTCCCATGGACGGACAGGCTATAGATGAACGTCCATTTATAAATGAAGGAGGGGGGGCTGGTCCAGACAGGCAGGGGCGGTGGTCCGGGGTCACAGGTCGGCACAGGCGAGATACTCCAGATCCTGTCGTCCATGGCTCCCGTGCAGACACTGTCAGGAGAGCCACCACTCCCCCCAGGGGGGGAGGGGGGAAAGGGGACACCAGGTGACTAGTCATGAACAGACTTGGTATGAAAGATATGTTATAAAAATGACAGAAACAGGTGTGAGAGAGAGAAAGAGAAGAAAGAACTCAGTGTCTGTACTTCCCCCAGCATTCTAACTCCTAGACTGAACTGTGACTCATACATCATGTATCCATGATATATGAGCGTCCAGCTGACACGTAACCAACAGCAGAGTGATCATTGGTCAGTCCTGCACATTCATGAACAATGGGTGAGTAATGTTGGGAGATTCGTACTTCGGAAAATTTACAAGTGCCTTAACTTAACAAAGTGAGCAGGTAAAGCTAATATGTGACCATTTCACGAATCATGTCTGTTTTTGTACCTGCTCATTTTAAACATTTTCCCTTTTGGTTGTTAATGAGGCTAACAGTTTAGAGGCTTTCATCAGTAACAAGCAAATAGGAAAATGAAGGAACAGTATTTCATACACAACAAGACAACAGACCAAAGATGATGTAACGTTAAAAGTGTCAGCAGGTAATAATGTTCATTACTGCCACTGCATGTTTCATCAGTAATGGTTGGAAACACACTAGAATATTTGACATATCTGACTAATTACTGTCCCCTGGTGGACTGAATATAACATTTAATTTTGATGCTGAGGTTAGTGAGGCATTTTCAGAGTAATATAATTAATGAATATTCAAATATTATTCAAATATCTACATTAGTTTCCAAAGGAAATTCAAATCAGATTGTTGGGTTAAGGTCAAAGCTCTACTAACCACTGGTTACGTGTCAGCTGGATGCTAATGTCTACAGGTGCCCAGATGAGCCAAAAGATAATGACCTTCGCATTCAAAATTCACATACATTTCCCAGATGTAAAACAAAAAAACAATAAACAACAAACCTGTGACCTGAACTGAAAACATTTACAACCACATTCATAAAAATGAAAGAAACAGTCCTAATGATACCATATACTGGTTTGAATATTAAAAGCTACCTAATATTTGTTTGTCTCTTTTTTACAACATCTGAATAATATTAAAATCTCAAAATTCGAAGTCTAAGCCCTAGAGAGCACAAAAAAATGTGATTTCACAAACAAATCCGAGCTGCTGTGTGAACGTAGTCGTAGAAAAGCCATGTTTTCCTTGTTGAACCAGGACTATTCCAGATGAATCCACTATAAATCTAATGTAGGAACAGTTCTTTGTGTCAGAACACAGAGCTGCTGTGAAAGTGTGGCAGTGGGTAAATAAAACCAACTCCTTTGTTGCCGTCAGTGTCTTGCTGAGTGTTGGATTTGGCCGACAGATGCTGGATTCTGTCACATCTGCGTCCAATCATCTACTCCCATTGAATAACAAGTACACGCTCGCTTCCTGCCATACATGTGACTATTGATGGCAACTGTTAAAAGGATTTCCTCTTTATTATGTAAATCTCCTGGACCACTGTGTATTTTTTTCAGCCGTTCCAAAAACAGAACATTACATCTGGCCGTTTCTGAACTTATTTTTGGAATAAAGCTGCGTCAGGCAGGTTTGGATCCAAATGTAAAGAAGAATCCAACTACAAAACCGTCCAATGTGCAGTGACACTCGCATACATTTGAGTTTGACTGAAAATGTAGTGTTGTGTTCAGCTTCACGACGAAGGAAGATTAACCCGTTCACATCCACAGTTTTATAGTTCCCAAATCAATGTTTGTCTATTAATCCATAAACACCCAGATCTACTATTTACTACTATTTATTACCATATTTTCCTCTGTATTTTTATGTTTTGTTTGTGCACATTATTTTCCTATACTTCAAAAATCGTATAGAATAGATGTTAATGAAAACCTACATATAAACATATATGTTTATATGTATATATAAAAGAAACATAGTTGGCGGGGGAAAGATATTAAATATGTCCACAGATGTTCAAATGTATTTAAAAACTATTAAAACACACAAAAATATTAAGATATTTTAAAAGGTGCTAAAGTTTGTTAAAAAATAAATAAAAAAATGGGAAACACTAGATGAGATGTGATTTTTGCTCCAAAACACTATTCGAAATTTGCTAAAAAAAATCCACTGATGAGCTCTCCCACCCCTCAAACACACAACAGAAAGGGTAAAAGAGGTAACCAAATGTTGACTGAACAAACAAGAAAATAACAGAGCCACCACTCCCCCCCCCCCCCCCTGTGGTGGCCCTCCTGACAGTGTCTGCGCGGGAGCCATGGACGACAGGATCTGCAGTTTCTCGCCTGTGCCGACCTGTGACCCCGGACCCCCACCCCTGCCTGTCTGGACCAGCACCCCCCCCTTCATTTATAAATGTTCATCTATAGTCTGTCCGTCCATGGGAGTGGATCTGTCCTTCAATGTGGTTCTCCTCAAGATTTCTTCTTTTTCCCACTGGGTTTTGAAGTTTTTTCTGCTGAGAAGGAGGGTCTAAGGACAGGGGGAGGGTCTAAGGATGGTAAATGGTAAATGGACTGCATTTATATAGCGCTTTTCCACCTTCATGGTGCTCAAAGCGCTTTACATTAGCCTCTCATTCACCCATTCACACACACACACTCATACTACACCAGTAGGTTTTTTTTCTAAGGTCTAAGGTCAGTCCTACTGGGGGCCTAAGTCAGGGTTCAGTGTCTTGCCCAAGGACACTTCGACATGTGGACAGCCAGAGCCGGGATGCGAACCGCCAACCTCTCGGTCATTGGGCGACCCACTCTACCAACTGAACCACAGCCGCCCAGGACAGAAGGAGGGTCTAAGGACAGAAGGAGGGTCTAAGGACAGAAGGAGGGTCTAAGGACAGGGGATGCTTGGGACTTTTCATATATCTCTGTAGTTGATTGTGTTTTTGTAAAGCCCTCTGAGACGACTTTTTTTTGTGATTTAGGGCTTTATAAATAACATTGAATTGAATTGAATAAATCACACAACAACACAACATGTTGATCTTTCCTGAGCAATTCATCTCATCTTCTGCATGAAACAATTAAGGCTTTGAATTTTTAAATCACAATAACAGCAGCCAACGCTATATTTCATTTAACTGTCTAGAGCAGAACCGGGTGAAACAGCTGAGTTCAGCAACCGTGTCGAACAGATTTAATAACAATAGTCACATGAATATATGCCAGGTTTTTATTCAAAAAATTAAATGTCCACATGTTCAGCATGGAGGTGTGTGCGCAGCCTGTTCACTATCAATCTGGGAACACAGAGGTACTTTGTCAGGCAGTGTCATCGGGGGGGGTGGAAAGAGGACTCAGATGCTCAGTGAAGGGACAACAGATTTAATCAGAAACTGAACAAAATGATGACAGAGGCAAAGGACAAAACAGAAACAAACAAAACGTGGGGGTAGATCAGCCAGAGTCCGTGGTGATGGATGGATGGATGAATGGAGGGATGAATGAATGTGGTGAATGGCAAGTGACAAGATGTCCAAGTTATGGAAAGAAGACCACTGAATGGTCCCACACCAGCAACTGTAAGCGTCACTGCTTAAATAGCTGCTGATCATCAACGACTTTCAGCTACAGGGTGCGGGCCAGGTGAAGCTGGTGGGAAATGTGGGAAAGGTTGTTCTAATTTTATTGGGTTGTCCATCTTTCTTGTGTTTGTAGCATTTTCTTGATGCGGTGAATTTGCCCCTATCGGCCACCGTACCATGCAAGTCAATATGACATTCTTTCCAAGTGATACACAATATATAAGTAATGCAGAATTTGAAATGAGCATTCTATATCTGAGTGTGTCATGGATATTCAAAAATCATGTCCCATCCAGAGTAAAAAATGCACAAAGATGTTAAAATGTGTTTTAAAATGACATTTAAGCACATATAGAGATGAAGATAAAGATGTTTAACATAAAAAAATGTCTGTAAGTAATTATCAACCTGGGGTGTGTTTGTGTTGGGGGGGGGGCAGAGCTGCTTTTGGTTTTCTTTTTTTGGAGGCTCAGTGTTCACACTTTGAAAACCTGGTCATAGCTTCAAAATGCATTCCATCCTTCTTTTGTGTTACTGCTTTATTATTTTTAGTAAAATGTAAAAGTTGAATTAGTTACTTCTTTAGTTTGTGTTCAGTGCTAAAGGGCACACAGTGACTCTGGGGCATTATGGGTAATGGCAGACACACCGCTGTGTTTTTCCCCCTCGGCTGTAAAGGATGCATTTTGATTTTGCTTATTTATTTATTTCCCAAACAACAACAACAACACATCAAACAGTAGGTCGAGCAGAGAAACAGACTGTGCAGGTGAGGTGACAAAAGCCTGTGGGGCTGCCAAAATTAATTTCGCCTCATTAACTGCATTAACATAAATATACAATAGAAAGAAAAGACTAATATACAAATCTGTCTAGTCTCATAATACCATGACTTTATTCTCTTGAAATTATAGCTGTGATCTTGGTCTTTTATGACTTTATTTTTGTAGTGCACAGGTGTCAAACATAAGGCTCCAGGGGCCAAATGCAGCCAACCAAGTATCCAATCTGGCCGGTAGGATGAAAAACAATGAAGATATTAATGCCGTAAAATGTTGTGAATTCAGGTTCTACATACAGAATATTTACATCTCCATTTGTTCAGAACACCTAAATATGATCAGAACTACTTCACTCTGAGCAGCACCAGTCTGCCAAGGTTTGGATCTGGATGTTCAGAACTTATTTATAAACAAGTGTTCTGTGTTCAATAACCATTAATTTTATGACTCATTAACAATCCCTTAGAGGGTTTAAAAAAATTAACAGAAATCCTTGGGCCATTTTTTAAATATGTCCATTTCAATATTCGACCACGTATGACGTTATGTGACGTCGCACAACGACCAAATGTCACATGTTAGATCTAATGTTAAATATGAAGCACAAGATATTGTCTGATTTAACTAAATATGTCAATAACCTGCTTTAAGGTAAAGGTCATACATTTACCAAATATACCATTGGCTTAACATCATATGTCACGCCAAAACTGCACATTTCAGGGTGGCCTTTTATTGTGGGCAGTATAAGGCACACCTGTGCACTAATCATGATGTCAGATCAGCATCTTGATGTGGCACACCTGTGAGGTGGGATGGATTATCTCAGCAAAGCAGAAGTGCTCACTATCACACATTTAGACAGATTTGTGAACAATGTTTGAGAGAAATGGTAATATTGTGTATCTGGAATGAATTCAGTGCATCTCATGAAAAATGGGAGCAAAAACAAAAGTGTTGTGTTTATATTTTTGTTGAGTGTATATATATATATATATATATATATATATATATATATATATATGCACATGCAATGTAAATGGTCAACAATAATCCTAAAGACATATATTTAAGTACCTTATATATTTTAATGTATGTAACATTGTTAAATAATAAACAATCAGATGAGGAGACCATGATGCAGCGGCGTACCATGCCTTTATCTGAGCTCCTCGACCATCAGTCCACAATCCAGGACATAGCAGAGAGCCGCTGCATATCCAGAGCCCACCAGATCCTCTTTGACCCCACTCATCCCCAGCACAGACTGTTCTCTCGCCTGGCATCTGGCAGAAGGTTCCGCAGCATTTGCTGCAGAACGGCCAGATTCGGGGATAGTTACTTCCCCCTGGCCATCAGACTGCTAAATGCCAAATAACAACCCCACCCACCCACACACATTCATCTACCTCATGGACAATATACTGTCAGTGCACTTTATCCATAAAATGGACAGAAATTTACCTCCTGGTTGTGAAACAGCCCTACCCCCCCCCCCCCCCCCCCCCCCAGCTGCTAAAAATGTTCTATTTGCACTAATTACTCTGTTTTTGCACTATTCATTCTGTTCCTTAGCTGTTTTTTTACTTATTTATTTTAGTATGTGTGCTCCGGAAGCCAAGCAACGACGTCTTGTTGCCAAAAATGTTGGCAACAACAACACTGTTGTGTGTATTCTTGTGCAATGACATTAAAGGAAGTCTAAAAAGAAATAATGTATTGTACATGTACATTTATGAAATTATCATAACTATGAAATGTATTGATTGTAATGTGTTGATGGTCAATCAATAAACTATGTCTGTCTGTCTGTCTGACTTTGGGAAGTAAACTGCTCCATTTATCTGCACACAACACAAATAGGAGCCTTTAAATGAACATTCATAATAAAGTGAACTTAAACTCTTATTTAAACCCTGGACTGCATGTAAAAGAGACAAACTAATGTACAATATAAAATAGATTTTCTCCAGTATTTCTTTATCTTATATTTAGTTTTTCCTGCTCTGCATTTACCTCAGGATGGTGTCTTGCTAAGTGTGCAGGAATGTTTGTGGTGTTTCCACAGTATGACACGTGTGTGTTACAGAGTTTCTTTCCACATGTCCAGCTCTGCTCTTCCCTTCAAATTTTTTTCTCCCACTCCTCGTCAGTTCTGCACAAACTCCTTTTGTCGTAGTCCACCTGTCATGTTATTTTCAGTAGGTCTGTCAGATGGATAACACAACTCATCCACTGCGCCGTTGGGTTGTCATGGTGACAACTCTCTGTCCCAGTCTCTCACTGCTAGCTCTAGAAGTTCTATTACCTCAGTCTGCTTTGTGTTTTTAGTTGTGAGCAAACATTCTAAACTGGTTTGAAATAGTCGTACCACAAAGATTACCATATTTTCTGGACTATAAGCCGCTACTTGTTTCATATGTTTTGAACCATGAGGTTTATACAAAGGTGGGGCTATTCTGGGTTTTTTCTGCCACCACTAGGGGTGCTCTAACTGGAATTACAATCAAAACTACTAAGAAAAATCAATGCAAAGAAGAATGCCTACATTTTCTTTAGCAGATAGAACAGGGACGACAAATTAGCAACTGTTAATTATTGTTCAAATCCTCAGACCTTCATCGTGGAGACAGATGTGAAGAAGCTTCTGAAGTTGTTCAACTGTGAGACAGAAAAACACAGCTTCATGGGTTTCATCGAAGATAATTAAAGTGGTTTGTGATTTAAAACATGGGAGAAATGAAGATAAATACGGTAAAAACTGGTTATTTTTCTCTTGGTTCTGTTCCGTTTTAATCAGCAAAGTTGCTGCTGTGTTAAAAAACACTGTTCAGGTTCCTACTTTATTTACAGTTAAAATCCTTCTGTACATGCAGTAAATATCAGATTTTTCAACACAGATATCTGCGGCTTATAACCCGGTGTGGCATATATATTCTTTTTTTATTATATTTTTAAAAATCCAGTGGATGTGGCTTATAGTCCAGAAAATACGGTAATTAAGCTCTGAGTTTGGTATTAATAAACTCTGTCTTGTATTGTTGGTGCTCAAATTAATCATTTTTAAAGATATGGTATAGTCTACACTACAATGCAAAAGACTTTGAGCAGTGGAATGACTGATGCAGGCTGTGTTTATTTTATTTATTATTTAACTGATGACAGAAAATTATGAATATATATAGAATATAGAATTAAGAACATGATAAAATCAAAATAGTGATTTTATTTTATTTTTTTAAATCGTGATATATTTTTCCCATATCTGCGGCTGTGGCTCAGTTGGTAGAGCAGGTCGTCGCATGACTGAAGGGTCAGCAGTTTGGCTGTCCACATGTCCAAGTGTCCTTGGGCAACGACACTGAACCCTTTGTTAGTCTCCCAGTAGGACTGACAGAACCTGAGACACTTACTGGTGTATGAGTGTGTGTGAATGGGTGAATGTGAGGCTAATGTAAAGAGCTTTGAACCATGAAGGTGGAACAACTATAGAAGTGAAGAACATTTACCATATGGTCACATCCCTAATACTGAGGAACTATGTTTTTACAAAAAAACCTGAATAACTTGAACAAATATGAACAACCTGAATGTTTTGTGAAAAGTCAGTGTCATTTAACAAGTATTCTGTCTGTTACTAAATGTTGTATGTATCTATCATTATAATTTTAGATGTAATTGAGGCAAAGTTTGTTAAAATTGCACTTGTTTTTCCTAAGATATTTGAAATACTTCATGTTATTCAGATTTTTAAGGAAATGTAGATGTAAACATTATCATCATGTGATTTTCTGTTTTTTCACTGTTATTATTTCATTGATCTGGTCTTTTTAAGATCATACTGGGCTGAAATTTTCCAGTTTTCATTTCATTTACTTATATATTGTTTATTTTTATAAAATATATAATTATATAATTACTTATATATATATATATATATATATATATATATATATATATATATATATATATATATACAGTATATATATATATATATATATATATATATATATATATATATATATATATTTTTTTTTTTTTTTTTTTTTTTTTTTTTTTAATTTTCTTTTCTTCTGCAGCCCTGGTATGGCATCGTTGGATCCAGATCATTCTGAAAATAATTGTGTATCAATGTATGAAATGCATAGTTTGTACTTCAAATTAAGTAATATAGATTTCAGATACCAGTTAAATGTATATTACATGAGAGTGCAGCTCTGGCGTGGTGGATGCCAGGAGCCGTGCACTTTGATAGGGTATGTAAATGTGGGCGGTGCATCAGTGTGGGGCGGCCTTATCGATTTCCTTTATCTGCAACAGGAGCTGCTTTCATTCAGTCCCAGAGGAAACAGCAGCATCTGTATGCATGAAAAAACTCCTCCATATGGATGACTCCATTCAGGACAATCTGCTCCAACACTTTCTGTGCAGCTTTTACACACTCACTTATGACTTTTAGAAAATGGAAACTGCAGATATATCATTAACATGGAACTTATTTTTCTACAAAGCCTTTGAATTTCACATTTATTCAGTATATATGTGTGTGTGTGAGAGAGAAGCCAGTTCCCTGGAGTCTCAGTAGTTCCCTGGTGTCTCAGTAGTTCCCTGGTGTCTCAGTAGTTCCCTGGAGTCTCAGTAGTTCCCTGGTGTCTCAGTAGTTCCCTGGTGTCTCAGTAGTTCCCTGGAGTCTCAGTAGTTCCCTGGTGTCTCAGTAGTTCCCTGGAGTCTCAGTAGTTCCCTGGTGTCTCAGTAGTTCCCTGGAGTCTCAGTAGTTCCCTGGAGTCTCAGTAGTTCCCTGGTGTCTCAGTAGTTCTCTGGTGTCTCAGTAGTTCCCTGGAGTCTCAGTAGTTCCCTGGTGTCTCAGTAGTTCTCTGGTGTCTCAGTAGTTCCCTGGAGTCTCAGTAGTTTCCTGGAGTCTCAGTAGTTCCCTGGTGTCTCAGTAGTTCTCTGGTGTCTCAGTAGTTCCCTGGAGTCTCAGTAGTTCCCTGGAGTCTCAGTAGTTCCCTGGAGTCTCAGTAGTTTCCTGGAGTCTCAGTAGTTCCCTGGAGTCTCAGTAGTTTCCTGGAGTCTCAGTAGTTCCCTGGAGTCTCAGTAGTTCCCTGGTGTCTCAGTAGTTCCCTGGTGTCTCAGTAGTTCTCTGGTGTCTCAGTAGTTCCCTGGAGTCTCAGTAGTTCCCTGGAGTCTCAGTAGTTCCCTGGAGTCTCAGTAGTTTCCTGGAGTCTCAGTAGTTCCCTGGAGTCTCAGTAGTTCCCTGGTGTCTCAGTAGTTCCCTGGTGTCTCAGTAGTTCTCTGGTGTCTCAGTAGTTCCCTGGAGTCTCAGTAGTTCCCTGGAGTCTCAGTAGTTCCCTGGAGTCTCAGTAGTTTCCTGGAGTCTCAGTAGTTCCCTGGAGTCTCAGTAATTCCCTGGTGTCTCAGTAGTTCCCTGGAGTCTCAGTAGTTCCCTGGAGTCTCAGTAGTTCCCTGGTGTCTCAGTAGTTCCCTGGAGTCTCAGTAGTTCTCTGGTGTCTCAGTAGTTCCCTGGAGTCTCAGTAGTTCCCTGGTGTCTCAGTAGTTCCCTGGAGTCTCAGTAGTTTCCTGGAGTCTCAGTAGTTCCCTGGTGTCTCAGTAGTTCTCTGGTGTCTCAGTAGTTCCCTGGTGTCTCAGTAGTTCCCTGGTGTCTCAGTAGTTCTCTGGTGTCTCAGTAGTTCCCTGGAGTCTCAGTAGTTCCCTGGAGTCTCAGTAGTTCCCTGGAGTCTCAGTAGTTTCCTGGAGTCTCAGTAGTTCCCTGGAGTCTCAGTAGTTCCCTGGTGTCTCAGTAGTTCCCTGGTGTCTCAGTAGTTCTCTGGTGTCTCAGTAGTTCCCTGGAGTCTCAGTAGTTCCCTGGAGTCTCAGTAGTTCCCTGGAGTCTCAGTAGTTTCCTGGAGTCTCAGTAGTTCCCTGGAGTCTCAGTAATTCCCTGGTGTCTCAGTAGTTCCCTGGAGTCTCAGTAGTTCCCTGGAGTCTCAGTAGTTCCCTGGTGTCTCAGTAGTTCCCTGGAGTCTCAGTAGTTCTCTGGTGTCTCAGTAGTTCCCTGGAGTCTCAGTAGTTCCCTGGTGTCTCAGTAGTTCCCTGGAGTCTCAGTAGTTTCCTGGAGTCTCAGTAGTTCCCTGGTGTCTCAGTAGTTCTCTGGTGTCTCAGTAGTTCCCTGGTGTCTCAGTAGTTCCCTGGTGTCTCAGTAGTTCTCTGGTGTCTCAGTAGTTCCCTGGAGTCTCAGTAGTTCCCTGGAGTCTCAGTAGTTCCCTGGAGTCTCAGTAGTTTCCTGGAGTCTCAGTAGTTCCCTGGAGTCTCAGTAATTCCCTGGTGTCTCAGTAGTTCCCTGGAGTCTCAGTAGTTCCCTGGAGTCTCAGTAGTTCCCTGGTGTCTCAGTAGTTCCCTGGAGTCTCAGTAGTTCTCTGGTGTCTCAGTAGTTCCCTGGAGTCTCAGTAGTTCCCTGGTGTCTCAGTAGTTCCCTGGAGTCTCAGTAGTTTCCTGGAGTCTCAGTAGTTCCCTGGTGTCTCAGTAGTTCTCTGGTGTCTCAGTAGTTCCCTGGAGTCTCAGTAGTTCCCTGGAGTCTCAGTAATTCCCTGGTGTCTCAGTAGTTCCCTGGAGTCTCAGTAGTTCCCTGGTGTCTCAGTAGTTCCCTGGAGTCTCAGTAGTTCCCTGGAGTCTCAGTAGTTATCTGGTGTCTCAGTAGTTCCCTGGAGTCTCAGTAGTTCCCTGGTGTCTCAGTAGTTCCCTGGAGTCTCAGTAGTTTCCTGGAGTCTCAGTAGTTATCTGGTGTCTCAGTAGTTCCCTGGTGTCTCAGTAGTTCCCTGGAGTCTCAGTAGTTCCCTGGTGTCTCAGTAGTTCCCTGGAGTCTCAGTAGTTCCCTGGAGTCTCAGTAGTTCCCTGGAGTCTCAGTAGTTCCCTGGAGTCTCAGTAGTTTCCTGGAGTCTCAGTAGTTCCCTGGAGTCTCAGTAATTCCCTGGTGTCTCAGTAGTTCCCTGGAGTCTCAGTAGTTCCCTGGAGTCTCAGTAGTTCCCTGGTGTCTCAGTAGTTCCCTGGAGTCTCAGTAGTTCTCTGGTGTCTCAGTAGTTCCCTGGAGTCTCAGTAGTTCCCTGGTGTCTCAGTAGTTCCCTGGAGTCTCAGTAGTTTCCTGGAGTCTCAGTAGTTCCCTGGTGTCTCAGTAGTTCTCTGGTGTCTCAGTAGTTCCCTGGTGTCTCAGTAGTTCCCTGGTGTCTCAGTAGTTCTCTGGTGTCTCAGTAGTTCCCTGGAGTCTCAGTAGTTCCCTGGAGTCTCAGTAATTCCCTGGAGTCTCAGTAGTTTCCTGGAGTCTCAGTAGTTCCCTGGAGTCTCAGTAGTTCCCTGGTGTCTCAGTAGTTCCCTGGTGTCTCAGTAGTTCTCTGGTGTCTCAGTAGTTCCCTGGAGTCTCAGTAGTTCCCTGGAGTCTCAGTAGTTTCCTGGAGTCTCAGTAGTTCCCTGGAGTCTCAGTAATTCCCTGGTGTCTCAGTAGTTCCCTGGAGTCTCAGTAGTTCCCTGGAGTCTCAGTAGTTCCCTGGTGTCTCAGTAGTTCCCTGGAGTCTCAGTAGTTCTCTGGTGTCTCAGTAGTTCCCTGGAGTCTCAGTAGTTCCCTGGTGTCTCAGTAGTTCCCTGGAGTCTCAGTAGTTCCCTGGAGTCTCAGTAGTTTCCTGGAGTCTCAGTAGTTCCCTGGAGTCTCAGTAATTCCCTGGTGTCTCAGTAGTTCCCTGGAGTCTCAGTAGTTCCCTGGAGTCTCAGTAGTTCCCTGGTGTCTCAGTAGTTCCCTGGAGTCTCAGTAGTTCTCTGGTGTCTCAGTAGTTCCCTGGAGTCTCAGTAGTTCCCTGGTGTCTCAGTAGTTCCCTGGAGTCTCAGTAGTTCCCTGGAGTCTCAGTAGTTCCCTGGTGTCTCAGTAGTTCTCTGGTGTCTCAGTAGTTCCCTGGTGTCTCAGTAGTTCCCTGGTGTCTCAGTAGTTCTCTGGTGTCTCAGTAGTTCCCTGGAGTCTCAGTAGTTCCCTGGAGTCTCAGTAGTTCCCTGGAGTCTCAGTAGTTTCCTGGAGTCTCAGTAGTTCCCTGGAGTCTCAGTAATTCCCTGGTGTCTCAGTAGTTCCCTGGAGTCTCAGTAGTTCCCTGGAGTCTCAGTAGTTCCCTGGTGTCTCAGTAGTTCCCTGGAGTCTCAGTAGTTCTCTGGTGTCTCAGTAGTTCCCTGGTGTCTCAGTAGTTCCCTGGTGTCTCAGTAGTTCTCTGGTGTCTCAGTAGTTCCCTGGAGTCTCAGTAGTTCCCTGGAGTCTCAGTAGTTCCCTGGAGTCTCAGTAGTTTCCTGGAGTCTCAGTAGTTCCCTGGAGTCTCAGTAATTCCCTGGTGTCTCAGTAGTTCCCTGGAGTCTCAGTAGTTCCCTGGAGTCTCAGTAGTTCCCTGGTGTCTCAGTAGTTCCCTGGAGTCTCAGTAGTTCTCTGGTGTCTCAGTAGTTCCCTGGAGTCTCAGTAGTTCCCTGGTGTCTCAGTAGTTCCCTGGAGTCTCAGTAGTTTCCTGGAGTCTCAGTAGTTCCCTGGTGTCTCAGTAGTTCTCTGGTGTCTCAGTAGTTCCCTGGAGTCTCAGTAGTTCCCTGGAGTCTCAGTAATTCCCTGGTGTCTCAGTAGTTCCCTGGAGTCTCAGTAGTTCCCTGGAGTCTCAGTAGTTCCCTGGTGTCTCAGTAGTTCCCTGGAGTCTCAGTAGTTCCCTGGAGTCTCAGTAGTTATCTGGTGTCTCAGTAGTTCCCTGGAGTCTCAGTAGTTCCCTGGTGTCTCAGTAGTTCCCTGGAGTCTCAGTAGTTCCCTGGAGTCTCAGTAGTTATCTGGTGTCTCAGTAGTTCCCTGGTGTCTCAGTAGTTCCCTGGAGTCTCAGTAGTTCCCTGGTGTCTCAGTAGTTCCCTGGAGTCTCAGTAGTTCCCTGGAGTCTCAGTAGTTCCCTGGAGTCTCAGTAGTTCCCCGGTGCCTTTTCAAAACATTGGCTTTCATTGACTCTGTCTTTACAGTTTTTTTTTACAGGATTAGACAGATTTTCATATAGTAGAAACCTATAGAAGATACTGCACGTACACGACTGGAACAACCCAATGAAAAAACACAATCTATTGCTCACAACAATTCTATGAAAAGATGTTCAGGGTGTGAAGTTTATTCATTTACTTTATCCCCACCACACACACACACACACACACACACACACACACACAGCCACACGCACACACAGCCACACGCACACCCACACAGCCACACGTACACACACACACAGCCACACGCACACACACACACACACAGCCACACGCACACACACAGCCACACACACACACACAGCCACACACACACACACACACACACACAGCCACACACACACACACACACACACACACACACACACACACAGCCACACACACACACGCACACACACAGCCACACGCACACACACACACACACAGCCACACGCACACACACACACACACACACACACACACACACACACACACCTGCATCAGGCCACATCACCTCATCCACTTCTCAGACTATATTCACAGGGAAAATTCCCTGGAATGGTAAATCTCTAAGCTTCAGGAAAGGGCAGTAGGGTGGGAAACATACGTTTAATTCAGTTATTCCATGGTTATTTCATTAATATTACTGCGTTCTTCATTGTTATTAAACACATTATGTGTTGGTTCTATTTAAAAAACAGATTGTTTTGTTTTCAGATGTTTTTGGAGGGTAGAAAAATGACTGGAGGTGGAACAACAGAGTTTACTGCTACTTCCTCATACATGTCCATGACGTGGTGGATGAGGCATCTCTGATTGGCTTATAATGCTTGAAGGACACTCCCCGCTCCCTTCTGACGCTGTGTGTGTTTACCATCCCAGAGTAACATCCAGCTAGGTTTGGTGCCGTCACTTGTTTTGAAAACATGCAGGAATAAAAAACGATACTTTATTTCCACAGAGACACATGAACCAGTTTGATCCGCCATTTTTTCAAGTTTGTGCAGCAGCTACTGTGGCGCTGTCTTCTCTTGCAGATGCTAATGCTACTTCAGATTTTCTGCAATGGGGGAGGGGCTTAACCCTACGTGGGTGACGCCAATGTCTACATGATGTGTAGTGGACAGACTTTTTCTGAGTGGCTTGTTTCTCTGTGTTGTTTTCTTTGAATCCATCCAGTGGAGGGGACACACCAGGGTGGCACTGGCTCAGTTTTTAGAGCAGGTTGTCCAATGATTGAGAGGTCGGCGGTTTGCTTCCCGGCTTTGGCTGTCCACGTGTTGAAGTGTCCTTGGGCAACGACACTGAACCCTTTGTTAGTCTCCCAGTAGGACTGACAGAACCTTAGAAATCTACTGGTGTATTAGTGTGTGTGAATGGGTGAATGTGAGGCTAATTTAAAGAGCTTTGAACCATGAAGGTGGAAAAGAACTATAGAAGGACAACATGCCAGTGGACAAGCCCCTCCCAACCCATAGCTGCACAAAGAGTAATATTACCCTGTGTTTGTCAGGAACCTCAGTGATGGCTCTTTGGCCAATGACGTTACGGCCTCTTTGACTTCCTCTTCCCTTGACTCTGCCTTCATCCACTGTGTTTGTTTGGAATCTTCAGCAAACTAACCTTGTAAACATGTGGTCACAGCATTACCAATAAGTGTCTTCAGTTTTCAGTAGTAGTGTGTAGTGTGTTCATGGCAGCAGTTTGCATCACCTGAGTTTTCATTTGAGAATATGAGCAGAGTTCTTTTGCAACTTATGTTTTAGCAAGGAAAAATGTGTCTGGCTTTATGAGAATGGGGGATTGTGTTTTGTGAATTGTCTTCAAGTGAAATATGTTTATGATATTGGCAAATGATGGCTAGATTTAGTAAATGCGTTTAGACAACTGGTCATTTGGTTTAGAGGACTGGCTTTGGTGTTTTAGCATTTGAGAAAAACTGTAATGCAAATGAGCCACAGGTGATTCCACCCCTCTCTTCTAACTCTGCCCCTCTCTTCCACAGGGTGTGCAGATGTGACAACAGTGTCACACTACTATGGCAACTGCATAGTGTGTCATGACTCTTGTTCGAACAATGGCCGCCGGTGAAAACATAGCGGAGCATATGTATGAGGCAGAGTCGAACAAACTGAAGAAGCAAAGACAGAAACAAACGTTTGTTCACTTTATTTCACTGTCATATTTCCTTTAGTTTGTTTCTACACTAACTTGACACTGTTAATGAACCAAGTTACTGCCACTGGTGTAGTGGGTGTGGTACGCAGGGGTGCACCGTCCACCCACTTCTCCCAAGGTGGGATTAAAAAAAAAACCAAAACCCTATGTTAATCAGAGATGGGAGTTTAAATGTTCTCCTTTGAGTTGCTATATCCCAATAGTTACAATTATATATATGAAGAGTTTAGATACAAAAACAGATAAATCCGTTTTTGCTGAACTGAGAAAATCCAGATTTTCTGCTGTGTATGTCAGTTGAAACCCATCAACATGACATGTGCTGTATTTGAATGAGTAAATGAGATGATTGTAAAAATTGTAAAAAAAAAAAAAAGGTATATATATATATATATATATATATATATATATATATATATATATATATATATATATATATATATATATATTCATTAGAAACATTGTTTTTTTTATTATTTTGAAAATATTTTTTCCACAAAAACAGATAAATCAAAAAAAATTTTTGTCAAAAACAGATAGATCCAATTGTTACTTTCAGAGGAATGCAAATAATTGAGAAGAATATCATTCCACTGACAATTATGTGAAATATTAACACAAATAACACCTAAAAACGAAGTGTGTGTGTGTGTGTAAAGCTGTGTAAATTTCAGGGATTTTGAAACATTTAACAGTATGATACCACAAACAGCTCCCTCCCTTATTGTGTAAAATTGAATGATACTTTAAAAGTAACTAAATTACAATCAAAGAGCATGTCGGTGGGAAGATTTCATTCACTAGGTTCATTACACACAACCAGACTATTCTGTGGCTGGTTGTGTGTTCTGTTGTTCTATTCGGCTGTGGCTCAGTTGGTAGAGTGGGTCACCCAATGACCGGCTCTCACTGTCCACATGTGGAAGTGTCCTTGAGCAAGACATTGAACCCTGACTTAGGCCTCCAGTAGGACTGACCTTAGAAACCTATTGGTGTATGAGTGTGTGTGAATGGGTGAATGTGAGGCTAATGTAAAGCGCTTTGAGCACCATGAAGGTGGAAAAGCACTATATAAATGCAGACCATTCACCATCCATCACTACTTTCATCTAAATCCTGTCTCCCAACCTGATGCTGGCCAACATATGCCAAGCCATCCTCATAAAACTGTCTGACTGCTTCACCAGCACCAAGTTCATTCATCTGCTTTTTTCGGAGCCTCTTCCACACAGTTGACCATAGGACTGAGAGCAGGCTTGAATGTCCCCCATTTTTTGCCCCTTTTTAGAACAGGCTGTAGACTGGTTTGAATCCAAGTTTGTCCCCATCAATCATAAGCACCCTAGCATCACTGATCTTGAATGATCTGGAAGATAAACAGTGGACTGTGGCAGCAGACTTGAATTCATAGCAAACCCAATCAGTTCTATAGACATGGACATTTCCATAATTGTGTAAAATGTTAATGTACTCTGATGGAAGCAGAATAATTTCTTTTTTGAGAATGTCTTGTCCAATCCTCCCAAAAACACGGTCAGCAGGGATGTAGCTATGGCCACATATGGGGAAGTAATACTCAATTTTCAAGTTTCTAAATTTCTGCTTCCTTAATGAAAACAGCAAAACACTGATGTTTTTGTTTTGCCCATAGCAGGAATCAGAAAACAACCGCAGTGTTTCACATTGAGAAAGTGTATCCTGCACCACAGTGCCAAAGTAATAATGGAGGGCAGATGCTGTCCTTTCTGTTCTGATTTTCCAGCCACACAAACAGATGAATGTCCTCCTTCCCTTGTATCTGGCCTTGCCCACGTTGACGAATAACACCAAAAACATACATGTAAAGCTGCCTTGTGTAGTAAGTTTGCCCAATTGGAGACTTAGGGAGTACAAGGTTCTCCATAATATCAAAACACACAGTATAGTTGTCACCAACTGTGTTGAGAAGGTCATAGAACTTGCTTTCCCTGCAACGATGAAGCAGGTACATTGCAGAAGCAGTACGTTTCTCTTCATCGGACAGTTCTGGATCCTTAAGCTGCAGACGGAACTTCATACAGGTACTGCAGATGTCTTTAGCTGGGTGACCAAACCCCAGGCTGAAGTCATATGAAAATACACTGTAATAGAGGGCATATGATATCTGAGCATCATTCTCATGGAACAACTGGTGCATCTTGGTGACACTCAGATCTGTTGGGAGTAGTGTTGTGCGGGCTACCCACTGGCCAGCGGATAACCGCGGGTGACCCGCGAGTTGGGCGGGCTGGGTCGCAGTATTAATACATATTGCGGATGCGGGTGGGGCAGGTCAGGGATGATCAATACCCACTGAGGTGTGTGTGCGTGCGTGTGCGTGCTCGGCTCGCGCATGTGCAAGCCCGTCAGTTCCTGTTTTGAATGCTTTTTTATCCCAACTTTTTGTTATTAGCGCCAAATCTCCCTGAACACTCAGAGATAAGAGTGAAAATGTGGGACTTGATCAGGGAGAAGATTAAAACAGGCGATGCGAAGGTTGTACAGAAACGTTGTATGTGTTGGCTTTATAGAGTGATGATGTGGGTGGAGTCTATTTTATGTGCTGGAGTGCATATTGAGACGTTAGAAAGGAGGCAAAAATTATGCTTCATGACTTTTAACATTAGAAGCACAAGGTAAAGATGCTGTGAATGTACTATGTGAGTTTAGAGCCAAATTTAAGCTCGCGGGTTGATAGCGGGCGGATTGGGTTTATCGATACGTGACATCATGCAGGTTGGGCGGGGCGGGCCTAGCCACGTCTTGGGTTTGGGCGGGGCGGATTTCTGTAAAACCCCCTAACCGCGCATGACTAGTTGGGAGGTATTTCCGTCCAGGAGCACCATGACGTGCATAATGACTTGCACGGCATTTGAAGGTTTCAACATGCTTCTGCTGTCAGGACGAGGGTGAGGTGAAGGAGGACTCAGATGCACAGTGCTGAAGTGAGAACAGATGTAATAACAAAACCCCAACATAAAGACAAGACAGAGACAAGACCAAACCAAAACCTGGGCATAGAACGGTAAGAGTCGGTGGTGATGATGAATGTCCGGGTTATGGTGACTGAGGAGATGGGAAACTGTCCAGGTTATGGAGGTGACAATATAGAATGATCCCGCACTGGCACCTGCAAGCTTCACTGTTTTTATAGTCGCAGATGAGGAACGGCTTTGAGCTGCGCAGTGCGGGGCCAGGTGAGGATGAGAACACTTGGGGAAAGGTCAACGGAACAGAGGTCATGACATCTGCACTGCTGCTCTCTTTTCATTATTTTCCTCAACCTTCCGTGCACCACCACGGTTCTCAGGACGGGCTATTCCTTTCTGGTACCAATACTTTGCAATATTAGCTACACGATCTTTACCAACACCTGAAATAGAAAAGAAGAGATCATGAATAAAATGCTGATTTATTATACCCTCATAATGTCCCCTCATTAATTTGCAGTGAGAATAAGGTTTTTTTCAAGTAGTTTGATTGAATTATGGTGTAACAGTTATTTGAAATTTAGAGCATAGGCTCTAAATACAATTGAAACCAGTTGGGGTGTTTTTCAACCCTAGAGGACAACGACTAATTATTAACTGCCATGAAAAATGCAATTCAAATTAAATAATGCTCACTAGAATTAAATAAAATTAAATTTAAAAACAGCATGTTCAATAGAAACATAGGCCACTCTGTAATAAATCAAATATTTTTTTTCAATGGTATGTTTATATGTAAACAAGGCCTATTGGCCTTAAACTAAAAAAAAAATGCTAAATTAAAAGACCTGAAAAGATTGTGGTAATGAATTGGACTGGACTAAATTCACACTAAAGGTGTTTGAAGTTTATACCATATTTAATAAGTAACTGTCAAACCAGTTTGGGCGTTTAAGTTAGACCCTAGAGAGCAAAAGTTGTATGACAATCAGGAGGACATTATGAGGGACAAAAAGCAGAACCCTAACCATAACCCTATTAACTGTTCACAAAAATATGACTAAGCTGAGAGAAACATTTCTCAATAATACTCACAAAAAATACAGAAGAAAGATGCCTTGCATAGTGGAAGCTTGTCTCGGTCTTCCCTGAGCACACTGTACTTAACATCAATTTCCCTGTTCTTCTGCTATGGTGGATCATGAACCTTTAGCCTACGTCGCTTAACGTTCTGGATCGTCATATATGACAGCAGTATAGCGTCCTGCTTCACCTTGTCCTGGCTAGAATGTAGCTGTTCATGTAGGTGAATTACTTCAGTCTCCGTTAGTATAGATGCCATGCATAAATGGTTATGTACACATGCTACGGTAGGAATTGTACTTAGTCCACTGTGCCGTACTTTCTTCGCCACAGAGTGCACAGAATCTTCTGGATGACGCTTCATCTTGCATCCAGTTAGCGACCACATTACTGCCTCATCCATTTCATTAACTACCTCCATAATTTTCCGTGATTTTAAGCTTAAATGTAAACAAATTCACTGTTAAACTCGAAATGCTAACTAACTAAATAAATGGACCGCCATGTTTGATGACTTCTGGGCATTGAGCACACTGATTGGCGAAAACGGATTTGTCACTTTCTGCAACGAAACGTTATTTTGACAGTGGAAATACAGAGTCGTTGTCGGCTTTTGCGAGCAATCTGATTTCAGATCCAAAACAGAGCCAGAGTCAGCTGTCTTGCTATACACATAGGTCAGTTTTGTCAGAAATGGCGTTTATTAGTTTTTGCATCTGAAGTCTCCATATATTCATAAGCTTTGACCTTTGCCCAAAAGTCATAATTGAATTTCATTTGAAAATTAATGTAGATATTCAAATATTATTTGAATATTTATTAATTATATAAATGCCTCACAAATACCTTGACATCAAAATTAAATATTATATTCAGTCCACCAGGGGGTAGTATTCACTCAAATATGTCAAATATTCTGTCATGTTTACAACCATTACTGATGAAACATGCAGTGGCATTAATGAACATTATTAGCGGCTGACACTTTTAACGTTACATAATCCACAAACATCATCTTTTGTCTGTTGCATTGTTGTGTGTGAAACACTGTTCCTTAACTTTCCTGGTTTCCTGGACTGATGAAAGCCTCTATACTATTAGCCTCATTGACAATCAAAAGGGAATGTTCATAAAATGAGTAGGTACAAAAATGGATACAATACGTAAAACGGTCACAGATTAGTTTTACCTGCTCACTTTGTTAACTTACATACACTTATACATTTTCCAGAGTGTGAATCTCCCACATGCCTCAGCTATTGTTCAAGAATGCGCAGGACTGACCAGTGACCACTCTGCTGTTGGTTACATACCAGCTGGATGCTTAACGTCTACAGGTGCCCAGATAAACTCAAAGATAATGACCTTCATGTTCGCAATTGACATAAATTCCCCAGACGTAAAAAAAAAAACTACATTCACAAAAATACATGAATACAATATACAGTTTTGAATATTAAGAGCTGCTTAATATTCGTTCAAGTCTTTTTTTATGACAAAATTCGAAGTCAAAGCACTAAAATGAAATACAATTATATATATATATATATATATATATATATATATATATATATATATATATATATATATATATATATATATATATATATATAATATTTGTTTAATTAACTATTTTTTTATTTGCATAATGCTAAAGTGGCATCTACTGAAGAAACTGAAGAACAGAGCCTACATATTTTGGATTCTGATGGGAATTAGCAATACAATGTTAGCACATGTGCAGCTTCCAAGCTGTGTTAGATGTGTTAACAGGTGTGTGCTTAAATGGAATAATAAGTCCTATGATCGAGACTGTAAGGTAAAACGCTGTTGTTTACTTGGGCCCATTTGGTTTACCTTGGGCAAGTGCAACTGTTGCTAGCATCATGCTTTGAAGGTTCAGCAATTTGCCTTAAAGGACGGGGGTTTTTCTGCTCTGTAGAGATGGAATAAGATCTAACCACATTGTTTAAAAAATGTTGTTCGTTTAAAACGGTGTGCCCATGCTCATCATGTTTTACTTTTGCTTTTCTTGATGGCGTGTGTGAAATATGGCTGCATCACTTATGAGTGATTTTGACAGCAGAAGTAATTGTTCAGAAGAACATTGTGCTCCCCATGGTGCGTCTCCAATGATTTATCAAAGCAGAAAGAGGGATGGATCACACTCAGACTTCTTCCTTTGCATTGTATTTATTTTTCACATTATAGAAGCAGCAGAAATGGGACACAGGCAACAAGCCAAAATGTTGGAACCATTTATGCTGCTTAAATAATGTGAAAAATAAATGCAACGCAAACTAAATAGTCTGAGTGTGATCCATCCCCAATTATTCTACGTCCCTCTACAATGTTGCAACAGCTACCATTCACTTTGAATGGATGTTTCCAGTGTTCTGCGGGCAATTTTTTTCTCGATAACCGCCCGCTGCGCCATTAATGCCCACTGCCAATGGCAACGAGTTTTGTCACTTCAGATTCAGCCACTTTGACAGTAAATATTCACTATGTTGTAATGGCTATTTCTATCATCCCCCATCATCATTCCCCTCAACATCCTCTTGGCCCCCGGGGGCCATGCCGGACCCACAGTCACATTCCTGGTTTTCTCCCGACCCGATGAGAAAGTCAGATCCAGACAGTCCGTCTCCCTAAGGGACCAATGAAGAGGACTGGTACAGCCCGGCGCGTGTTGGGGTGCTGTGATGCGCCCAACCCAGCATTGGGTTGCGCTCTGGCCCTATACCAGGGACAAGAGCCTGGGCGAGTCCGTTCGAAGCATGGCGTTCTCCTGCCATACAGACCTTTCCTCGGGTTCCTCTGGCGCTGGCTCCCATTCTTTTCTCTAACTCCAGGCTCTCCCCCTTTCCCACTAGCCACCGCAGGAAGGGTTAGCTGGCCAGTACCTTGGTCCCCATGGCCTGGGCTTGGCCCAGCCTAGACCCGACAGGCTGGGGCTGAGGGGGATACTGCCAGCCCGTAAATGTAAATATAATAGTCACACATCAGAAAGAGAATCGAAAATCAATAATGCTTAACAATGAGACACTCAGCTCACGAGACAAGAAACGAGATTGGGTTCGCGAGATCGAGATGAGATTTTAAGAAAACTAAATTACAAATTATATGAATGGACAACAGACTTTTATTTAACTGAGTTGCACATGGATTTTATGACTGTAAACATCAACTTTTAATTTACTTCTTCATTAACTTCTTCCTCTAAAAATTAAAACTCAAAGAAAATGTTATTACACTTAAAATAAAATAAAGTTAGATATTTCTCGTTTTTTCAAATGCAGACAATATGTGCAAAACAAAAGGTTCTTCTGTCAATACTGACTGAAAATTGTTCAACAGCATCTGACCAAGTATGTCACTTATGTCACAGTATGTTACTTCTTCCTCTACAAATTGAAACTAAAATAAAATGTTATAAACGTTAAAATAAAATAAATAAAACTCTATATTTCTCCTTTTTTCTAAATCAAATCTGGCACCTGACTGTGGAAGTTGAGGTCCGAATCAGGACATGCACCCTTGTCAGGTGCATTTCCTCCAGCAGCGCACCGCAACCAGCTCCGGGCTTTACAGAACCCGGACTTCGCCACTTCCTGGACTTGCTGCGCCTCTTCCCCCAGCACACCAACCATATCGCCAGGGCAGGGACAGGCCCATGTATAACAAGTGCCAATGGTCATCTGTGTTGTCGGCAACCCACGTGACCCATCTAATGCACATGTGAGTCAGAGGGACTCCCAGAAACCCCACGGTGGCCGATATGCCCCCACTAAGGTGGGATCCTGGCCCCATGGGGCCCAGACGTTATGGTCAATGGACCATAATGAACCTAATGTCCAAAACCAGAGGGGGGGGGATCGTTCCCCAGCAAAGTGCACCCTGGTAATACCAGTATTGTCCGACGTCCGGCTTCCAGACTTCCGGCTGCTTGCTGGATACAAATCTCGCGAGACAGAATTTTAATGCGACAACAAATTTTGTCAAATTACATCTCGCGAGATTTTGTCACACTCCTTTGAAATCAAATGTTTTCTTAATGTGTGACGGTTTAAAATGAGCTTTTAACATAACATCACTACACCTGCAGTGACTGGTGTTGGAGCGTACCACGGTACAGGTGACTCACCTTGGCTGAACTGTACAATTGCCAAGTCTTCCTCAGAGAAAAATACAACAATGTACCTTGAGTGCTGTGATTGGCTAGAGCCGCTGGGGGGTAGGGAGTGCTTGCCATTCACAGCTGCTTTGGAGGCTGGTTGGGGGCTCAAAACCCCACCAAGCAGGTGGAGTTAGGGTCAGTCAGTCAGTCAGTCAGTTAGTTGAGTGGGATATTCAAATGAATCTATGTGTGTGACATAAAAAATATAGAAAATCCCAAACTGGGAATTTTTTATCTCCCTCCAACAGGAAATGGATCAGGAGAAAAGGAGAGTGAATGTTTTTGATTATAATGTAAGGGTCTACACACACACACACACACACACACACACACACACACAGATTTGTGTTGAAAAAACTTTAAAAAGTTACTTTTGCATCATATGTCCCTTTAACTGTTTTGATCATGATTAATCAAAATTAATCCAAAGCAACTCTGTGAATAATCTCATTATTTTTTTTATTATTATTTGACAGCCCTATAATATATAGAGATGTCATGTAACAAATGTAGGCAGGTTTTGTTTTATGATTAAGATGAAAAATAAGACAAATGTTCTCTAAATAAGGCTTTTTCACTTCAGTAGAAGTCATTTTTGTCAGTGTACGGTGCAGTGAGCTCTGTGCATCTGCAGTGTTTGAAGCCCATGTCTGTTCTGACTGAAGCCTGGTACGAACAACATCCCACAGGCATTCAACCAGCACCCACAGCGGCTGGAACTGAGCCCACTGCGTCTGCTGTGTAGGCACCTCCCCTTCAAAGGTCAGCCACAGCGCAGCCCTAACTGATTGCTGTCCTCTGAGTCTGAATTGCTTTCCTGTGGTTCCTCAGTATCTGACAGTAGAACGTATGACGTCTGACCTTGGAAATATTCACTCTGCTTCCAGAAGTAATTTGTCAGAAGGATCAGTTCAGCTAACTGTGATGCATGTAGCCTTCTTTTCCTGTAATGTAGTACAACAGTGAAGACACTGCCTGACACTGCTGTTCCTTTAAATAACACTCTGCTAATCACCACACACACACTTTACACATTATTTTTAAGCTAATAGCAGTTTTACGCTTACCCTTGAACCAAACAGTGGTTCAAAAATCTAAATAGCAGAGGAGACTTAGACTTAGAAAACTTTATTATCCCCATGCGGGGCAATTTGTTGTACAGCCAGCAGAGAACCATTAAAAACACAGCAATACACACAACATAACATTCCAATAAATAAATAACAGTAATAGCCCGGATGCAATTATATTAAGCTATTTATGAAACCAATGAATGTTGGTAAAAATTAGTTGGTTAGACCTACGAGAAGGAGGTTTATGATTGACTAAATTCCTTAATAAGCATTCCCTGAGATATTTCAGAGTTTACCCCAGTGCAGTACCCCACCAAACTAAAAGTGTCACTCTTATTTTGTATGAATGACAAACATACTAGAGCATGACAGGGGAGTGGATTTTCACTCTGTCGCATCCCACTCCCAGAGTAAAAAAAATAATCCCATCCTATCCCACTCCTGTAGAACTAACTCCTGAACCCATCCCACTCCCACTTAAAATGGCTCCCATCCCACTCCCATTTCTTTCATTGTTTTGCAGATGACACACAGCTATATTTATCGATTAAACCTGATCAGACTAAGCAAATAGATAAACTAAGTACATGTGTCTAAGACATAAAGGATGAGTGCCAATTATCTGCTATTGAACCATGAAAAAACTGAAGTCATTATAATAGTCCCTAAAAATGCCAGAGACTCCCTAACTGACCAGATAGTTACTTTAGACAACTGAAGTGTAACACCCAGTGACACATCCAGATATTTCAAAGCACACATTAACCAAACATGCACAACAGCCTTCTTTCACCTGCGCAACATTAGCTAAAAATAGGAATATTCTGTCTAAAAATAATGCAGACAAATTAATTCATGCATTTATTACATTTAGATTAGATTATTGTAACTCCTTACTTGTAGCATGTCCTAAATATTCCTTTGAAAACTTCAACTGGTTCAAAATGCAGCAGCAAGATTATTAACAGGATCAAACAAAAGAGAACACATCACCCCTGTGCTCCAAACCCTGACACCTGACCCTATCACCCCTGTGCTCCAAACCCTTCACTGGCTTTACATATAAAACCATTAATGGTATGCGTTAGGGTTAGGGGTCAGAGGTCAGGGGTTAATGGTATGGGCCCCTCTTATCTTAAAGATGATCTGGTTCCGTACCAGCCCAATAGAACCCTTCGTTCTCAGAATGCAGGTTTATTGAAAGTTCCCAGGGTTTGTAAAAGTACAGTAGGAGCTAGAGCCTTTAGTTACCATGGTAACTGTCTTATGGAATCAGCTTCCCTTTAATATTAGAGGTCGACACAGTCTCTACATTTAAAATTAGGTTGAAAACATTCCTGTTTGAGAACGACTATGGTCAGGTTAGTTAAAAAAAAGACTAAAGTCACAGTTCAGTCTAAGCTGCACTAGGAGAGAGAATGATGGAGGAAGGACAGACACTGAGTCCTCTCTTTCTCTCGTGTCTGTATTTGTCATTTCTTAAACCTATCTTACCTACCTAGTCACTTGTGTCCCCTTTCTGCACTCCCCCCCAGACCACCTTAAATATACTGAAATACACTAAACCACCTTAAATATACTAAAATATACTAAACCACCTTAAATATACTAAAATAGACTAAACCACCTTAAATATACTAAAATACACTAAACCTCCTTAAATATACTAAAATATACTAAACCACCTTAAATATACTAAAATAGACTAAACCACCTTAAATATACTGAAATACACTAAACCTCCTTAAATATACTAAAATATACTAAACCACCTTAAATATACTAAAATACACTAAACCACCTTAAATATACTGAAATACACTAAACCTCCTTAAATATACTAAAATATACTAAACCACCTTAAATATACTAAAATACACTAAACCACCTTAAATACACTAAAATAGACTAAACCACCTTAAATATACTAAAATACACTAAACCACCTTAAATACACTAAAATAAAATAAACCACCTTAAATATATTAAAATACACTAAACCACCTTAAATATACTAAAATACACTAAACCACCTTAAATATACTAAAATACACTAAACCACCTTAAATACACTAAAATAAAATAAACCACCTTAAATATATTAAAATACACTAAACCACCTTAAATATACTAAAATACACTAAACCACCTTAAATATACTAAAATACACTAAACCACCTTAAATACACTAAAATAAAATAAACCACCTTAAATATACTAAAATACACTAAACCACCTTAAATACACTAAAATAAAATAAACCACCTTAAATATATTAAAATACACTAAACCACCTTAAATATACTAAAATACACTAAACCACCTTAAATATACTAAAATACACTAAACCACCTTAAATATACTGAAATAAAAATGACTTTAAATAAACTACCAGATCTATCTTTGCTTGGGTCCAGATCATGAAGGTAGAGAATATGAACATGTCAGTGTTAAATCAGGTGGACAGTGGACCTGGAGGACAGCAGTTTGACCCCCCCAGGTGTAAAATCTTCTCCTGTTGGTGTTTTTTTAAGTGAACTGCTCATCTCTGTGGATGACAGTATGTACCAACCTTCCTTATTATTAATGATATTCTGCTTCCATTTTCTTGATTGAGTGTCAGTCCTTTTAATTCACGAGGCATGATGCATGATGCATGATTTGAGACTTAATTGGTCCCCCCACCCCCCATCCTCCTCTCATTACAACTTGACCTTCATAAAATCAGCATATGAAAGAACTGATTAGGGTTTGAGATAAAGGATATGACATATTTATTTGCACAAAATAGGCCCTGTTCCCCTTAGGAACAGAGGCAGTGTTGGTTTCAGTTGGAGTCAGGACAGTATTTCGCTGCAAAGAACTGAGCGATTTGATCATCTGAGAGGAGCCACATAAGCACTAGTACTGCAGTCACTGCAAATATAAAGACAAATACCATATGTTCTGCACTATAAGGCACACTGTCAGTGAATGGTTTTATTTTTATCAGTGGTCACCTCCCACGAGTGCGCTGCCACACCCATCTTGGCGCACAGCGGTCTGCTAAACTACTAAACTGATCGTGGGGCGTCCTGTGCTGCACATGACTAGCACTGCGCCGGGTCCCCCACCCTGTGCCGCACCAGGAAACTAGAGCCCAAAGTCTTAAGCCAGGCAAGGGAAAACTATTTCACAAAGGGCTGGTGTGGCTGCAAGTTTTTGTTCCAATCAACCAAGAGTTCACAGTTTGACCAGTCAACTCTCTGAAGACTGAGGTCAGTTGATTAATTGAGTCAGTCTGGTGTGCTGCTGCTTGGCTGGAACAAATACCTGCAGCCACACTGGCCCTTTGGGAATGGTTTCCCCATGTCTGTCTTAAGCCATGTTTCCACTATGCAGTACGGTACGGGTCAGGTCTGGTTGGGTACGGTACGGTATGGGTCTTTTCTGGACAGCTTGCGTTTTCATCGTCTAGGGAGACCTTCAAAAGGAGGCGTGTTGTTTCGTGGATGTGTCATCACGTAAGAGGCGTGCCGCGATCTGGAAATATAAACAAACAGACTGGCGAAGTAGAGGAATAATACAGAGTCAGAGTCTGAACCACTCCCACTGTTATCGTCTGTCATCTGCTGATAATCGCTGCTTAATCCGGCACGGAGCCGCAGATTGAATGAAGCTCGTCTCTGCTATTTTAGCCCAAACCAGCTGGAACACCTTTTCATTGCAAACAACCCTGTCCAACTCCCGCTGCATTGACGCCTCACCAATAATGCACAATAAAACATGTACCTCATCACTACTCCAAACTCGATTGTCAGACCCTTTTGCAACACAGATGGACATTTAAAATGGTGCCGATTGTTGTTCTTACAATTCCACCACCTGCGTGATGACACTTTTCCATAACCATCTGGCAGTGCTTGGCTCCTCCCAAATGGGAGTAGTACGGTACGCTTGGCACCCCAAGCAGAAGGATGACCAAAATAGTAACAGGTACCATGGGTCCAGTACGCATTCATCATAATTCATTCATTATCTGAACCCGCTTTATCCTCAACACGGGGAGGACATGCAAACTCCACACAGAAAGGTCTGGTACGGGATTCGAACCAGGGTCCTTCTTGCTGTGAGGCACGGGTGCTAACCACTGCACCACCGTGCTGCCCCTTCATCATAATGGAAATACTAAAATAGCGCACCGTTCTGAACTGTACCGTACCAAACAGCAGAGTGGAAACAGGGCTTTAATTCTACATGGTAATGTTTGTGTGTGCGAATGTGTGTCTTTCTTCTGTGCCTTTGTCTCATCAATAACCATTATCCAGGTCATAAAAGTAACTGCCACAAATGAGGATTTGACAGACCAAGATATGGGCCATTAATGACTGAAAAAGTCACATTTCATTCAAATGGACACTTGAAAACCATTTGGATCAGAAATATAGTGTCATTCATGGCTTTAAAAGAGCACGGTTAATAATGTTGTGTGATAAGTGTCAGTGTTTTCAACAGCAGAGTGTGTCCTCTGAAGCTTCAGGAAGGAAAGAGTGTCTGGACACGTTTGAGTGTCCTCAGACCTGAAGGACCAGTGGAAGGTGGACTGGACACATTCTGTTAATAATGAACCTGTTCACACCAGACATGGGTTTCACTGGTCTGCAAGAAAAACGCTTCCAAATGCTTCTTCCAAATGCTAGGTCTGAACGAAAAACCAAATCTGCAGATGTATCATTTGGCTGATGTTCTTCAGTTAGCAGAGATAATGTATGAAACATGTACACGTAATTTGTTGACTATCTGACACTTCATAGATGTGTAGTTTATCTGTACGGAGGTTGAAAGTTTTCCCTCCTGACAGTATCTTACACACAACAATGGCAGCTCAGTTTTAAGGTAAGAAAGCACAAAATATTAATACATTTGAATATTCTCGGTCAAAATGGACTGGACTGTACTTATATAGCGCATTTTATACACCACTTGGTGGCCAAAGTGCTTTACAATTCCTCTCATTCACCCATTCACACACCAGTAGGCGGCTGCTGCCAATACACCAGCGCTGCCTAACCCTACTGGGAGCAACTTAGGGTTGAGTGTCTTGCCCAAGCCCTGTTGCCAACTTGGCACATTTGTCGCTATATTTAGCTTTTTTTGAGACCCCCCTCATGCCCAAATTTGTGAAAAGTGCATGGCGCAAAATCTACTGGTTTTTTACTCATGAGTTGGGGCAAAATTTATTGACAGGCGCTAGAGATAAAACCCTTGTTTTTCATACTTTTTCCTCACCTCCATTTGCTGCCTGTACTGTGCTGCATGGCTGCTCATTCAGAGACAGACGACACTCACATTCACACACTGAGGCACGGCGCGCCGATGTGCAGAGCATTCGAGTATAGACGGAATTACGACAATGATCCCGTTCACATTATGGGGCCAGTCCAAAGGACTCGCCAAGCAGCAGCTCTCGTAAAAAAAAAAAGGAAGAAAGAAAAGAAAGGAATCACACCCATGTGATTGTGAAGTGAGGAGCACTTACCATCTATCTATCTATCTATCTATCTGTCTGTCTGTCTGTCTGTCTGTCTGTCTGTCTGTCTGTCTGTCTGTCTGTCTGTCTGTCTGTCTGTCTGTCTATCTATCTATCTATCTATCTATCTATCTGTCTGTCTGTCTGTCTGTCTGTCTGTCTGTCTGTCTGTCTGTCTGTCTGTCTGTCTGTCTGTCTGTCTGTCTTTAAACACTATCATGGAATTAGGAAGTAATAACTTCTCTAAAGCGGGACGTAATGACACAGAACTGGATGAAATAGATAATGATGGTGAAGTAAATAATATATACAGTAGATTATTGTGTAATAATAATAAAACAGTCAAATATCAGAATAGTCAATGGATGAATAGTGGCTTCAGAAACACCCGTAAAAAAAAAACCCAAGTTATCTACAGGAAGTTCACTCAACAGAGAAGAAAAATATAGAAGAAGAGGTTAACTAATATAAGATTTAGTAAAAAAGAATACTAGAAAAAATAAAAGACAACTTATTTTTACTCCAGATAATCCCTTTACGTTCTTCTATTTCAGTTCTACAGTTAGTATCATATACGATATGTATATTGATATGTGCGACCGATAAATAGAAACATTATTCACGTCAAATTAAAAATAGCACACACTGACCTTCATATCCATGAAATCTGTGCTTAATTGTAAAAATGAAAAGTGCAGGGAGCTGCTAGCAGCATTTGTAAAATAAAACCAAACATCACTTAGAATAAAACAGGCAACAAAAGAAAATTAATACATAATTACCAATAAAAATAAATAAATCACTCTGCTATGTGAAAATGTGCTATTTGTACCTACCTACCTATCTATCTTGTTGAGACAAACAGTCCCCCCCCCCCCCCCAAAAAAAAAAACTAAAAATATTCCAGCAGGCTAACCTATTGTACTCCTGGTAGGGTCTCCCATGGCAAAGAGGTGTCGATCTATCTATCTATCTATCTATCTATCTATCTATCTATCTATCTATCTATCTATCTATCTATCTATATATATATATATATATATATATATATATATATTAATACACCCTAGCGCATTCTAGTGCATTTTGGAAGTGCCCCTTACGTTGTTGGGGAGTTGGCAACACTGTGCCCAAGGACATTTTGATATGTGAACAGCCAGAGGCGGGACGCGAACTGCCACCCCTTCGATAATTGGATGGCCCACTCTACCAACCACAGCCGCCCCGAATAGGGGAATATATCCCTCACTCTGTGTGTGTTTGTGATGAAAGTAAGAATGAATTAATAAAGTTTTTTATTTCTGGATAAATACAGTCTTCGAGTATGATGCATTGGAAACTACCATCATTTACTAGCATCAAAACAACATTTGCTCACTTATGTCTCCTGAAAACACAACACCCACCGCCGCCGCAAAAATCTCCCTGACTGCTACTGAAATGTTGGCAGGTATGTTGATATCACGCTGCTCTGAACGGCTCAGCGCGACTTATGCCTGGTTTCGTGGTGGCGGGTCACATTTGTGCAAGTCTGTAGACTTGTGTTGTGTGGACCCCTGTGGATGTGGTGTTGGTTGAATCACTCTGGTGAGTGTAGATTGAAACACCTGGAAGAGAAGTTTTCTCCAGACAAACGTTTATCTTAGGTTTTAAATACAAACAGAAACGCAGAATGAAATGTCAACTGCTGAAGGTTATTCTTGGGAACCACAAAAATGTCTGTATATATAAGCAGAAGAAAGAAAATAGAGGAGAGAATGGACTGTAGCACTGTGATGTTTATTACTATGATAAAAGTCAGAATGAGGGTAGATTACAGATAGTATAGACTGAAAGATTATCTGAAGGAGTTAGTACAGACATGAGGTAAAAGGGGAGTTTTTATGGCCAATTTCAGATCTCATAAATATTATTTAGATTTTTATTCATGTATTGGTTCTTTTGATTTATTTTTGTATTTCTCTTTAATTGGACAGATTCATTTTGTGTTTTCTTAAACATGAGATTGTCTAAATGAAAATGTTTTTTCTCCTCTATTATAGGATCATTTTTGTTTTTGTGCTGGTAAAATAATGTTTGATTTGTCTTTTGTCTTTTTATATTTGTGTAAATAAATATTTTTTTTAAAACTAAAAAACCTCTCTCTCTCTCTCTCTCTCTCTCTCTCTCTCTCTCTAGCTGCGTTTCCATTACAGTTTTTTCAAAACAATAGTGATTTTCCCAAAATTTTGACCAAATATATTTGCACTTTGAACATGTTTCCATTGACGGTTGTTCTAGGCAGGAGTGTCGTAACTCTCGTGAAATATTATCCCGCCAGATTTCACTGCTGGAAGATGGACCTTTCCATGTCTTGATATCACGCTGCATTTTTCTGCTGTTTGCTTCTAAAATGACAGTGTTGTTTTTCTCTTGAATTGTTTCCAGAAAAGTCTCCGTCTCCTCCTCTGTCCATGTGTATCGCACAATTTTCACTCCCAGAGAAGTGATCATGTGACCATGTACGTCACGTCCTGTGATGTATAATTGTGGAAAAAGTGTTTCCATTGTGCTTTTGTAATATATTAGAATATCGAAACTAGGGCTGTGACTATGAAATTTGAATGTTATTAAAAAAAGAGACATTCAAACGAATATTAAGCAGCTCTTAATATTCAAACCTGTATATGGTATCTTTTGGACTGTTTCTTTTACTTTTATGAATGTGGTTGTAAATGTTTTCAGTTCAGGTAAAGGTTTTTTTTGGGGGGGGTAACTTCGGGAAATATGTGAATTGCGAATGCAAAGGTCATTATCTTTGGGTGCATCTGGGCACGTGCTAGCATCCAGCTGGCAGGTAACCCATGCTTCAGTGGTCAGTGGTCAGTCCTGTACATTCATGAACAATAGTTGAGATAGATGGCACATCGGAGATTCACACTCCGAAAAATGTATGTCATAAGTTGACAAAGTGAGCAGGTAAAACTATCTGTGATCATTTTACATATCGTGTCCATTTTTGTACCTGCTCATTTTATAAACATTTCCTTTTGGTTGTCAATAAGGTGAACAGTTTAGACGCTTTCATCAGTACAGGCGCCCAGGAAAATGAAGGAACAGTGTTTCACACACAACAGTGCAACAGACAAAAGATGATGTTTGTAGATTATGTAACGTTCAAAATGTCAGAAGGTAATAATGTTCATTACTGCCACACTACATGTTTCATCACTGACTGAATATAATAGTTAATGTTCATGCCGAAGCTAGTGAGGCATTTATAATTAGGCCAAACAAAATAATACGTGTGGTTCCCGTCACCCGACCGACCCAATTTTTTTACGACGAAAATGCCGACTATGTAGACATTTTATCAGTTTGTCAAAATAAATTAAATATAATGAACCGGCCGACTGCCGACTCTTATCTTCGAAATTCCCAATGACTGATGATGAGAGAATTTATTTCTCCGTATTTAGTCCGTATTCATGTTTACCAACATCTGTCACCTGTCTGACCACCGTGATTTATGACTAGCGACAAACGACGACCATATACATGGTGTCCATGTCCATCAAAACAACCCTCAATGCATGTGATTGCTGCGCCAGTTTTGATTGGCTGTTCGCCTCTTGATGAATCTTTGGTACATGGTCTGTTAATTTCCCACTCACTTCACACTTGGTTTGTTTCAAAAACACCAGCGTTTCTTTATTAATTGGGAAGATGGTTTCATATCTTTATGGAGCATCTCTTGGTCACAAAGACTTGTGTGCCTGGTGTGGGGAACCAAATACAAATCCTCTTCCAGAGCTAAAAAATAAATTTAAAACTGTACTCCCGCTCTGTCAAGATTGTGAGGAATGTGAAGAAGCCAGTAACAAAACAGCAGTATGGTAAGAGGAAATAAGTTGAACAGTAAATAGATAGCTGTATATGTCCACTAAAGCCTTCAATATTGGGGCCTTTATTTCATTAAATAATATTTAGATGTGGATAGAATTTACATTTGTAGTTAAACTGTATTTTTGTTGAAAAAAAATAAAAGACAAAATGTTGATGTCAAATCAGATTTTATTGTATTTCAATCATCTAAAATTCATTTATGCTCTCTTAAAACATTCTGTAAATATACATGTACATGTACATGGAAAATCTGAGGCAATGTGTTGATTTTCTAACTGCTGGAAAAAATAACTGATATTAAATCTGAATTTTTGGAGCTTCTTTTTAGAAGACGGGTATATAAAATTGTAAATAAAATAAAATATGGATGACCGACCTCCCTACCCAATTTTTCCTATCCATGTGATGGGAACCACATATATTATTTTGTTTAGCCTTAATAAATATTCGAATAGTATTCAAATATCTACTTTAATTTTTAAATGAAATTCAAATATGATTTTTGGGCAAAGGTCTAAGCTCTAATTGAAACATCTGAAGAACCTTTTCAGAAATGTTTCCATTGCAGTCTTGCGAAATATTAGAATATCAAAACGTCTGAAAGAACAACTTATAAAATTTTAAAAGCTTTTTTATAGATATTCCAGTGTTTTTTCAAAATTCAGGTGTTTCCATTACCAGTTTTTTTATAGCAATATTTACATTTTGCAAATTTCCAAGGGTAATGGAAATGCAGCTTCTCTCTGTCTCTGCGTCCTCTCTCTCTCTCTCTCTCTCTCTCTCTCTTTGTTGCTGTCACTATATTTGTCACACATTTACTCTTACTTAACTAACACCATATCATCTGATTTACATTTATTATCACTCATTTACTTACGTTAAACAAATGTTTTTTTTCCTTATTCCTTCTCAAATCCCATCTCTCTCCTCGGCCACAGGACAACAGAACAGCTTTGTCCACATGCTGAACTCACACATTAACATTGTTCTGCATGTCCCTGTGAAGGCACACAATTGACAAGAAACAATCTTTGAAACTTTGATAGAGACGTCTGTAGAACGTTGAGTCTGTGAACGTCTGTAGAAGGAGTCTGTAGACATCTGGAATCTGCTGAATTTAGCTGTGGTTCTCTTCTCTTTTCTTTGCTTCAAATGTCCATCCAGGGAGAAATGATTCTTTACTATTGAAGTGAAATAAGGATAAACTTGATGAGACACTCTTATTGTCCATAAATCACCTGAACACAATGACCTGCATCCATCCCATAATATTTCCTCATTTCCCCAGCTGGTCTTTGGCATTTAGCACCAATGATATTTGCTGCTGCTGCTGAAAACATAAATCCTGAAAATGTTAAATCTCTATGTTAGCCTTTGTACAAAAGGTTTCAGTGTCCTGATGCCGGAGTTTTAGAGGAAAGCTGCTCAAGTGTCAGGGAACATTATTATTATTATTATTATTATTATTATTATTATTATTATTATTATTATTATTATTATTATTATTATTATTATTATTATTATATTATCATCATTATTATTATTATTATTATTAATAGTGTATCCAGTTTTTTCTCTGTATCGAATTTTTTTCTCTTTATCCGCTTTTTTTCCCTCCATTTTTACTTGTCTCCAGGTCTACTTTTTTATAGCCTAGCCAGGCCTTCCCCATTCATTACATGTATAGCTCTTTGTGGTGCTTCATAGTTAGGGGAGGCGGGGCTAAAAGGTTGTCTTTCAAATCTCTCTGTATTCAATAGGATGGTACTACAACCAATCAGTGTAATCTTTAGGATGACGTAGTTCAAGCGCTGGTAAGTTCACGGAAGAGTCAGGAGAAAGTTAGGAATGACTAAACAAAATGGTGGATTATGGATCTTAACGACCGTTGTCACTTCTGTAAAAAGAATTTAAAGATTGCTGATGTTTTGTCACATTCTTCACTCAACTAGGTATCTAGGTAGCTAATGTCTAGTCAGGACAGAAAGTGACAAAATAAAAGCAGGTTCTTGGATGAAACTGTGGATCTATGGTTGATCAACAGCCAGTTTGTTTTATTTTGAAGGAGCTTTATATCCGGCCAAAAATAAAACCTTTAAAAGTGAGTTATTGTGGATAAAATGTTGAATCAGAAGTCAGGCTTACAGAACTTGGTCTTAAAATGCCAGATGTTCCAGAAAAATCCTCTGGCATGTGTCTGAAATTCCTTCACTTGGTAGGTAGACACCAGAGTACTCTGGTCACTATAAGGGTAAGGAAAAAAGATGAAGAGGAACTGAGTGCCGAACAGATGATGGAGACATCAGCCATGGCACAGACAGTCACACTCAAACATACAGCCGTAACACCGCCCAGTCATGGGACGTCCCACTGATTGGCTCCTTTGTTTTTCAGAAAGACTGAACTACACGATACTCAGATGGTTGTGTGAGTCGAGCGTATAATTTGGCAAAACACACCCAGAACACATGAGTCAGGTTAAGTCTCCCCAACATTATCTGCAGAATGAATTGTGAAGTAGATGGGAAGCATGTATGTGTTCATAAGATCATAACAGGGGGGCTTTCGGACCGAGGGGAAAAGTGTTGTATATACCGGGGGGGTGGGGGGTGGGGTGGGTGTCCATGTCATGGCGTGCGTGCATGGCAGAGGTGGTTCTGAGTGGGGCGTGAGCGTGCGGGGGAGTTGGGATTGGGGGATTGGAAATGCACGGGTATCAGTGTGTGATTTGACATGTGTGGGGGTCATAGTCTGATGGTCAGAGCAGAACTCTCTAACTCTGAGCAGCCACTCACACCACAGGAGCAGCGAGGGACAGAAACTCAGTAGCAAAAAAAGACAATAAATGCTACGTATTGGCCGATACCGATTAATCGGTGAGACTCGATAATTGGGTTGTAGTTGTCTTTTTTTCCTTCAGTTTCCAGTTTCTTCTCCATATCCAGACTGAAGTTAAACCCCATTGGCTGGGTTGAACTCCTCTGCCATTTTGTATCCTGCTCCACTTTATTGTATTAGTTCTATTGTCGCTTCTATGTTTCATAATCCATTGTCTTGTGTATCATCTGTATGAATGTTATTTTTGGAATGGCTGTCAACTGCACAGTACACACAGAGGAAACAGATCAGACAAATGCCATGTTATCTCCACATTCATTTGCCAACATCTTCTCCAACTGTTCAGATCCAACTGGATTAAGCTGCAGAGTCTTTTGTGTTTTTTATGTTGGTATGTTGCAGTAGCTTTTGCCTCACAGCAAGAAGACCTGGGTTTGAGTCCCGGACCATGTGGGCCTTTCTATGTGGGGTTTGCATGTTTCTCTCCCCGTGTCTGGATGGGTTTCCTCTGGGTGCTCTGGTTTCCCCCATCACAGAAAAACATGTTTATTAGGGTTACATGGAACAAACATCAAACTGAAATCATATTAACTCATCTAAACAAACAAGAAAAACCCAAAACAATGAATGAATGTCTGTGTCCTGTAGTCCAGTGGTCATGTGTTCTATAAAGTGCGAATTATGAGTAAATAACAGTGGTCCGGTTGTGCAGCAGGTGTGTGTGTGTGTGTGCATGCACGCGTATGTGTGCGCACCTCCAGACACCCACCACATGGGGAAATGGCTGAGTAGTGAGTCAAGGTCCAGATGACAATGTACAGTTTAAACATATGTCACGGGAGACCCGCGCTTCACACACTCCAAAAAAGTTGAGAGGAAGAAAAAACAAACGAAACAAAAGAAAAACACATGCGGGCAGAGATGACGGTGCGCTAATGTCGTTAGGGCCACAATGGAAATAAGTGTATTTTATCACTTTTTTGTGCTACCCGGTAAATTTTTAATGCAATTTGTAGTTCCATTGTCTTTTTACGAATAAATCAAATCAAGTCGCACCGTTACAATATTTCAAAAAAATTATCTTTTTGCTGTTGGTGTGGGCCAGTATATGCCGGAAATGGCCCGTGAGCCGCCTATTGGGGAGCCCTGATCTATAGCCTGTCCGTCCATTAGAGTGGATCTCTCCTTCAGTGTGGTTCTCCTCAAGATTTCTTGTTTTTCCCACTAGGTTTTAAAGTTTTTTCTTGTAGAGAAGGAGGGTCTAAGGACAGAGGATGCAAATCTGAAGTTGATTGTGTTTCTGTAAAGCCCTGTGAGATGACTTTGTTGTGATTTGGTGCTTTATAAATCTTATCTTATCTTATTGAAGTGCAGAAACAACTAGAAAAGCACTCTCAGAGCGCAGACCTCCGGCAAGGTAGACCACCCCACACACACCCTGATCACCCCCAAAATTAAATCAGTTCTTCATGTTCACATTTCCAACATATCTTGAATTTCATCAAAATCCGTCCGTAGGTTTTTGAGTTATCTTGAACACAGACAAACAGATAAACGCCGGCGAAAACATAACCTCCTTGGCGGAGGTAATAGCAGAATATTCATGTAGTGTTCCAGTATCCAGACTGTCATGAGTACACTTACAATGTGTACATATTTGGCCGTTAAGAACTGTTCCAATTCCAATACTGTATGGTGCACTGACCAGAAATGATGATCATGACTACAGTACGATTAGAAGGATGTTCAAAAACGCAAAAAATGCTCAAAACTTCTCTGATGTGACAATTTTCCCCTCAATAAAAAATGAAATGCATTTATATGTATAAGAAATGACAGAACTTCTATTTTAAAGTTTGGTGGCATTTCTGTCAACATCTTTACTATTTGCAAGCTAGTTGGTTTGTGCCAAGCTCCACCTCTTCCACTACATAGCTGAGATGGCGGCTGTTGAGTGCAGAAAGTGTCCATGTTTCCACATACAGAATTGTAACTAGGGATTGTGAAATTTCTCAAAAAACCTTGGCCGATCACTGAGCCTCGTTACTGGGTTGAAGTCGGTCACTGAGAAAAGAAAACACTTGCTTTGTCGGGTCACACACAAACAGCTATTACACACCATGGCGCTTCAGTCACTTTGCTTTTTAAACACGAGTCACAGTGCGAGGTCGAGCGATTTTATGTTAAAAGTTAATTTTAAACCATCACACATAGACAAAACTTTTGATTTTACAGTAAATTTTGCTGCGAAATATAGTGGAAAAAAAACCTTAGTGATGTCCACCACTCTGCATCAGTTCTGCACAAACTGCTTTTGTCGTAGTCCACCTGTCATGTCATTTTCAGTAGGTCTCTCAGATGGATAACACAACTCATCCAGCATACTGTTGGGTTGTCATGGTAACAACTCTCTGTCCCAGTCTCTAGTCTGGATTACCTCACCTCAGCTTTGTGTTTTGTTTACATTTTGAGCAAATCTTCTAAACTGGCGTGACATGGTCGTACCGCATAGATTAATTGACCTCTGCATTTGCTATTAATAAATTCCATCTTGTATTGCTAATGCTCAAATTACTAATTATTAAAGTTATGCTATGGAGAGATCACAAAGCTTCCTCTTTATAATCTACACTACAATGCAAAAGAGTTTGTGCAGTGTAATGAGTGATGTAAGCTGGTTTTTTTTTGTTTTGTTTTTTACCAACAGAAAATGATGTTGATGCGTTCAACGATCGATCAAACAGTCATCGGTTAACATCCCTAATTCTAACCCTTATGAGTACATGTCTGGATACTTTAAGTACATTTCTTTGTCACCAAAATCATATGAACGCTGTGTGAACCTAAACAAGGTATGGAGTCAGGATATTGGAATGCAGTAACATTGTCCACATGGAGCTGCTGGCCTCTGTCAACACTGGAACTGTGCATCATTTTCAGTTTTGCACATTGATAATAAAGCCTGTGTTTTCCAACTGATTACTGGCCCATACCAAAGCCCTCAAAGCTTCATTCACCCGGACTGCATTGGCCCCTAAACTGGGTCGACTGTGGGGCTTTGGACACATCTCCAGTCTTTTGTTTGGTTAGTTGCTCCTTCCACTGTGGACACAGTTGCCTGGTCTGTTGCCAGAATTCATTAAAGCGCATTCTTAAGTATTCTGTTTGGATGGTTAGCACCGTTGTTTTTGCTCGCACATTTAATTTCTGTTATCTGGGTGCACTCCTCTAGTCTATTTGCTTGGGTGGAGGGGACATGCTCAGTGACGCTGACGCCCGGGGATGGGGGGGTGGAGTGTCAGCACATTGGAAAAGCAGGGAAGTGTTGATAGAGCAGAAAATTGCTCCCGTTAGTCCCTTAAGTGAGTCTGGGAAATTAGATAGCCATGGTGATGTAGCGCCAGAGCTGCCACACAAGTTCCACTTAACACCCTCACACACTTGGCAGGTATTGACCGGACCTCTCTGGGCACCGACCCTAACACAGCCCTGGGCTCCTGATGATAACAACAACAAAAAAAACTAGTTGCATGAGGAAGCAGAGCAAGAAGAACGAGAAAAGAATCTGGTCCAATAGGAGGGAGGGGGAAAGAGTCTGGTCCAATAAGAGGGAGGAAAATATAATATAATATATATATATATATATACACAATACCAATATATGAAAAAAGAACATTTATCTAAACAGGAAATAAAAATCTTATGTTAACTAATTATGGACACAGTTGTATAAATCTAAACTTTCAAACCCTGATATTCTATCAGACTAATATGTGACTGTGTGGATGTAACAACCACACTGTGAGTTTCATGACTTTGCAAACGAAACTTTCAAACCATTTTATGAATGGTTTTTCAAGTGCTTGTTGGAGTCAATGTCGAAGTGGAGGGGCTGTACTTTTGAAACCTAAAATACTCGGTTCAGCAATAAATGTCAATATTGTGATCAGAACGGATGACCTAAAATATGACCTTTATGAGAAAAATGCCCAACTAACACTTTAAATCTAATCGGAGCCGTCTTGACAAAAATTGGCAAATCAGAGACCGAACTGAAATTGCTGTTTAAAAGAGCACAGAAGCAAGGAACCATCCTCAGAACATCTCACAGGTGAAGAGAGACATCCACAAAGGAGGAGATAGAGAAGAATCTGAAGGATGAAGAGGCAAAGAAAGCAAAACGAGAAGAAAGGAAGTCCCAGAAGAACGCCAAGATAAATGAGGAGTGTCCAGAAGTCCTGTGGGACGATAGTGATTATGATGAAGAAGTTGAAGAAGAGAGCCTTCCAAAGTGATCAAGAGCTCTAACAGATGTTTGGGTAGCCGTGGCATTTGATAATGACTGGTTCCCCAGTAAGGTTTTAAATGTTTGTGATTACAAGTTTAGTATTTACATACATATACTCATATTCTTCTGATTGTGTTTCTTTACTGTTTACAGGCGTCGTTACCAAAGACGATGATAAGGAGTCATAGTGAATTTATTCCACCCAACCTCTCTTGCCAACCAGTATAGACATCCCTCCACTAAAGATGAAGGACCAATAAAAAAAATATACATATGTTTTTACTGGCCCTCTTCTTCCACCAATTCCAACTAGTGGTGGTCGTCTGTTTCCACTGCCACTAGGCACTCAAGTTACCATACCATACCATCTTTATTCATAAAAGCGCTTTAAAACAGACACAGATGACACAAAGCGCTGCACACTCCAAGGCATAAAACACAAAACAGAGAAAGGAAAATAAGGCAATAAAATAAATCTGTAAATACAATAAAAAGTAGTAAAACTGCACAGATTAAAAAAAAAAAATCATCATCCAATAAAAAAACTAAAATAAATGAGTCACTGAGTCGAAAGGCAGGGAGTAAAGCTGTGTTTTAAGATGAGTTTTAAAATGGGACAGTGTCGGTGTCTGTCTGACGTTCAAAGGCAGTTTATTCCACAGCCTCGGTGCAGCAACAGAAAGGGTTCTTTCCCCTCTGAGCTTTCGGTTCGATTTTTTTTGTGTCCAACAGTAACTGGTCACATGACCTAAGAGTCCAGCTGATGGAGCAACTCAGAGACGAAAGGCGGGACGAGGCCATTCAAAGATTTAAAAACAAATGTAAGAATTTTGGATAGCAAGTGGAGTGAAAGCAGAATGGGACTGATGTGCTCTTGTTTACGTGCTCCAGTTAAATGACGTGCAGCAGCGTTCTGAACTAGCTGGAGAGGTGAGAACGATGACTCTCCAATGTAGTTGATGAAATGTACAAGATATTCAAGGCTATGTAAGAACATTGTACATGTATTCTTCTCCACTTCATCTCTGTTAGATGCACTAGCTTACCTGAAATGAAAAAAATATATGTATATACAATTTATACTTTGTATATGTAAATGTATTTTTATGATCATACCCTCTAAAATATTTAACCCTGAATATAGAATATTTTCAAGTTCATTCACTACTTTATTTTTGATGATTTACTTTCAGATATTGGCAAAGATTCTGAAATGCCAGACAGTGATGTCAAGTTCAGGATGACCTGATAGGCCATGTTTAGTCAACAAGCGAGACATTTCAGAGATTTTGTATTTTAATAAGAATTTCTTTTCTACTGTTGAGCTGATAGTTTTATTATTAATAAAACTGATTAATGCCCTAAATTAACTTTTGTTTGATATATTACAACATACATATATGCGATTCACAGAGTCTCTGTACTGAGCGAAATCACAATGGTGGCCATATTGGATTTCAAAATGTCTGCCATTCACAATTTTGTGATTCCTGCTTTCATCGGAACTTGAGTTTTGGCAAAAAAGATGGAAAATCATAACATTCGGTACAAATCCAAGATGGACACCAATTTGTGCATACCATGCGGGATATGAAGGAAAAAATGAAATCTCCATCAAATTTAAATCTTTTTTGCCCAGTTTCATTTAATTTGTCCAATGAAATCTTGAGTTATAGCAGTTTGTTAATCTCACCTAACACTGGTTTGGCAAGATTATTGTAATCACTGTGTGTCTGTAGAGACATATCATGCTTGAATCCTTGAGATATCACCATGAAATTGCATGGACATATACATACAGCTAATGTGCATCAGATGCAATGATCCATTTGAGTAAAGGTCAAAGTTCAAGGTCACAATTAAATAAAAGGTGAAAATCACGTTATTGGTTATAATTCAAGAACAGAGGGTCACAGAACTTTCAGATCGGTACCAAACAATGTGGGATGAAGATTTCTACAATTGTCATAGTTGGTGTTATCACCTACGACCAATAGTTTTTGAGATCTCTGGAGATGAAATGTCACCAAATTAACTTGTGTAACAGTGTTTGTGTGTGTCAAATATAGACATATCACCCTACAACTTAATCAATACTGGATATCATAGTACTAGACACACTGATGCATATATATATATATATATATATATATATATATATATATATATATATATATATATATATATATATATATATATATATACACAAAATGATCAATAGCAAAAGGTCAAAGGTCAAGGTTACATTTAACAGAAAGGTCAAAATTACATTGTTGGCTGTAATTCAAGAACTGGTTGTCACAGAAACTTGAGGCACAAAATAGGGATGAGATTAGGCATTCTCTGAATACTAGTTTAAATGGTGTTTTTTGTGCTAAAACATATGTTTTAGGCGTGTTTCTCCGATAGTAATCTTGTACATCTTTTGTTTGAAAAGAGCCATCATTATCGTTCAGAGATTTGTTCACAAAAAACTTATTGGTGAAGCGATTTTGAAAATTTAAAAAAGCTTTATCACCCTTAAACTCAGTCCAAGTAGATAAACCGATCAAATAAGCACTATCAGTGAAATATGAGACAGTGAGACACCAGGGAACTGTGAACTTGTGAAAAATTGGCATGATATCTTTCCTTTAAAGTGAAATAAAAAAAGGAAAACGAAAGGAAAATGCGGCATAATTCAAATGTTGGTTTTGTGCTTCAAAACGAAAATCAAATAAACCAGTGTTTTCTTGTTTTTAAATTCCCATTCATAAATGGAAAATCCAAATACCAAAATATACACCAACTGTATTGACATAATTTTTCAAGATTTGAGATAGTAATAATAATTCTGCACAATACTTATATAGCTCTGGACTTCCCCCAAAACTCCCAAAGACTTCAGTAAACAAAAAGACAGAAGTAAATAAAAGACTGAACAAAGTGAAGAGGAGGAAACCAGTACTCTCCATCCAGCCTATTTAATCCTTCTATGTCAAATAAAAGTGTGAATAGAACTACAACAAACACTACAGCACCATCATAAAACTGTCATTAGTGTCACAATCCAATATGGAACTAAAGGCAGCTTAAATTTCACTAACAAACCAACAAAACCCCTCTACTTCTGTTTTTAATATAATCAAATAATACATAAATACAAAATAAAACTAGAAAATGCGAGGAAATGAAATCAAACAATCATCAAAGTGTTTTATTACTGATAGTTGTATAACGTTTAGTTTACAGCTTTTGAAGCAAATGTAATTCCATATAGAGTCAGGTCAGATCAGGTTGATATTTGTAAAGTGAGGTGATAAATGAGGTGATTTCAGATGGAATGGATGATGTGTTGTTTGTTCAGATAAAGCCTCACCTGCGTCCAGGTGAATGTACTGGCCTGTGATTGGTTGGAGCAGTGTGACATCAGCAGAGCTTGTGCAGATATAAGTGGTGATGTTTGGAGGTTGTGAAGCATCTTCAGGTGGAGTCCAGGTGAGACCACACAGGTACGTCTTCACACAGGAAACATCACATCATCACTTCTGCATCTGTTACCTCATTTTCTGGACTAGAAGGCGCTTGGAACACTTTAAGTTTTTACAAAAACACAGTGTGCCTCATACATGGATTAATTGTGCTTGTGCTTAGTGACTTGGAAGTGTGTCTTTTTATCTCATAATGTTGACTTTTTATCATAATTTTGGTTTTGTATTTCGTGAATTTTACTTGTCTCAGAATTTTGACTTTTTATCACATAATGTTGATTCTTTTATCTGATCAGTTTGACTTTGTTATCAGATAATTTAGATTTTTATTTAATATTTTTGACTTTTTGTCTCAGAATTTGGTTTGATTTAGCAGAAAAGCAGAAGGAGTTATTGTGATGGTTTAGTTTTATTTCATGCGCCATATATATGAAAAAACTTCAAAACTAAACTATTCATAGACAGTTTGAAAAACAAGTCAAAAATGTCCATCTGAAATGAATGAGGCCATGTTTATGTGGCTATAACTACCAAATAATGTGTTATGTTATGCAGTAAATAGGAAATACATTTTTGATTGGCCCAGAGATTACACATGTACTCTCATAATTACAATATGTCGTGTGGATTTGTCGTTGGCATGACAACTAAAACCCTTTAATTGTTAATATGAGTTACAAAAAATGGTCTTGTTGTGAACACTACTACTTCAGCATACTTTCACCCACAGACTTAATTTAAACTTTATAAGGGAGGCATTTTTATCCTCTCCTCAACAATGGACTTTTAATGAGGATATGTTTTACAGTTCTCGATACTGAACCCCTGAAATCCATCCTGGAAAAGCAAAAATTCTCAGTTTTTCAGTGTGAGGATCGTTTCTAAGATCTAAACAAACCAGGGTTTGAAGACCCAGCTCTTTTTAAATTGAAATGAGAGTAAGCAGTTCAGACCCATGTTTGCTCTCACCTCCCACAGATAACAATACAAAGTTGGATCCAACATGTGCTCCTTTTTGCTGATTTTACTGTTTTTCAAACTGTCCTAGCTCGATTATTTTGGACAGTACAAGAAAAAAACTACATCTACTTGTTTCTCAGACCCTCCTGCCACTCATGATTAACTTTGTTTTCACCAAATATTTACTGTTTTCCCAAAAATCATAGTTGTTGAGAATTAAGATTTCTCATTAAGACAGGATTTACATGGAAGGCAAGTGTCTGTGGGTGTGTAAGGGTGGGGGCCGTTTCCCAGGCAACGGGGAATGTTCCCCCTTCACAGAAAGTGGGAGGGACTGATGCACAATGTGGGGGTGTTTTAACAGACTGTGGGAGGAGCTTTAACAAAGTGTGGGAGGAGCTACAAATACTACTACTTGCAATATGACTTGCTACTACTATGAGTACTACTTGTACTCCTACTCCTACCTCTAATCCTAGTAGTACTTGTATATTCTGTGCAGCTTTAGTTCCACTCGTTTCACCAACGGAACAATGTGTGTGTGGACAAGAATTCAAAGTGTTGTCAACATGTAGAAAAAAGCAGAGTGAATGATTGTTAAAGACATAATAAAGTTTGACTGAAGCATTAATGACTAATGATGAAGATGAACTCACACTCTGAAGCTCCTTCACATCTTCAGCTACTTCCTGTTTGTTCTGCGCATGAGTCGACTGGATCTAAATGTGTTTTTGTCTTTTCACAGCATCGCACACGTGGGGATTTGAATCTGAAATCTGACAATGAAGGTAGGTTTGAGAGTTCCAGTTTGACACATGATCCTAAAGTTGTTTGACTCTTTACTTTTCTGAACTCCACTGTTCCAATCATCCCCACACCAAGTCCTGGTTCCACTGTTGAAACCTTCATGATCCATATGGAGTCAAACAGCAGATCAGTAACCTGGACGTCCTCTAGGTTTGTCTGTCCTGCTACCACCTCACATCTACAAAAACTCATCTGCAGCTCCTCTCTTCACTTGGATTTGTTCCATAGACCCTTTATAAAGTATGGGCACAGGTTGACTGTTAGAACATGTGTGTTCCAGTCCAGGTCTCTGACTGTGTGGGGACTCAGTAGCACCACGGTGGCTTAGCGGTTAGCGCTCTTGCATGGACCGTGCAGGCCTTTCTGTGTAGAGTTTGCATGTTTCTCTCCCAGTGTCTGGGTGGGTTTCCTTTGGGTGCTCCAGTTTCCCCCATCACCCAAAAATATGTTTGTTAGGGCAAATATCCACCAGGTGATTCTGACCATGAGCCTGGCTCTCCAGCTGGAGATGGGTCCCTGGGCGCAGCCCGTGGCTGCCCACTGCTCCTTACAAGTGCCCCAAAGACATGAAGGATGGGTGAAATGCAGAGGACACATTTCATTGTTCAATGTATAATGACAAATAAAGAACTTTACCTTACCTTACCTCAGTGTGTAAAAGCACAGGTTGACTGTTAGAACATGTGTGTTCCAGAAGCTTCCAGTTCTCTTCATCCTTCTGGTCCCAGTGTTGAGCTACTGCACAGTCCAGCTCCACCCAGTGGACGACACTGACCTCCATCAGCAGGACGAAGGACTGGACACTGGACTGGACATCATCTTCCCCCTGGAAAACACTGACGCTGCCGGAGGGCGCGTGTCTGGTGAGAGGAAACCAAACTGTCATGTGACTTCATCAATGAATGAATGGATCAACTTTATTTTTTTCCACATCGAAACAACAACAAACAGCTGTACATTTAATAACATTCAAATCATTTACAACCAAAAAAGGCTTTTAAAGGGACACTCCACCTCCAGGTCAAACTGAGTGTTTGTCCCCACAGTCCCCAGACTTGAATAAGTGTGTGGAAGTGTTTTCCTGGTGACTCAGCCATTGCCCGAATAATTCTGCACTGACCGCAGCTTGGTTTGGCGTAGCTGCAGTCTGCCTGAGCCACCCAAAGACTTCGATTAAAGTCAATTTTCGTGTTTTCACAGTATAAGGTGTGCTGTCAATGAAAGGTTCATTTTTAAATTTGTTTTCATATATAAGGCACATTAGGTGAAATAGCCGTCCAATAAATGTCCGATAAATCAGTCAGATTAGCATTTGCTGGTTAACTTATGATTTCTATTGTCTTTTTATCCAACAACAAACGTTCGCATCAGATACATTTTTGCTGTAAATTCTCACAATAATTGAACATAAAATACTTACAGGTGTACGTTTTCCAGTCCATACAATCAGAAAGAAAAACATGTCCATTCCGTTCCTTCTTCTTAGATGTGAACTGCTACAGGAACAGTGGAAGTACAAACCACACATTCACACACTTCATCTGACCACTAGAGGGCCTCCTTTACCTGCTTTTAACAACATAATATCACGAAGCACAACCAGAATTAATCAATATATCGAGCACATGGGATTATACGGTGTGCTATAATGTTTGTCTGCAAATTATAGTCATTTAAGTTTACCTTTATAGTCCAAAAAATCCAGGGATATACTTTCAAACCAGGGGTGGATCTATGGGCGGCGTCCACTCAGACTGACAGCTGTGCCCACCCAATCACGAGTAAGAAACAGAATTCTAAACCGATTTTTATTGTCTCATTAAACTGATATGTTGATCAATATCCTTAATATAATTATTTATTTGTAAATGTCAAAGGAAATAAACTATATACTTTTAATAATTTTTGTTTATTTAAAAAAAAAAATTCAGTATATTCTTTTTGTTGTATTATTTGTAATAGCAGTAGTAGTATTACGGAATGGCACACGCACGCAGGGGGTCTTGCCTACCCCATCTTCACTCAGACCTGTCTAAAAATAGCCATCTGGATCCACCACTGGTCCAAACTGTTTAGTTATAACACGTCAAATACAACAATACACTGACTTTTTCACTTCAGTTCTTATACACACATTGGAAGAATGACTATGTTTACGTGATGATTTTCAATTTAATATTCTGAATAAGAGAGTGTTTCCATTACAGATACTATCTGTATGTATCATCACAGTGCCACAAAAATGTGGGATGCCACATGAGAAGCAAGAGTTTATTCGTCTGGGGCAGAAGCAACGGAATGAGGATGAGATGCGGCGACAGCAGGAGTTGCGGCGACAGCAGGAGTTGCGGCGACAGCAGGAGTTGCGGCGACAGCAGGAGTTGCGGCAACAGCAGCAGTTGCGGTTTCAGCAGGAGTTGCAGCGGCAGCAGGAGTTGTGGCGGAGGGAGGAGTTGCTGCGGAAGCAGGAGTTGTGGCGGAGGGAGGAGTTGCGGCGGCAGGAGTTGTGGCGGGAGCAGTACAAGCGGCGGCAGAAGCAGCAGCATTAACATGATGTCTTTTTAATTCACAATTATTCTTTCTTTCTGAATAAAAGAATTTGAAATTAAAGCTTTTTCCTTCGTGTTTACATGGAAATGTAGAATAAATGTCAAATATGTGCATCATTGCAACAAGATTGGGACCATGTGCCGAATGACAGTAATAATGTTCGAGGAATGAATTGTTTACATGTCAGAGGAATTACACATGAAAAGACAAAACAGCAGAAGAACACTGCTATCTTTAATAGCTTTAATAGTCCTTTCTCACAACTTCTGCATTTTGTACCAGAAATACGTAGGCGGAGAGTAACTCAGCAGGAGATGCAACGGCAACAGTAGTTGCGGCGGCAGGAGGAGTTGCAGCAGCAGCAGGAGTTGCGGCGGAAGCAGGAGTTGCGGCGGAAGCAGGAGTTGCGGCGGAAGCAGGAGTTGCGGCGGCAGCAGGAGATGCAACGGCAACAGTAGTTGCGGCGGCAGGAGGAGTTGCGGTGGCAGCAGGAGTTGCGGCGGCAGCAGAAGGTGCAGCAACGGTTTCAGGAGTTGTGGCGGAAGCAACAGAAGCAGCAGCATTAACATGATGTTTTTTAATTCAGAATTATTCTTTCTGAATAAAGTAATTTGCAATTAAAGCTTTTTCCTTCGTGTTCACATAGAAATGTTGAATAAATGTCAAATATGTGCATCTTCGGAACAAGATCACGAGGAATAAAATGTTTACAGATGAACACTGTTATCTGCAATAACACACTGCTATCTTTAATAGCTTTAATTGACCTTTCTCAAAACTTCCGCATTTTGTACCGGCAAAAGTTAAATGACAAAGTTGACAGCAACAACCAAAAGTTATTGTAACATACCAGGATGTTCTTGTAATGCCCAGAAGCGGTCATATCTGTTGTTCCTCTCCTTCCCTGTTAACGGCAAAGCTAGACGAAAATGGGTCCAGGCTATTCGGCGGGATGAAGTTTTATAATTAAAAAAGGAGCACTTACTGTCAAGGAGGGGGTGAGGTGAAGCAGGACTCAAATGCACAGTGCTGAAGGAAGAACGGATTTAATAACAAACTAAGAAACATAAATACAAGAACGAGACAAAACCAGAGTCAAAACCTGGGAACAAAACAGCCAGAGTCCGTGGTGATGGTGAATGTCCGGGTTATGGTGACTGAGGAGATGGAAATGCTGTCCGGGTTATGGAGGTGACAATACTGAATGGTCCCGCACTGGCAACTGCAAGCCTGACTGCTTTTATAGCCGCAGATGAGGAACGGCTTGCAGCTGCGCAGTGCGGGACCAGGTGGATATGGAGATGACTGGGGGAAAGGTCACCGGAGCGGAGGTCATGACAGTACCCCCCCTCTAAGGGGCGGCTCCTGATGCCCCTAAAACACAAAAACAAAGACCCCCCCCCCAATTGTCCAGAGCTCAAAAATTTGTAATTTTTTTTTAAGTAGTCTTTCTCCAGGCAGGGCGGCATGGAAACCCCCTGGTCGGAGTACCCTCTGGGCAGAGCGGTGTGGAATCCCTCTTGGCAAGGTGGCGTGGAGACACCTTGGGCAGAGTACCCTCTGGGCAGAGCGGTGTGGAATCCCTCTGGGCAGGGCGGCATGGAAACCCCCTGGGCGGAAGACCCTCTGGACTGGGTGGCCTGGGTTGGTAGCAGGAGCAACGGAACTGGTCTGACTGAGGACCAAGGAGACTGATTGGGTGGGATCACCACGGACTCTGGCGGGGAGCAACAAAATCGAACAGAGACTAGACCGTGCCACTACGCAGACTAGACCGTGCCACTACGCAGACTAGACCGTGCTACTACGCAGACTAGACCGTGACACTACGCAGACTAGACCGTAACACTACGCAGACTAGACCGTAACACTACGCAGACTAGACCGTAACACTACGCAGACTAGGCCGAAACACTACGCAGACTAGGCCGAAACACTAGACTGGGTAGGCCGAAACACTAGACTGGGTAGGCCAAAACACTAGACAGCACACAGATACAAAAGACTAAAGACTAACTAGACAGAAAAGACTGAAGACTAACTAGACTGGGGTAAACTAAAACAAACATGGGTCCCTTCAGCACTGGCAGAGTCCTGAAGGTTGGCGGGACCATTCTGTCAAGGAAGCGCGAGACCATTCAGTATTGTCACCTCCATAACCCGGACAGCATTTCCATCTCCTCAGTCACCATAACCCGGACATTCATCATCACCACAGACTCTGGCTGTTTTGTTCCCAGGTTTTGACTCTGGTTTTGTCTCGTTCTTGTATTTATGTTTCTTAGTTTGTTATTAAATCCGTTCTTCCTTCAGCACTGTGCATTTGAGTCCGGCTTCACCTCACCCCCTCCTTGACAGAATGGTCCCGCCTCTCCTTGACACTTACGTCTGCAGCAGACACTTCACATCAGAACACTACATCCTGGTATGAATGTTTGCCAGTTGACAAAGGAGCCAGTATATGAACGGCAGCCATTAACGTCGGTATGAGTTGAGATAAAAGAAACCACCATGGTTTTGAAAGTTATGGTGAACACAAACAAGTAATTTTCAACTTAAACTGTAGTTAGAACCTTTTGCCTTTAGATGCCAGTCCATCAGTGTCAGCAGTAAACAACAGTAGCATTGGAAGGAAAGAGTTGAAGTAGTGATAGAGCTGCAACTGCAGCCAGTGAACAGTAATGGTAAATGGTCTGCATTTATATAGCGCTTTTCCATCTTCATGGTGTTCAAAGCACTTTACAGTAGCTTCACATTCACCCATCCACATACACACTCATACACCAGTAGGTTTCTAAGGTTCTGTCAGTACTACTGGGGGCCTAAGTCAGGGTTCAGTGTCTTGCCCAAGGACACTTCGACATGTGGACAGCCAGAGCTGGGATGCGAACCACCAATCTTTCGGTCATTGGGCGACCCACGGAGCCACAGCAGCTGTTGCAGTACTTACTGCAACAGCAGTAAGTCACAGTAAATGTATGCACACTGATCAAACCTGGAGGTTGGAAGGCTCCCCTTTTTTTCTTTGCAATGGGTAGCATCTAGTGGTGGTCGTAGTTATCAGTTCAGTAGCACTTAGCCCCAGGGCTCTCTCCTTACTTTGATACTTTTTCCTCACGGAAAAATTTGTAGCCTTTATCAAGTTCTTTTTTCATTAGTGAATTTTCCTCCACGATTCTTCCAATATCCGTGACTGTTAAAAGTGGCAAAATTCTTCAGGAACTTGCAAATACTCTCTCCATATTACCAGCTTTCTACTGCCTTGACGTTTAACAGGAAGTTCAGAAACGCTCCCGTTCCGTATTTCTGCTTAGGGCGGCTGTGGCTCAGTTGGTAGAGTGGGTTGCCCAACGACCGAGAGGTTGGCAGTTCGTGTCCCAACTCTGGCTGTCCACATGTGGAAGTGTCCTTGGGCAAGACACTGAACCCTTACTTAGGCCCCCAGTAGGACTGACCTTAGACCTTAGAAACCTACTGGTGTATGAGTGAGTGTGTGAATGGGTGAATGTGAGGCTAATGTAAAGTGCTTTGAACACCATGAAGGTGGAAAAGAACTATATAAGTGCAGTCCATTTACCATTACTTATTGTGAAAAAGGTCCATAGTCTCCTTCTGACTGGGCTCCTCTACCAGAGGCCCCTCCCCTGGGCGGAGTCTCCTTCAGACTGGGCTCCTCCTGAGGGTTCTGTTCAGGGCTTTAGCTGTTCCTTTAGCTGTAGCTTCTCATCTCCTTTCTTCACTGGGGACTGCTCCATCCATCACTACCACTGTCTTCCATGTTTGTCCATCAGCACTATGTCAGGCTGATTAGACATCACCATGTGTGGTTCTGGATCTGGAAGTCCCACAGGATTTGAGCTAGTTCTCTGTCACCTTTGACCCTTGACCTCCAGTCCATACTCCCAAACACCATGCCCACTACCTGTGCATGCCCAAGCATGGGCCTAACCTTGACCTTTGACCCCTAACTCTACCAGGATCAGGATCATCAGTATCATCAGTGTTTGATATATCGCTCGTATATCATCACTCTTGTCAGTATTATTAGTACTGTCAGTATCATCAGTATCTGGTATTGTCTTTACCTCTTCTCCAGTGACCTTTGCCCCAGTGCTCTCAGATCCACCTGGTCTCACACCGTGCAGCTGCTACATCTGATCTACAATATTTAAACAATGAGGCTTGCAGTTGCCGGTGCGGGATCATTCAGTATTGTTTCCTCCATAACCCGGAGACTTTGCCATCTTCTCTGTCACCATAACCTGGACATTTTTCACACCACAGACTCTGGCTGATCAACACCCAAGTTTTTGTTTGGTCTTGTTTTGGTTTTGTCTCCGTCTATATTTTGCTTAGTTTGTTATTAAATTATTTTTCCCTTCAGGACTGTGCATTGGAGTCCTCTTTTCACCTCACCCATTATGACAGCTATATCTCTGGTATATTGTCAGCTTCATGGGGACTTCCAAAACCAAAGAAATGTATATGTTTATAGGTGACATGTTTTGCATAAATTTGCATCCTTCACACACATTTCACCTACATTGATATTTAACCCTCATGGGGACCTGAATTTTGGTCCCCAAAGGTGTGACTGTCTAAACATATCAATGTCCCCGTAAAGATAGGAATACGAGGTCACACAAATATCCATGTATTATACATGTGTAGCATATACTGTATATATTACACATTTAACACCAGCGTAAACAGCAACTATGGAAATTCTGCTTCCAGTGGTCTGTCGGAAAATACGGTCACTTACTTTGAGGCATAAGTATGAGTTAATAGTCCCAAAGTACGAATATTTCTATAAATGTGAACAGTATAAAGTACAGACATTTCTATGAATGTAAGGAGTTTAAAGTACAGATATTTATATAACTATAAGGAGTACGCACAGATAGACACTAGTGCTAGAGCATTTGCCTCTTTGCCCTTTATCAATGAAAGTGTCTTTTTGAAACTTCTTTTTTATGATGATGATGATGTTAATCATCATCATTATTATTGTTAATAATGGGGCCAATGTTGAAATGATCTTTTAAAAAAGCTGTGTGATTAAAATCTATTGAAAAAATGCTCCAAAATGGGCCACCTCCTCACACACATCATTTGTAGAAACCAAGCCTATTAATTTTTCTACATTGATGAGAGTATTACAAAGAATTTCAATAACACAAAAATATGCCATTAAACTGCGGTTAATCGCAAGTTAACTATTGTATTCACAAGATTAATTGTAATTAAATCTTTGAATTTGATTGACAGCACTAATGTATATATATATATATATATATATATATATATATATATATATATATATATATATATATATATATATATATATACATACATACACGTTACTGTTCAAAAGTTTGGGGTCACCCAAACAATTTTGTGTTTTCCATGAAAAGTCACACCTATTCACCACCATACATTGTGAAATGAATAGAAAATAGAGTCAATACATTGACAAGGTTAGAAATAATGATTTGTATTTGAAATAAGATTTTACCTCAAACTTTGCTTTCGTCAAAGAATCCTCCATTTGCAGCAATTACAGCATTGAAGCTGTTAATTTGCTGCTGTAAATTTGTTGAGGTAATCTGGAGAAATTGCACCCCACGCTTCCAGACTCAGCTCCCACAAGTTGGATTGGTTGGATGGGCACTTCTTGCGTACCATACGGTCAAGCTGCTCCCACAACAGCTCAATGGGGTTCAGATCTGGTGACTGCGCTGGCCACTCCATCACCGATAGAATACGAGCTTCCTGCTTCTGCTCTAAATAGTTCTTGCACAATTTGGAGGCATGTTTAGGGTCATTGTCCTGTTGTAGGATGAAATTGGCTCCAATCAAGCGCTGTCCACTGGGTATGGCATGGCGTTGCAAAATGGAGTGATAGCCTTCCTTAATCAGAATCCCTTGTACCCTGTACAAATCTCCCACCTTACCAGCACCAAAGCAGCCCCAGACCATCACATGACCTCCACCATGCTTAACAGATGGTGTCAGACATTCTCCCAGCATCTTTTCATTTGTTCTGCATCTCACAAACATTCTTCTTTGTGATCCAAACACTTCAAACTTAGGCATTGAACAGAGGAAGACTGAAAAAAAGTGTTGTGGACGGGCGAATCTGTGTTCTTTTGCCAATCTTAATCTTTTTCTTTTATTGGCCAGTCTCAGATATGGCTTTTTCTTTGCCACTCTGCCCTGAAGCCCAGAATCCCGCAGCCGCCTCTTCACTGTAGATGTTGACACTGGTGTTTTGCGGGTACTATTTAATGAAGATGCCAGTTGGGGACCTGTGAAGCATCTGTTTCTCAAACTAGAGACTCTAATGAACTTATCTTCTTGCACAGTTGTGCTACACGGCCTCCCACTTCTTTTTCTACTCTGGTTAGAGCCTGTTTGTGCTGTCCTCTGAAGGGACTAGTACACACCATTGTAGGAAATCTTCAATTTCTTAGCAATTTCTCGCATGGAATAGCCTTCATTTTGAAGAACAAGAACAGAATTTCGAGTTTCAGATGTAAGTTATCTTTTTCTGGCCATTTTGTGCGTTTAATTGACCCCACAAATGTAATGCTCCAGAAACTCAATCTGCTCAAAGGAAGATCAGTTTTGTAGCTTCTGTAAAGAGCTAAACTGTTTTCAGATGTGTGAACATGTGATTGTTCACACATTGATTGTGTGAACAAGGGTTTTCTAATCATCAATTAGCCTTCTGAGCCAATGAGCAAACACATTTCACCATTAGAACACTGGAGTGATAGTGGTTGGAAATAGGCCTCTATACACCTATGTAGATATTGCACCAAAAACCAGACATTTGCAGCTAGAATAGTCATTTACCACATTAGTAATGTATAGAGTGTATTTCTTTAAAGTTAAGACTAGTTTAAAGTTATCTTCATTGAAAAGTACAGTGCTTTTCCTTAAAAAATAAGGACATTTCAATGTGACCCCAAACTTTTGGGGTCACATTGAACGTACGTTTAACGGCACTCATTTTTTTAACACGCAATTAACGCAGTGGCATTTGAACGTCGGGCATTTCCGTAATTCGGAAAACTGGAAGCAATGCACTGAGGTCGATGCTGCCAACAGACTAGGACAGTGGTGCTGACCGGAGACTACTGGACCTCACTAGCTGACCACACTAGTGGTCAGCGTTTCTCTGTCATATTCCACTCTTGGGATGCGTGCATGAAATGCCCCGCGCATGTATTGGTGTAGTGGCTCTCCTCTGTTTTCATAACACTTAGAACCTGCAACTGAAGTCCCCTGTCTTGATCAAAATAATGTGCCGTGACACAGAGGTAATTTATTATTAGTCAGGCCAAAGTGTTCACATAGGCACATGTTTCGTTTATTACATCACATTATATCATTATTAAACAGTACTATGCAGTTTGCATATGTTACTGACTTGAATAGAGAGTATTTCTCATTGTAGCAATTTTTATTTATTTTTTTTGTGGGGGGAGGGTATTGATATTTGATATCCAATATAGCAGCTAATATCAGGTATCCATATTGTATTGTATCTCTTCCTGTTTTTCCTGTTTTCATTGTTAGTGTTTGTGGCTTTTATTTTTCTTATGTTGGTTCATGTGCAGCTTGTCTGCTTTACTTCCTGTCGCAGGTGTTTCTCATCCTTGTTAATTTTCCCTCATGTGTTTCAGCTGTCATTTCATGGTTATTTCATGAATATTACTGTGTTCTCCATTGTTATTGAATACATTGTGTGTTGGTTCTATTTCAAAAAAATGTCCAGATTGTTTTGTTTCCAGCTGTGTTTTCACGGTAGAAAAATTACTTCAGGTTGAAGAACAGAGTTTTCCTGTACTTCCTCATACATGTCCATGACATGATGACGAGGCATCTCTGATTGGCTCAGAATGCGTGAAGGAACACAGCCCCCTCACCTCTCGCTCTTTGTATGTGTTTACTTTGACCAGAGTGTCACCCAGCTTGGTTTTGTGCTGTTTGTTCTGAAAACGTGCAGGAAAAAAAAGACAGGCTTTATTTCCACAGAGAGCACATGAACCAGTTTAATCAGCAGCTACTGTGGGGCCGTCTTCTCTTGTAGATGCTAATGCTACTTAAGATTCACTGCAATGGAGGATGGGTTTAACCCCACGTGGGTGGCGCTAAAGTCCATCTGACGTCAGTTGGACCGGCTTTTTCTGGGTCCCTCGTTCTGTGAATGTGGTATGCAGCCAGTAGAGGTGACAAACCACTTTCAAGGGCAGCATGTGTTGGTAAGTCAGGGCGACCCGTCATATTCCAAAAGGAGCGTGGAAAAGTGGTTTTTGGCAGAATGACACCTTTAAGCTGATGATTGTCTGCTGGTCATATACTCTTCCTGCACTGTTCAGTTGAACTTTTGATACTAAAAGGAAAATTACAGTTAAAGTGTTTGTGCTACCGCAGCAGCTCTGTGATGAGTGAGGGTCAAAGGGTAACCAAAACCATCATGGGTAGCACCCTCATAGCCAATGGCATGCTGTACAGTATGTACATGATGTATTTCCGTACATTATGTAGTTACATATAGTAATGTGCTGTATTTATGTCTCAGAGGTTTCAGTTTCTTTTCATAAATTGAATTATCTTTCGTATTGAGAGATGAAAAATTGAGGTCAAGGTTTTTTGTAATTTAGATTTTTCGTTAGCTGGGTCTTTCGTAAGTGGAGGTACGACTGTACTATGCTTCTTTTTTGTTCCCCTGACATTGATAGATATAAAATAAAGCATTGACATCATTTTTCAATGTTTCTGATAGTAATAATATATCTGATACAAACATTCAGAGCAAATGGACCCAAATGCAGAACTCAGAAACAGGGAATCAGATTTGTAGGATTTATTAATACAATTAAAACACGTATTCTCCTCCACTAAGGTGATTGCGTGGGGCTTAGAGTCACAGTTGCCATCTGTAACTACAGGGAAAGGCAAGGAAACAGTGGTCAGCAAAACAGGGTCGGTACACACACGGTCCAGATATTGGTTAAGGGCAAGTCCGTTACCGTAAAGCAGAAAAAGGTTGAGCCAGGAATCAGATGTCTGATAAGGTACCAGGAAGGAACTGGCAGAATCAGGGTCAAAATCAGGCTAAAGGTCAAACACTAGGGAAAAAAACATGCCAGAACAAGAGGACAAGACAAAAACCAGAAAACCAGAAATGTATCAGAAGCCAGAGATTCAAGATAAGATTATAAGTGCTCATAACAGCCAAGGCAGTACTGACTAGCAGGGAACCAACACACACTCCACACTAATAAAGGAGAGGGAACTGGTGAAAACAATCACATCAATTAACTGGGAGGGGAAAAAACACCTGTGACAGGAAGCAAAACCAGACAAGGTGAACACAGACCAACATAACAAAATAAAAGCCTGGACACTAACAATGACAGAAAAACCTCAAGACTCACAAAAAGAAGACACAGACAAAACATTGGATACTGAATTCATAACAATATCGGCATAATACTGATATAGCTCTGGACTTCCCCCAAAACTTACAAAGACTTCAGTAAACAAAAAGACAGAAGTAAATAAAAGACTCAACAAAGTGAAGAGGAGGAAACCAGTACTCTCCATCCAGCCTATTTAATCCTTCTATGTCAAATAAAAGTGTGAATAGAACTACAACAAACACTACAGCACCATCATAAAACTGTCATTAGTGTCACAATCCAATATGGAACTAAAGGCAGCTTAAATTTCACTAACAAACCAACAAAACTCCACTACTTCTGTTTTTAATACAATCCAAGAAAGCATAAATATAAAATAAAACTATAAAATACAAGGAATATATGAGAAAACACAAGGAAAATACTAGAAAATACAAAAAAGACAAAGAAAATACAAGGAAAAATACTACCAAATACGAGGAAAATACTACAAAAATACTAAAAAAAAAAAAATAATAAAATATGAGAAAATCTAAGGAAAATACAAAGAAATCTAATAATAAATAATCCAATCAAATGGAATCAAACAATAATATAAAATAAAGTGTTTTATTGCTGATATTTGTATAACGTTTAGTTTACAGCTTTTGAAGCAAATGTAATTCCATATAGAGTCAGGTCAGATCAGGTTGATATTTGTAAAGTGAGGTGATAAATGAGGTGATTTCAGATGGAATGGATGATGTGTTGTTTGTTCAGATAAAGCCTCACCTGCGTCCAGGTGAATGTACTGGCCTGTGATTGGTTGGAGCAGTGTGACATCAGCAGAGCTTGTGCAGATATAAGTGGTGATGTTTGGAGGTTGTGAAGCATCTTCAGGTGGAGTCCAGGTGAGACCACACAGGTACGTCTTCACACAGGAAACATCACATCATCACTTCTGCATCTGTTACCTCATTTTCTGGACTAGAAGGCGCTTGGAACACTTTAAGTTTTTACAAAAACACAGTGTGCCTCATACATGGATTAATTGTGCTTGTGCTTAGTGACTTGGAAGTGTGTCTTTTTATCTCATAATGTTGACTTTTTATCATAATTTTGGTTTTGTATTTCATGAGTTTGACTTTTTTATCTCATCAGTTTTATTTTTATTTCATAATTTAAATTTTTATTTCGTGATTTTGTTGTTTTGTCTCAGAATTTGTACTTTTTAAATGTTTGATTTACCAGAATAAGAGTGTGTTTTGTCCCATGTTATAACTCAATAAGGTTGGGAGTTATTGTGATGGTTTAGTTTTGTTTCATACACTATATATATATATATGAAAAAACCTCATTCATTAAACCTATTCGTTTCTCGTTGGTATGACAACTAAAACCCTTTCATTGTTAAAATGAGTTACAAAAAATTGGTCTTTTTGTGAACACTACTACTTCATCATACTTTCATCCACAGACTTCATTTAAACTTAAAAACGGAGGCATTTTTATCCTCTCCTCACGAATGGACTTTTAATCAGGATGTGTTTTACACTTCTCGATAGAGAACCCCTGAATCCACCCTGGAAAAGCAAAAATTCTCAGTTTTTCAGTGTGAGGGTCATTTAGCGACCAAACTCCATAGTGGCGGTCTCTCTGAGTCTGTAAGTGTGGGGGACATTTCCCAGGTAACAGGTAAAGTTCCCCCTTCACAGAAAGTGGGAGGGACTGATGCACAGTGTGGGAGGAGCTTTAACAGACTGTGGGAGGAGCTACAAATACGACTACTCCGACTACTTGTACTACTTGCAATATGACTTGCTACTACTATAAGTACTACTTGTACTCCTACTCCTACCTCTAATCCTAGTAGTACTTGTATATTCTGTGCAGCTTTAGTTCCACTCGTTTCACCAACGGAACAATGTGTGTGTGGACAAGAATTCAAAGTGTTGTCAACATGTAGAAAAAAGCAGACTGAATGATTGTTAAAGACATAATAAAGTTTGACTGAAGCATTAATGACTAATGATGAAGATGAACTCACACTCTGAAGCTCCTTCACATCTTCAGCTACTTCCTGTTTGTTCTGCGCATGAGTCGACTGGATCTAAATGTGTTTTTGTCTTTTCACAGCATCGCACACGTGGGGATTTGAATCTGAAATCTGACAATGAAGGTAGGTTTGAGAGTTCCAGTTTGACACATGATCCTAAAGTTGTTTGTCTCTTTACTTTTCTGAACTCCACTGTTCCAATCATCCCCACACCAAGTCCTGGTTCCACTGTTGAAACCTTCATGATCCATATGGAGTCAAACAGCAGATCAGTAACCTGGACGTCCTCTAGGTTTGTTTGTCCTGCTACCACCTCACATCTACAAAAACTCATCTGCAGCTCCTCTCTTCACTTGGATTTGTTCCATAGACCCTTTATAAAGTATGGGCACAGGTTGACTGTTAGAACATGTGTGTTCCAGTCCAGGTCTCTGACTGTGTGGGGACTCAGTAGCACCACGGTGGCTTAGCGGTTAGCGCTCTTGCATGGACCGTGCAGGCCTTTCTGTGTAGAGTTTGCATGTTTCTCTCCCAGTGTCTGGGTGGGTTTCCTTTGGGTGCTCCAGTTTCCCCCATCACCCAAAAATATGTTTGTTAGGGCAAATATCCTCCAGGTGATTCTGACCATGAGCCTGGCTCTCCAGCTGGAGTTGGGTCCCTGGGCGCAGCCCGTGGCTGCCCACTGCTCCTTACAAGTGCCCCAAAGACATGAAGGATGGGTGAAATGCAGAGGACACATTTCATTGTTCAATGTATAATGACAAATAAAGAACTTTACCTTACCTTACCTCAGTGTGTAAAAGCACAGGTTGACTGTTAGAACATGTGTGTTCCAGAAGCTTCCAGTTCTCTTCATCCTTCTGGTCCCAGTGTTGAGCTACTGCACAGTCCAGCTCCACCCAGTGGACGACACTGACCTCCATCAGCAGGACGAAGGACTGGACACTGGACTGGACATCATCTTCCCCCTGGAAAACACTGACGCTGCCGGAGGGCGCGTGTCTGGTGAGAGGAAACCAAACTGTCATGTGACTTCATCAATGAATGAATGGATCAACTTTATTTTTTTCCACATCAAAACAACAACAAACAGCTGTACATTTAATAACATTCAAATCATTTACAACCAAAAAAGGCTTTTAAAGGGACACTCCACCTCCAGGTCAAACTGAGTGTTTGTCCCCACAGTCCCCAGACTTGAATAAGTGTGTGGAAGTGTTTTCCTGGTGACTCAGCCATTGCCTGAATAATTCTGCACTGACGCAGCTTGGTTTGGCGTAGCTGCAGTCTGCCTGAGCCACCCAAAGACTTCGATTAAAGTCAATTAATTTGCTAACAAAAATTCCATTACTCTCTTTATGCACTCCATTCACATTGAATGTAAACGATGGTGGACCTCAGTGCGCTGGGCTTGACTTGGTCAAATTGTTTTGGGAACTAGTTTCCGGAGCGGAAGAACACAACTCATGAACGTATCGGGAAACTCCCTCTTGCTGGTGTGTGCATCATCGGTTGCGTCAGCTGTGTTCTTCCTCTTATTCCACTAAATCAAATGTTAGCATATTTACAATCACTGTCCAAACTGTTTAATTATAACACGTCAAATACAACAATACACTGACTTTTTCACTTCAGTCCTTATACACACACTGGAAGAGTGGTTATGTTTACATGATGATTTTTAATTTAATATTATTGAGTCTTAATAAAAGAACGTTTCAATTACAGATGCTATCGTACCTGCAAAGCCAGTGCGAGAATTCAACAGATGTTTCAAGGGGAGAAACTTCCAGATATGCCTAAACTTCAGATGGTCAAAGAGGCCACCACCAAGGCCACTACAATGGCCACGACGCACTTAATCTGCAAATGTGGAGCACAGGCGCATCCTGACCATGACGTAGATGCTACATGTGGAGCAAGGGTTGACTTTCCCGGGGGAGAATCCTGAGGAGCAGCAGAAGGAGTTGCAGCGAGAGCTTCAGGACAAGTGGCTGCGGAAGGAAAAACGGCGGCAGCAATGTTAGCAGCAGGAGCATTTACATGATGTTTTTTAATTCAGAATGATTCCTTCTGAATAAAATAATTTGCAATTTAAGCTTTTTCCTTCATGTTTACATGGAAATCTCGAATAAATGTCAAATATATGCGTCATTGCAACACGACCAGGAGCATGTGCAGAACGACAGGAATAATAAAGAGGAATAAAATGTTTACATGTCAGAGGAATCACACATGAAAAGACAAAACCAACAGAGGAAGAACATGGTTACCTGTAATAACACACCTGTTATCTGTAATAACACACCTGTTATCTGTAATAACACACCTGTTATCTGTAATAACACACCTGTTATCTGTAATAACACACCTGTTATCTGTAATAACACACCTGTTATCTGTAATAACACACCTGTTATCTGTAATAACACACCTGTTATCTGTAATAAAACACCTGTTATCTGTAATAACACACCTGTTATCTGTAATAACACACCTGTTATCTGTAATAACACACCTGTTATCTGTAATAACACATCATCAATGATTATAAGAGCCAGGTGTGTGTGTGATTTTGCTAAAGTCAGCACAGGATGGAAGTGAGCTCAGCGGCATTTTGCTGCAGGGTGAAAATCATCTGAGCACAGAGTCCTGCTCCCAAACAAACCAACACACATCCCTAGAATAGCTAAAGGACCAGAGCAGGAAATAAAAGCTTTGAATATTTACTCTGAAATGTTCTGAGAAGGAAACAACACAAAGCTTTTCTAGGTTTTAAAGATACTTTCATAGAACACATTTCAACATTTGTATGTGTTTTATCATCTCTTTTAAGACATCTTAACATTTTTGTGTGTTTTCAGCATCTTTTTACATTCACCCCCCCCCCCCCCCCCCCCCCCCCCCCATATTCAACCCAGATGGAGACGAATGTCGTGAAGCAGGTATGAAGACTCTTTGGGTCAATTTGAAAAATAAATACTGACATAAAAGAAAGACAGCTTTTTTTTTTTTTTAGATCAAACACATTTTTAAATAGGGCTTCACAGTGGTGCAGTGGTTAGCACTCGTGCCTCACAGACGGAAAGTCCCTGGTTCAATTCCCACACCAGACCTTTCTGTGTGGAGTTTACATGTTCTCCTCGTGTCTGAGTGGGTTTTCTCCAGGTACTCTAGTTTCCTCCCACCATCCAAACACATGCGCTGGTTAACTGGTTAATCTAAATTTGTCCATAGGTGTGAATGTGAGAGTGATTGTTTGTCTATATATGTTCAGCCCTGAGATGAACTGGAGACTCATACCATTGTAGCTGGATCAGGCCCCTAGTGACCCTAGTGAGGATAAAGTGGGTTCAGATGATGAGCTAATTTTATTATCATGTTATTTAATACATAAAAATCTCTATGTAATAGTCCAGCAAATGTTGGGTTGAAAATGGAAATTTTGTATTAAAGGTGTGGAGGATTGTCACCTCCACTGGCTGCATACCGCATTCACAGAAAACAACAAGAGGAACAAGGGACCCGGTCCATCACGTGGGGTTAAGCCCGTCCCCCATTGCAGCGAATCTGAAGTAGCATTAGCATTAGCATCTACAAGAGAAGACGGCGCCACAGTATCTCACACTATCAAGGAAGATATTGCCAATTGATCATCAGGCAAGCAGGGTTACCCCCATATAAGGATGGTAGTGATTAAACTGAGACATTCATTCCAATAGACAGAAATAGTCAATGCACTGTGTTCTCTAATTTTGACCCCATGTCATGAAAATAAACATTTTAAATGGAGAGACTGAGAGGTGTCCTTCCCACAAGGAAACTCTGTTTAATGAGAAGAAAATGTAAATGAGTCCATATTTAATGTACATATTTAACACTGAGTGAATATTAACACAACATTATAAATAAAATAGCAGAATGTAAAAATGTAAACTAAGGATCAGGGTTATAATAGTTTGGTATTTTTCAATATAGTTTTGTTAGTTTTGACTTGTTTCCCTCTAATTCAGTTAGTTTGAATGTATTTTTTGAACAGGTTTCCTAATTTTTATTACTTATCTTTTTTCTGAATGCTTAGTTTTAGTTTAGTTTTGGTTCTTCCATATATTTTATCTTTCTCACCATCCTATTCAAAGAAAAGTGAGGTGTGGATCAGCTGGGTCAGGTTGAGGTGGGTTATTGACAGGGCAGAGACACAAACATGATGGATAAACTCCCTATAGCAGGTTCAGCAGCAGTACATTATAAATCCAAATAATGTAAACAACTGTAAAAAGGCAAATAGTGTTTAAAATTCAAATCATATTTCCATATTCATATTTTAAGGATGTGAATATGTTTTTCTGCCCTCATATCTGCACTTTATATTAGCTGCTGTAATTGTAGAATATCTTCCATGGTGGAATAAATAAAGTTTTATTCTATTCTAAAAAAAAAAAATAGAGAAATACATATAAACCAGTTCATCAGCAGTAAACCTGATGTTTTAACAGATGTCACAGTTTAATTATCTACAGTAGCATAATTAGCTAACTTTGCTTCATTTCAGTTCAGTTAGCTGTTGCTAGTAACATCAAACTTTTTTAACATTATAAAAGGCTACATACCTCTATAATTGGATTATTCTTCTGCCTCCTCTTTTCTTTGCTGTGAAACTGTGCAGGTTAGGGCTTGGAAGATCTTTTCACCCTGATAAATTCTGCTCCTTTACCTGGATGTTTACTGCAGATGAGGCTAACACTAGGCTAAGCTAACACCAGGCTAAGCTAACACCAGGCTAAGCTAACACCAGGCTAGGCTTTATCTATCTGACGCTGTGTTTTGAAAAGGACCCGACTTGAGAAAAAAAAAGTAAAACTGACTAAAGTAAATCCCAGAACTGACTGTACTAATATATCCCAGCTTTAGTCTGTTTGTTTCAGGTAGAGTTTAGAACAGAAGACTGTAAACCACAGACATGATGGACTGTATATGATGTGACCGAGTAAAACAGCTGGAGTGAAATAAATCAATATTAGTCCAACATTATTGACAGAGACGAAAACAACAATTTTACCCATCATTTTTTTAAAATAGGTTTTAGTTATTTTTGTAGGCACAATACAGTTTCACTTAGTTATATTTTCCTTTTAATTAAGTAGTTTTTATTTATTTCAGTTAATGAAAATTATTTCATCATTTCCTTCATTTTGATTATCACTACTAATGTGTTTGTTTTTTTCCAATGCTTGAGGACTTCTGACAAATGAGCAAATTCTATGAGACATGACTGTTTAGAATTAGAACACAGACTGGATCTGTTGATTGGATGATATTTTTTTCAAGTTACAAGTCAAATTAAGACCGAGGGAAATTTGGGTTTTAATGTATGATTTCTGTCCATATATCAGTTTTAATATGTGTTGTATGGAGCATAGTAGCGACAGGGGTGACTTTTTTTACAAGATAAACAAAAAATATCCGGGGCTTAAGTCCCCTCTCTCCGCCGATGGTGAGGAACCAGGGGGTGCTGAGCAGAATTTTAGGGGCTAAAAATAACCTAAACTCACCCCCGAAAAGAGCCATCATTATCGTTCACAGATTTGTTCACAAAAAACTTATTAGTGAAGCAATTTTGAAAGTTAAAAAAGCTTTATCACCCTTAAACTCAGCCCAAGTAGATAAACCAATCAAATAAGCACTATCAGTGGAATGTAATTTTAATGTGGTAATGCTATTTAGTGTCTTTGTAGAACTGATCCATAATTAAACACATGGACTCATGATAAACTGAGGCAGAATATTGTTAAAATTGTCCTCATTTCCCTTATGAAATTATTATTATTATTATTTTACATTTGTATACTTTCTAAAAGTATTTTCATATTTTAATGGGGGGGGGGGGGTTTACAATAAAACAATGGCAAAAATATGTAGTTCTCATTATTTATATATTATTATATTTTCATTTTACCCATTGGAGATAAAATTCAGGCTTTATGTGGAAAATTAAGAACATGAGTTTCAGAGCCCTGCTGTAAAGAGTAAACCATTTCAACTCACTATTAGTAAATCATTCTTTACATCACCCAAACTTGGGGGACATGTCACTAGGATTTATAATCTTTTGTTGATTCATTCTTACCAATCCCTGGCATTGGGTTGTGTATGGAAAGTGACCTTAGTCCTGAGTTAGACTGGAGCAGGGCATGATGGGAAAGCATTAACCTATCTTCCACAAATCCTGACCATCAACACATCCATTATACCTACATACACATTATATTTAACCCCTCAGAAATTATATATTATTAAACACATTACAAAACCTTTTTGCAAATTGTGTTCTAAAAAACAAGTTGGTACTTTTAAGTCTATGTTTGATGGATTTCTGGAAGCAGATTGCAGATAACCTCTTCAGGTTCATTGTAGTTTACAGAATCACATTCACTTTATTGATCCTCAGGGGAAATGACATTAAAATGAAAGAGTCATAAGCCAATAAAAATGTTAATCAGTAAAAAATAAACATGAAGCAATAAAAATGAGTGCCCTCAAGCCCAAATGGTGTTCTCTAGTTTCTGAGCTGTCCCATCCATCCATATTGGTGTCATAAACTGTATTGAAATCATCTTCTAAAATAATGTGATAATGGTCCATTTCAAGTGTAGACTGGGTAAAGTGATGTTAAAAATCAGCCTCATATACATTGGTAACACAAACACATATCAGTGCCACTCCATTTATACAAATATGAGCTCCAGCTATTTGTCCCCTTTTGTCTGAGCACCACTCAACTAAAGTCCATTGTAGATTCCCTTTACAAACCACCAGTGTTGGCAGACTGGGAAATTTTCTTCCCAATTGGGCTACTTTTGATTATATCTGGTACGGAAAAAAAATGCACTAGGCAGGAATGTAAAATTTGGACTGCTTTTGCCAACATCTGGTGTTTTTTTGATATTGCGAAAAGAGCACAACAAACTGTTATTTTCATTAGTTTGTTCGTCGTCTTCCGCTTTATCCGGGTCACGGGGGCAACAGTCTTAGCAAAGCAGCCCAGACTTCCCTCACCCCAGCCACCTCAGCCAGCTCCTCCAGGGGAATCCTGACGCCTTCCCAGGCCAGGTCGGCCCCAAGGTCTTCACCCAGATGGACATGCCTGGAACACCTCCCCAGGGAAGCATCCACAGGGCATCCTCACCAGATGCCTGAGCCACCTCAACCATCTCCTCTCGACATGGAGGAGCAGCAGCTCTACTCTGAGTCCCTCCTGGGTGTCGGAGCTTGCACCCTACCTCAAAGGTTGAGCTCGGCCACCCTGCGAAGCAAAATAATTTTGGCCACTTGCACCCGAGATATCAATCTTTCCATCATGACCCAAAGCTCATAACCATAGGTGAGGGTTAGAACCTACATTGACTGGTAAATCAAGAGCTTTGTCTTCTGGCTTAGCTCAGACTTGGAGGTGCTGATCTTCATCCCAATCGCTTCACACTCAGTAGCTCCAATGAGAGCTGGAGGTCCCTTTTCGATGGAGATAAGAGGACCAGATCAACCACAAAAAGCAGAGAGAGATCCTCCCGCCACCAAACTTGACCCCCTTCCTAACTCCCCGGCTGTGACGACAGATTCTGTCCATAAAGGTTATGAACAGAACCGGGGACACAGGGCAGCCCTGGCGGAGTCCAACCCTCACTACTGTCTACGCAGACCAAGCTTTCACTCCTTTCGGTAGAAGGACTGAATGTCCCCCAGTAGGAGACCATCCACCCCATATTCTTGAAGTACCCCTCACAGGATACCTCTAGGGACACAGTCGTAAGCCTTTTCCAGATCCACAAAAGACATGTGGACTAGTTGAGAAAACTCCCATGCCCCTCCAGAACCCCAGCAAGTGTATAGAAGTGGTCCACTGTTCCACATCCAGGATGAAAACCACATCGCTCCTCCTCGATCCAAGGTTCAACCACCAATTGTACCTTCCTTTCCAGTACCCTGGAGAAGACCTTACCGGGGAAGCTGAGGAGTGTGATCGCACGATAGTTGGAGTCCACCCTCTGTAGTCAGTGAGCCAGAGGGCTTGGTCGTTACCGAAAATTTGGCAAAGGTTACTGTACCTTTTCTGAAAGCCTGGAATCTTAGCTTTTCAATGATGTATGATGGCCATCTGTTAAGAGTAGCTGTTTTGAGTTATTACACATAATGTGAACTATGGTTAGGAGAATAACACGTAGAAATCCAGCAGAACACTGACATAGTTAAAAATATATTTTAGAGATACTGAAATATTTTATTCTATTATGTTTGGCATCATTTTAAAGGGGAGACTGTGAGCTTTTATTTAAATCCTTTTGTGAACATTTTGGATAAGTACAGCCAACCATGGAGCTCTTCAAACGTTTAATCAGACACTTTTTCTTGCCATTTCTGCCTAAATCACCTTTTGTCTTTTAATCCTCTGGCACCAGGAAACATCAGAGAAACTAAATCAAACACTGAAATATTGGCATGACCCTAAAGATTCCAAAAACATATAATTTACTCATATTATCTGATTTGGAGAGGGTGATTTTCAGTCTTATATCAAAGATTGCATTTTTTTCTAAGACAGTAGTAGTGTGTTATTAGCTCGAGGCTAATTTGTTAATATGTGGAGTTGAAAATCTGAGGTAAATATTTTTGAGAAAAGATTGTTATTAGCATTCTTGAGTCCCCTTTTGGTGTGCACCCATCCCAGGGACTCCAAAAAGGGTGTGTATTCTGAACTGCTGTTCAGAAATACAAAACAGCAATGCAATGCAACAATGCATTTGGGGCGGCTGTGGCTCACTTGGTAGAGCAAGTCGTCCAATGACTGAAAGGTTTGTGTTTACAACCTGGCTCTGGCTGTCCACATGCCCTTGGGCAAGACACTGACACTTTAGGCTCACAGTAGGACTGAGAGAACCTTAGAAACGTACAGGTGTATGAGTGTGTGTGAATGGATGAATATGAGGCTAACGTAAAGAGCTTTAAGGCCCTAACGAGCACGGCACACAGCAATACACAATCATTACAAATTCAATTCGGAACCGAAATGTTAAAAATAGAATAATTTAATTTGCATCCATACAACAACGAATTAGACATAAAAAAGAAATTAAACAGAATTAGCGGAGAATAACGTATTGGTTCCCAATTGAATTTGTATTTGATTGTGTATTGCTTTGTCCCGTGTGTTAACTTTTTTAAAAGTGAAATAAAAAAGGAAAACAAATGGAAAATGCGGCATAATTCAAATGTTGGTTTTGTGCTTCAAAACGAAAATCAAATAAACCAGTGTTTTCTTGTTTTTAAATTCCCATTCATAAATGGAAAATCCAAATACCAAAATATACACCAACTGTATTGACATAATTTTCAAGATTTGAGATAGTAATAATAATTCTGCACAATACTTATATAGCTCTGGACTTCCCCCAAAACTCCCAAAGACTTCAGTAAACAAAAAGACAGAAGTAAATAAAAGACTGAACAATGTGAAGAGGAGGAAACCAGTACTCTCCATCCAGCCTATTTAATCCTTCTATGTCAAATAAAAGTGTGAATAGAACTACAACAAACACTACAGCACCATCATAAAACTGTCATTAGTGTCACAATCCAATATGGAACTAAAGGCAGCTTAAATTTCACTAACAAACCAACAAAACCCCTCTACTTCTGTTTTTAATATAATCAAATAATACATAAATACAAAATAAAACTAGAAAATGCGAGGAAATGAAATCAAACAATCATCAAAGTGTTTTATTACTGATAGTTGTATAACGTTTAGTTTACAGCTTTTGAAGCAAATGTAATTCCATATAGAGTCAGGTCAGATCAGGTTGATATTTGTAAAGTGAGGTGATAAATGAGGTGATTTCAGATGGAATGGATGATGTGTTGTTTGTTCAGATAAAGCCTCACCTGCGTCCAGGTGAATGTACTGGCCTGTGATTGGTTGGAGCAGTGTGACATCAGCAGAGCTTGTGCAGATATAAGTGGTGATGTTTGGAGGTTGTGAAGCATCTTCAGGTGGAGTCCAGGTGAGACCACACAGGTACGTCTTCACACAGGAAACATCACATCATCACTTCTGCATCTGTTACCTCATTTTCTGGACTAGAAGGCGCTTGGAACACTTTAAGTTTTTACAAAAACACAGTGTGCCTCATACATGGATTAATTGTGCTTGTGCTTAGTGACTTGGAAGTGTGTCTTTTTATCTCATAATGTTGACTTTTTATCATAATTTTGGTTTTGTATTTCATGAGTTTGACTTTTTTATCTCATCAGTTTTATTTTTATTTCATAATTTAAATTTTTATTTCGTGATTTTGTTGTTTTGTCTCAGAATTTGTACTTTTTAAATGTTTGATTTACCAGAATAAGAGTGTGTTTTGTCCCATGTTATAACTCAATAAGGTTGGGAGTTATTGTGATGGTTTAGTTTTGTTTCATACACTATATATATATATATATATATATATATATATATATATGAAAAAACCTCATTCATTAAACCTATTCGTTTCTCGTTGGTATGACAACTAAAACCCTTTCATTGTTAAAATGAGTTACAAAAAATTGGTCTTTTTGTGAACACTACTACTTCATCATACTTTCATCCACAGACTTCATTTAAACTTAAAAACGGAGGCATTTTTATCCTCTCCTCACGAATGGACTTTTAGTCAGGATGTGTTTTACACTTCTCGATAGAGAACCCCTGAATCCACCCTGGAAAAGCAAAAATTCTCAGTTTTTCAGTGTGAGGGTCATTTAGCGACCAAACTCCATAGTGGCGGTCTCTCTGAGTCTGTAAGTGTGGGGGACATTTCCCAGGTAACAGGTAAAGTTCCCCCTTCACAGAAAGTGGGAGGGACTGATGCACAGTGTGGGAGGAGCTTTAACAGACTGTGGGAGGAGCTACAAATACGACTACTCCGACTACTTGTACTACTTGCAATATGACTTGCTACTACTATAAGTACTACTTGTACTCCTACTCCTACCTCTAATCCTAGTAGTACTTGTATATTCTGTGCAGCTTTAGTTCCACTCGTTTCACCAACGGAACAATGTGTGTGTGGACAAGAATTCAAAGTGTTGTCAACATGTAGAAAAAAGCAGACTGAATGATTGTTAAAGACATAATAAAGTTTGACTGAAGCATTAATGACTAATGATGAAGATGAACTCACACTCTGAAGCTCCTTCACATCTTCAGCTACTTCCTGTTTGTTCTGCGCATGAGTCGACTGGATCTAAATGTGTTTTTGTCTTTTCACAGCATCGCACACGTGGGGATTTGAATCTGAAATCTGACAATGAAGGTAGGTTTGAGAGTTCCAGTTTGACACATGATCCTAAAGTTGTTTGACTCTTTACTTTTCTGAACTCCACTGTTCCAATCATCCCCACACCAAGTCCTGGTTCCACTGTTGAAACCTTCATGATCCATATGGAGTCAAACAGCAGATCAGTAACCTGGACGTCCTCTAGGTTTGTTTGTCCTGCTACCACCTCACATCTACAAAAACTCATCTGCAGCTCCTCTCTTCACTTGGATTTGTTCCATAGACCCTTTATAAAGTATGGGCACAGGTTGACTGTTAGAACATGTGTGTTCCAGTCCAGGTCTCTGACTGTGTGGGGACTCAGTAGCACCACGGTGGCTTAGCGGTTAGCGCTCTTGCATGGACCGTGCAGGCCTTTCTGTGTGGAGTTTGCATGTTTCTCTCCCAGTGTCTGGGTGGGTTTCCTTTGGGTGCTCCAGTTTCCCCCATCACCCAAAAATATGTTTGTTAGGGCAAATATCCTCCAGGTGATTCTGACCATGAGCCTGGCTCTCCAGCTGGAGATGGGTCCCTGGGCGCAGCCCGTGGCTGCCCACTGCTCCTTACAAGTGCCCCAAAGACATGAAGGATGGGTGAAATGCAGAGGACACATTTCATTGTTCAATGTATAATGACAAATGTGACCCACCACCACGAAACCAGGCATAAGTGTCTGGAAATCAAAACTGAGTTATCTGTGTAGATTGGTAGAGTGGAAACTAAGGTTTAAGATGGTGAAAAAATTATGTTTCTATCATAAGTAGAACCAAAGTTATGGTCATTTTAATATCCACAGTTGGACCTATTATGCAATATGCATATTTTTAGATATTGTCCGTTAAAGTTTTGGACTGTTTTGGGGTAGGAAGTCTTTAGCAAGACATAATAATTCGTATCCGATTGACAAAAAATATTCACAGATGTTAAAGGACAATCTGATGGACATGTCACAGAAGTTCTATATATTGTAATAATAGGACAGAATTGCAACGTATTATAATCATTTGGCTTACGCCATTGGACAAGAGCATTCAATATAAGCTTTTACCTCGTACCAAACACTTGGGTGTTTACGCACGGAACGGAGATCGGTTTGTTCGGCGAAAAGAGGTGGAAGTCGTCTTTGTCTTTGCTCAGCAATCCTTAAACTTTTGTCACCGCTTAAATAATTGACCCAATAAACACCTTTATTGATTGGATTTCAATGTAATGACCACAGGAACTGAACATAGAGGTGTTACGGTACCGTTTTTTGATAAGATGTAAACACAAATAAGAAATCACCTTCCAGCCTAAATTTGGCTGTAGCTCTGAACGGCTCAGCGCGACTTATGCCTGGTTTCGTGGTGGCGGGTAACAAATAAAGAACTTTACCTTACCTTACCTCAGTGTGTAAAAGCACAGGTTGACTGTTAGAACATGTGTGTTCCAGAAGCTTCCAGTTCTCTTCATCCTTCTGGTCCCAGTGTTGAGCTACTGCACAGTCCAGCTCCACCCAGTGGACGACACTGACCTCCATCAGCAGGACGAAGGACTGGACACTGGACTGGACATCATCTTCCCCCTGGAAAACACTGACGCTGCCGGAGGGCGCGTGTCTGGTGAGAGGAAACCAAACTGTCATGTGACTTCATCAATGAATGAATGGATCAACTTTATTTTTTTCCACATCAAAACAACAACAAACAGCTGTACATTTAATAACATTCAAATCATTTACAACCAAAAAAGGCTTTTAAAGGGACACTCCACCTCCAGGTCAAACTGAGTGTTTGTCCCCACAGTCCCCAGACTTGAATAAGTGTGTGGAAGTGTTTTCCTGGTGACTCAGCCATTGCCTGAATAATTCTGCACTGACCGCAATTTGGTTTGGCGTAGCTGCAGTCTGCCTGAGCCACCCAAAGACTTCGATTAAAGTCAATTAATTTGCTAAAAAAAATTCCATTACTCTCTTTATGCACTCCATTCACATTGAATGTAAACGATGGTGGACCTCAGTGCGCTGGGCTTGACTTGGTCAAATTGTTTTGGGAACTAGTTTCCGGAGCGGAAGAACACAACTCATGAACGTATCGGGAAACTCCCTCTTGCTGGTGTGTGCATCATCGGTTGCGTCAGCTGTGTTCTTCCTCTTATTCCACTAAATCAAATGATAGCATATTTACAATCACTGTCCAAACTGTTTAATTATAACACGTCAAATACAACAATACACTGACTTTTTCACTTCAGTCCTTATACACACACTGGAAGAGTGGTTATGTTTACATGATGATTTTTAATGTAATATTATTGAGTCTTAATAAAGGAACGTTTGAATTACAGATGCTATCGTACCTGCACAACCCCAGGGGGGACGGGAAATGCCACTGCAACAAACGCTAATTCGGAGGCCTCGTTGTTGGAGATATAAAAATATGTGGCTCTGCATGTAGTGGCAGTAACAGTCACAGCTCTTGTCACCTGAGAATGTGCAGCACAGGGCCACCCTGACTGTGATGTGCACGCTATATGAGAAGCAAGGGTTGACTTTCCTGTGGCCATGGTGGAAGCCTGACAAGCAGCAGCAGCAGCGTTTACATGTCTTTTAATTCAGAATTATTCCTTCTGAATAAAATAATTTGGAATTAAAGCTTTTTCCTTCATGTTTACATAGAAATGTTGAATAAATGTCAAATATGTGCATCATTGCAACAAGACCAGGAGCATGTGCAGAACGACAGGAATAATGTTAAAGAGGAATAAAATGTTTACATGTCAGAGGAATTACACATGAAAAGACAAAACCCACATAAACCTATAATAACACACCTGTTAAAAAAATGAATAAAAGTGGGTCAACTTGACTAATTAGGGCAGGGCATAGGATAGCTGCCCCTGTGGGTGTTGGGTTGGTTGGATATTTAAATGAATGTCTTATGTAAAGGTAGGTAAATGTTTTGTGTGAATGTTTGGACATATTGATCATACAATATTATGTATCGTTGCACTATGGGGTATGGAGCAGGATGTGTGTGTGTGTGTGTGCACTCAAAAAAATAACTCATTGGATTAACTCAATTGAATTGAGGGCAAGATTTCCACACATTTACTTTGTGCTGCCTCAACCCAACCAAAACACCTCATCATCTTCATCAAATGCAGCCACAATAATCTAAATACCCCCAGTGTACCACAATGACATTGAGTTAGTCAAACACTTTCTAATCTAATGTAGCCACATTAATATCTTTATATTGCATTATTTATTATTATTATTATTATTAATAATAATAATTAAATGTATTTAATTTGTATTATTACCTCAATTGACCCACGACACAAAATCAGGTTAATTTGTTTTATTTTAAGTCAGAAACCAGAAAAACACACATTTCTCAAAAAATTTCCTAAATTGAATATAACACACATTACTCATAGATTTTCCTAAATCGAATGTAATTGAATAGCCTATAATACAGCAAATTCAATGGACCTTGTTGACGGTTAACTTGAACAAACAATCATAACTAACATTGTCTGATGGAAGGTGCTGATTGTGCCAATTGACTCTATTGACACGGTCAGTTGGTGTAACCTGCGTTTCTCATTAACTTGTTTAAATGCACAGAACAATTCAGGCATAACAACATGTACAAGTATTTTTCAATGTGATATCCCACTGCAATGTGTTGACACGTGTTCTAACACTTAACACATAAAATGTCCAGAGTTATTTAGAAAATGACAAGTGTTTTAAACATTTCCACTGCCCTACATTGCAAAAATGCACATCATTTTAATTTCAAAATTATTTCAGTACATCTGGCCACCACAGCAGTGTCCAGTCATTGAGCCAGTGCTGGTAAGAACGCTTACAGGACATCAGAGCATGGAAGGACCCCGGCTTTTAGTGAGGAGGTTGTCCTTCCTGCTGCCTGATAGAAAAACATACCCACTACAAACATATCAGCCTGTGCAAAGAATGAAGAACGAAAACAAGATATCTATTTGAGCTGTTCAGGAACATTTGAATAGGTTTTGTACATGCTAGAGTTTGTACAGGATTTTTGTAACATGGTCGTCCAAACCTTTGGCAACATGGAGACACAGGGTATTGCTAAGTGCCGACAGACAGGACAAATAAGCTTGGAGCTTTTCAATGAAATTTGTGTGTGTGTGTGTGTGTGTCTTTGTCTGTGGGGGTGGGGGGTGGGGGGGTGAACAAAATTTTCCCCACAAAAATATAAAAGTCAGAAACAAACTGATTTGAGGATCAACAATTAGTGTTCCCTGGAGCGCTATGGCACAGTGCACTAAAACACCTGCTGCAACAGTGTAATATGGGCAACTAGTGATGCGTGGGCTACCCGCTGGCCCGCGGATATCCGCGGGTGACCCGCGAGTCGGGCGGGTTGGGTCGCAGTATTTAATATATATTGCGGATGCGGGTGGGGCGGGTCAGGGACGATCAATACCCGCATTTTTCCATACGACATTCCCAAAAATGGCACAATATGGATAGACTGAAGGTATACAATATTTCAACTTAAAATAACCTCAGTAAGAATAATCAACGACATATAAAAAATATGATGATGAAAGACAACTCAATTGACATCGGCAGTTTCATTCCACGAGAGGCGGCACGCTCCAGTCAGAATGAAGCCACGTACACATCCTTTCCATTGCCATCAACAGGAAAGGGTTGCTTTCATATCTTTACAGACGTTAAGACCGATGAGGGAGGATAGAGAGGAAGATGAGAGAGACTGTGTGTGCGTGCATGGAGCAGTCTTCACAGCCGTGTAATGAAACGGAAAGGAGCCCCGCTAGTCTACTTTGAATGTGTTCTATGTGTTGGCTTTATAGAGTGATGATGTGGGTGGAGTCTATTTTATGTGCTGGAGTGCATATTGAGACGTTAGAAAGGAGGCAAAAATTATGCTTCATGACTTTTAACATTAGAAGCGCAAGGTAAAGATGCTGCGAATGTACTATGTGAGTTTAGAGCCAAATTTAAGCTCACGGGTTGATAGCGGGCGGGTTGGGTTTATCGATACTTGATAGCAGGCAGGTTGGGTTTATCGATACTTGATAGCAGGCGGGTTGGGTTTATCGATACGTGACATCATGCGGGTTGGGCGGGGCGGGCCGAGCCACGTCTTGGGTTTGGGCGGGGCGGGTTTCTGTAAAACCCCCTAACCGCGCATCACTATGGGCTACATTGCCTCCGGGGACCCGGATTTCAGTCTGTGTGTGCATGCCTGCATTTTTTCATTTTACTTCACTCTGTAGTCTGTATAGGGACCTACGCAAATAGCTTGATTTTCAGTTGTTGCATTCTCACGCTGAGTTTGTGTCCATCCAGCGTCATGAGAATTTTCTGTACAAATTCGAACGTGTTCTTCATGTTGTCAGGGTAGGCAAGGTCCAAAGCATAAATTAACCCGAACAGGGTAATGAAAGCATGGATGACTGTGCTGATGTTGTGCATAACCTGCACACCCTCAAGTACCACTCCAACATCAACTGGCTCCTGATGGAGTAAATGCCCATGACGGTTGAGGTGATGTTTGCTTCTGCATCCTCAGGGGACTGGAAGAGAAAAAAACAAGTTTGAGAAAAGCGTTAAGCAATCAGAAAATCATAAGCCAGAACTCGTAACAGAAAAGAGTACACAGCTCACATTTCCTCAAATGGTTTAGTATATCGTGGTAAGTATATTAGTAAGTAGAGTACTTTTATTAATCCCACAGGAAATGAACGTGTCCGTCCGACACACACACACACACACGATTGTCAGGAGCAGCAGATTGTAGTGCAAGTAGCTTAGTCCGAAAGAGTGAGTTCACCTAACCAGGGTGAAAAAGTAGAGTATAGCAGATCTCAGAGTCAGTGTCCATCGTGGCATAGACATAGAAAAAGTGATTGCGCTATGAAGATGAGTGCCTGCATAGATGTATGCACGCGCACCCACAGTTCTCAGTTATAATAAATATTTATAATTTGGTGGTAATAATTCATAAAAAAGATAACATTTGAGAACAGGCGGCATGAATTTTAAAAATAAACTACGAAAAATATTACATATAATGGAAATTTCACCATGACAATGGAAAAGAGCCAACTTATCCAAGCTATAATTTAAAATTCACTGAAAGCACAGGACACTTAACATTGCACTAGTTACTTCGACATAAGCTTGACACCATCAAAAATGGCTTAAGGCCAATAGGAATCAGAAGAATCAAAGACCACACATCAGGGTTCCAGTAATCCACGTACTTAGTCTATTTGTCTCTGATATTATCAAGATAAACAAATTAGCTTTAGATGGTGACAAGCATATGGTAACCAAGTTGAATTGTAAAAAGAAAAGTTTTCTATGCTTACAGTCAAGCATGGTAGTGGGACTGCATGTTTGGGGCTGCATGACTACCTTCAACATTGGGAAGCTGAATTTCACCCAAAGAAACGTGCATGAAGTTACGTACTAAGCCAGCTCCTCCGCCTTCTTCGATCCCTTGAATGCACTGCTGCTTGCGCAAAAATCCCATATTTCACAAAGTACTGTAGAATAAAGAAGTCACTTACCAAGTACTCCTTGAAAAATGTGTCTAAGTCTTCGTTGAGGTAGACCACCAGGCTCCGCAGGACACACTCCCTCCTGAAGTTCACATCGTCGCACTAAAGGAAGATGAATGACACACAGAAACAAGAAACAAGAATAGCCACTGAAAACATGGACAAATCCCCAAATCACCAGGAAGCATGCAATAACCTTTCAACACATGAATTGGCCATCACATTGTCCAGACAGCATTAAGACAAGTGGGGGTCGCTTGGATTTACCGGCTAAATGTGTCATAATCAACTTTCAAATATCATCTGCAACCTGTCCTTTCAAAAAGGTACATTTCCAGACAAAATGAAAACTGCAAAAGTGATACCATTGTTTAAAACCGGAGATAGACACCATTTCACAAACTACAGACCTGTTTCTTTACTCCCCCAATTTTCCAAAATACTCGAAAAACTTTTTTCAGATAGACTGGACAAATTAATTGAGAAACACAACCTCCTTACAGACAGTCAATATGGATTCAGAACAGAAAGATCAACATCGCTGGCATTGATGGAACTAATAGAGGAAATCACAAACTGTATTGACTACAAAAAAATAGCAGTGGGAGTATTTGTGGACCTAAAAAAAGCATTCGACACCATTGATCACAGCATATTATTGGGTAAACTGGAAAAGGGTGGTGTAAGGGGAGTTGCGTGGAGCTGGCCGTCAAGCTATCTAAGCAACAGGCAACAGTTTGTACAGATAGGTGATCATAAATCTGATTACATGAACATTACATGTGGGGTTCCACAGGGGTCCATATTAGGTCCTAAATTATTCATATTATACATCAATGACATATGCAGAGTTTCACACGAATTGAAATTTGTTTTGTTTGCAGATGATACAAATATTTTTTGTTCCGGTGAGAATTTGCAGCAGACTTTGGAAACAATCATTACTGAAATAAATAAACTAAAAGTATGGTTTGACAAAAACAAATTATCATTAAATCTAAGTAAAACAAAGATCATGTTGTTCGGAAGACATATAGACTGTAATGTAGAATTGATTATAGACAATACTAAAATAGAAATGGTAGAAGAAATTAAATTTCTTGGTGTGATTTTAGATAACAAAGTCTGTTGGAAAACTCATGTAGCATACGTAAGAGCAAAACTGGCAAAGTGCTCGGCTATTCTTTGGAAAACTAAACACATACTTGATTGCAAATCATTGCAAACTCTTTATTACTCCTTATTTTTGCCATATCTTTTGTACTGTGTCGAAGTCTGGGGAAACAACTACAAAACCACTCTGCAGCCGATATGCACAATACAGAAAAGAGCTATAAGGACAATATACAAAACAGGATACAGAGATCACACAAACCCACTATTCATAAAATCACATATGTTGAAATTCATGGATTTGGTCAAATTTAGAACGGCGCTGTCATGACCTCCGCTCCGGTGACTGGGTGGATGAGCACTGGGTGGCCCCAGTGCTCATCCACACTCACCTGGTCCCGCACTGCGCAGCTGCAAGCCGTTCCTCATCTGTGGCTATAAAAGCAGTAAGGCTTGCAGTTGCCACTGCGGGACCATTCAGTATTGTCACCTCCATAACCCGGACAGTTTTCACCATCTCCTCAATCACCATATCCCGGACATTCATCATCACCACGGACTCTGGTCGTTGTTCCCAGGTTTTGTCTGTCTTGTCTTTGTTTTTTAGTTTTGTTATTAAATTATTTTTCCCTTCAGCACTGTGCATTGGAGTCCTCATTTCACCTCACCCCGATCCGTGACAGAATGGTCCCGCCAACCATCTGGACTCCGCCAGTGCTGAAGGGACCCTTTTTGTTTTAGTTTTCCCTGTTCTGTTCTGTCTAAAGTCTGTCCAGTCTTGCGTTCTGTCCCTGTCTATGTATCTGCCCAGCGTTCTGTGTATCTGCCCAGCGTTCTGTGTATCTGCCCAGCGTTCTGTGTATTTGCCCAGCGTTCTGTGTATCTGCCCAGCGTTCTGTGTCCCTTCCTAGCGTTCTGTGTCCCTTCCTAGCATTCTGTGTCCCTGGATAAGCGTTCTGTATCCCTGGCTAAGCGTTCTGTATCCCTGGCTTAGCGTTCTGTGTCTCTGGCTTAGCGTTCTGTGTCTCTGGCTTAGCGTTCTGTGTCTCTGGCTTAGCGTTCTGTGTCTCTGGCTTAGCGTTCCGTGTTTCTGGCTTAGCGTTCCGAGTTTCTGGCTAGCGTTCCGAGTTTCTGGCTAGCGTTCCTTCGTCTCTTTGGTCTGTTTCGTCTCTTTGGTCCTTTCTTCTGTCTTGGTGTCTCTTTTGTCTTTTCTTCTGTTTTAGTCTGTCGTTGGTCTTTTCTGTCTGTGGCTGTCCCTACCTGTTGCCCGTTGCTGGCTTCTGTCCCCTGTCCCTGCCTGTTGCCCGTTGCTGGCTTCTTAGTCCCTGTCCCTGACTCTTGCCCGGTTCTGGCTTCTTAGTCCCTGTCCCTGCCTGTTGCCCGTTGATGGCTTCTGTCCCCTGTCCCTGCCTGTTGCCCGTTGATGGCTTCTGTCCCCTGTCCCTGCCTGTTGCCCGTTGATGGCTTCTGTCCCCTGTCCCTGCCTGTTGCCCGTTGATGGCTTCTGTCCCCTGTCCCTGCCTGTTGCCCGTTGATGGCTTCTGTCCCCTTTCCCTGCCTGTTGCCCGTTTATGGCTGCCTGTTGCTTTTCTCCCCCTTGGATTTCCCCTCTCTTCCTTACCCCGGGTCTTTTTGCCGTGTCTGGCCGGGTTTCGCCCCGGACCTTTTTGCCGTGTCTGGCCGGGTTTCGCCCCGGACCTGTTCCCTTGTTGCCCCCATGTCGGCCCTGTTCTATTGTTTCATCGTTTTGTCCTGTCTTTGTCCAGTGCCTTGTCTCTGTTATTTTTTGTCGCTCCCTGCCAGAGTCCGTGGTGACCCCACCCTATCAGTTTTGCTCCCGTTACCAACCCAGTCCACTCAGACCACTCAGTTCTGAGGGTAATCTGCCCAGGGGGTTTCCACACCGCCCTGCCTAGAGGGATTCCAAACCGCTCTGCCCAAAGGGTACTCCGCCCAGGGGGTTTCCACACCGCCCTGCCCAGAGGGATTCCACACCGCTCTGCCCAAAGGGTACTCCGCCCAGGGGGTTTCCACACCGCCCTGCCCAGAGGGATTCCACACCGCTCTTCCAAGAGGGTACTCCGCCCAGGGGGTTTCCACACCGCCCTGCCCAGAAGGGATTCCACACCGCTCTGCCTAGAAGGTACTCTGCCCAGGGGGTTTCCACACCGCCCTGCCCAGAGGGATTCCACACCGCTCTGCCCAGAGGGTACTCCGCCCAGGGGGTTTCCACACCGCCCTACCCAGAGGAATGCCACACCGCTCTGCCCAGAGGGTACTCCGACCAGGGGGTTTCCATGCCACCCTGCCTGGAGAAATACTACTTAAAAAATTTTTTTGAGCTCTGGACAATGGGGGGGGGGGGGGTCTTTGTTTTTTGTTTTTTAGGGGCGTCAGGAGCCGCCCCTTAGGGGGGGGGTACTGTCATGACCTCCGCTCCGGTGACCTTTCCCCCAGTGCTCATCCACACTCACCTGGTCCCGCACTGCGCAGCTGCAAGCCGTTCCTCATCTGTGGCTATAAAAGCAGTAAGGCTTGCAGTTGCCAGTGCGGGACCATTCAGTAATGTCACCTCCATAACCCGGACAGTTTTCACCATCTCCTCAATCACCATAACCTGGACATTCATCATCACCATGGACTCTGGTTGTTGTTCCCAGGTTTTGTCTGTCTTGTCTTTGTTTCTTAGTTTTGTTATTAAATTATTTTTCCCTTCAGTACTGTGCATTGGAGTCCTCATTTCACCTCACCCCGATCCGCGACAGGTGCAAATAATGTACAAAGCAAGAAACAACCTACTACCCAAAAATGTACAGGACATGTTTAATGAAAGGGAAGGGGGTTATAATCTAAGGGGAGAACTAAATTTTAAGAAACCTAAAGTCCGAACAAACATGAAAAGTATGTGCGTCTCGAGCTGTGGAGTGAATTTGTGGAACAGTCTGGGGACAGAAATAAAACAAAGTGCAAATATAAATCTGTTTAAAAAAAGGTACAAAACATTTCTTTTACACAAGTATATGGAAGAGGAAGCATGTCAATAGAGGATGATAAGGGTTACATTTATATAAACTGTAGAATAGCGTTGATTGATATATTATAACTAACTTAGTATATGGTGAAGAGGGTAAAGATTTAGTTATGGAAATAGCTTATATATTTATATTTATATTAATGATGATATGTATGTAGTATGTATTTATTTTGGTTATATAGATATTTATATAGAATATATTTTTGTAATTATATACTTATATGGATAATGATGTAGCATATATTTAATTTTGTAATTATATATTTATATAGATATTTATTAAGGTTACACATGGTATATACTTATATAGGTCTATGATGTACTGTGGTTAGGATGTATAACTGCAAACCAAAGAGCAGATAAAAGGGGTGGGAAATTAAAATAAGTATTGTACTTCTTTCCACTTCCTTTTTTTCGAACAATGTGCGGTGTTTTGTAATGTCTTGCTCTTTATTTTAATATTTTGTTTGTTTTTTTCTCTTTTTTTTCTGTCTATTGTATGTACAATAGTTACATACAATTTATTTTATTTTTCTACATGTTCGAAAAATAAAATAAAAAATACAAATACAAAAATACATCTTACACACTTTCTCACTAAATTCAGTATGAAGAGGGTAAACGCGAACCGTTTGGTCGATCATATACATGATTTTGTTCAAACTTTTCCTCAGGGACCGCGACCATTAGCTGGCTAGGCTGTGCAACTGACATAGCCAAAATATGGCATAGCTGCTAGCAGCTAATTCATTTTCACATGGCCTGCCTATCTAGGCTGCGTAGCCAAATTCATTTTCACATAGCATGTTACTCTTACAAACTTTCCCATTAAATTCACTACTAAGAAGATAAACACAAACCGTTAGGTAGATCTTAACCATAGTTTTGTTCAAACAACTTTCCGCCAAAGACAGAGAACTGGTTGGGGTGTCTCCCCACCTGACTAGATGGCATTTCATGGCCTTTTCTCAACCAGGTTTAACAAACAGCGTTTAAAACAAAATAACGTCGAGTACACACCAATGAGCGAACTCACAACAATTTTCTCTTACCTTTTTTATATCTGTGAATATAGGACCGTTGGACTTGGACCGACCAGCCGTCTTGTCTTGTTGAACGAACTATGAGCATCAAGCGATTCAAAGTATGCGTGCGCAGTGGAATGTCCCGAAAACGATTCTATTGGGTTCCCGAAGGTTGCTAAATGAATTGTGTTGAACCACTTATACCTGAATACATTTAGCATTTAACCAATTTGTTACAGTCATTCAAGCAAAAATATAATGTGGCAAATCAAAGAAGGGCTTGGGTCATTTTTTTGAGTGTGTGTGTGTTTAAGTACACCACTGCTGTCTGTTTTATTGTTTTTAAAGTTTATACATGTCTGCTTAACCAACTACTTTTGTGATATAAAATGGTGCTGTCTCTCTGTATATTTTATTTATTTATTATTTATATTGTATATATATTTTATGTATAACATCAATCTGCCAAAGGGAGGACAGGTGGAAATTAAAGCTGCAAGCAGCATTGGATCGGTACCTCGACTTTACGCGTGGATTTCATGCCATGCCACCGCCCTTACCCTTCGTATTTGTAAAAATAGCCAAATTATATTCTTAATATGGCATTTTCATCAAAGTTTCAGTCAAAGCAGCTCCTCTGTGTATGTGTATGTCACATGTATAGGTGTATAGGAGTGGGAGCATATGAGCCAATCAGCTGTCAGTATAAGAGGGTGTGGCTGTATCTGGGCAGAATGAAAGAGACAGAGAGGGGAAAAGGAGCAAAGTATATGTCACATACACTGTGTATATAAAACATACATATACACTGTGTACATGCCATGTGTGTAGGTCATTCCATGTATATGTGTGTATATAGGTTTGTGTATGTGCCCTGTGTCTGTATGAGAGAATTTGCCTGTCAATCATGTTAAAGCTCCTCCCACAGTCTGTTCAACTTCTCTTCATTGTCTGCACCTGTTAATCAAAGCTGCTCCGTTGTCATGGTAACGGCCCCCACCTTTTTCTCCTAGACAGACGCGCTGCTCTAAGAGCCTCTCCCTCTGTCACTGACTTTTAAGCCAAATCTTGCCTCCAAACTACTGCCATTTTTGAGAGATCCATAAATGCTAGCTCAAAACTAAAATGGCTGTGAGTGGCAGGAGGCTTTGAGGAACAAGTAGATGTATTTTTTTCCCCTTTAGGGTCATAAATGACCGAGATTTGGCAGTTTTAAAAACACTAAAATCAGACGAATTACAGAATTGATTTGATCCAAATTAACACGGGAGTGAATGGAGGCTGAGACCAGACATCACCCCAAACTACTGAATCTCATTTAAATTGCAAGTGATCTGGATCTTCAAAACCTGGTTTATATTGTTCCTAGGTAGTATGACTACATTTCTGGAAAGTTTCATTCACTTGCTGTTTATCGTTTCTCATATTTTTCCATTTTCATCAAAGTTTCACTCGAAGCTCCTCTGCTGCACCTTGACACAGCATTGTGCCATATAAGGAGTTGAAGGGGGCGTGGCTATTTCCGCCACCTAGGAGAGTGGCCCAAACTTCAAGAAAAGGTTTGGATGAGAGGAAAAAATAAATAAAATTGCCATATCTCCCAAACCGTACATCACATTGTACAAATTCTTGGTGGGGAAACTTCTGCTCATCCTCCTGATTCTCACAGGGGAAAATTTTAATGTAAATTCTTCAGTTTTGGGGACCGCAACTATCCTGGACCGAAAAAAAAAACAACTACTAGAGATACGAAAAAGATTTTTAAAACTTTTATGCTTCTCAGTCAGCTCTATCCTTTGGTACTATTTTTAAATCTCTGCGACAAACGGCTTCGGAGGAGTTAATTTTTTTTACGATTTCCAAACAATTTCAGATTACGAACTTTCTGTAGGAGATAGAACATAAGTACCAGCATATGAATTTTTTGGCCGGTTACAAGGAAACTTTTAGCGTTGGTTTCATGTCTCTACGCCAAGCGGTTCAGCTTTTAGGTTTTTGAGGCTTTTACATTGAAAGGCAAATTGTGAACTTCCTGTCCAAGATAGGTGGGTAGTATGAAATGAAATGTAGTATGTAGTAGTATGAAATGTCGGGTTGGATGAGACGCATGCGCTAGTGTGCGTCTCATCTTTCCAAGACATTCCTAAGGCTCATTTGGGCCATTTTTGTGGTTTTTCCCGAATTTTCCGTCCGTTGTTTTCTCAATAAAATTAATATTATGGTCCCTATGCGTTGCACACATAGTGTGCAAATGCATAGGGCCTCGACCCTGCGTGCTCGGTCCCTAATAATAAAGAAAAAACGAACAAAATACAATAGGGCCTCGACCCTGCATGCTCGGTCCCTAATAAAAAACAAACGAAATACTCGTCCCTATGCGTTGCACACATAGTGTGCAAATGCATAGGGCCTCGACCCTGTGTGAATGCCATATGCAGCCAGTGGAGGTGACAAACCACTGTCAACGGCAGCATGTGTTGGTAAGTTGGGGTGACCCATCAGATTCCAAAAGGAGCATGGAAAAGGGGTTTTCAGTGGAGTGACACATTTAAAGCAGTACGAAAGAATGTCCAGTTTTGGCTGAAGGACCACCGCATTTTCCATGAGGACCAGCACATAGTGTCGCAAAATCCTGATCTCCTGGTCGCCTGAGGTTGGATTGAACTATATTTCTGTTTCCAGTGGCTGTGTGAAGGATGGATATCGATGAGGTAATTAATCCAGTTGTGGTTAAACAATATCATATGAGGATGTTGTAAATAAGAAATGTTTAAGTTTGGTTTTGTACCATATTCCACCACTGCCCCCTCACTCAAACTCTTCAGCCAGACAGATAAACAACACGTTATGTTTGATCATTTCACCGTAAATACGCGTACAGATCCCGATAACAATATGCCTCAATATCAACCCTGCACAATTTGCACGATTATACAGTCTGTCAGGTAAATGTAATCTGTCAGTGTTGATTTCATCAGATGAGACAAAATATGTTTGTCGACAACCCGAGACCACACAGCTGTTCTAAAAACACTGACGATAACTGGATAATCGTGCCAATGTGTGTGTTTGTTGAAGAATAAAAATAAAATGAAAATGTCTGTGCTTGTCATAAACACACATAGGATTGAAACACACAGTCCTACCAATAAACCTCAACTCCTGAAAGACGTTATGACGGATTTATTTTATAAATGTCACATGTTTTCATATTGTCTTTCTCCATTTTTCTGTTGAATCAAGTTTGTTTGGGTGATTGTGATTAATTATTAGAATATGTTATAGTGTATGCACAGTATATGTTTTCTATTGTAGACCTCCATCTGGTTACAGATATTTGTTTTGAATCGTTCTAATTTTTGTGATCTATTATTGTTATTCAGAAGGTTTTATCTGTACAGTATTTGGTATCCTGTGATCATCTATTTTTATTTCATTTCAATGTGTTTGCTCAGTTATAAAGGTAGCTGTAGTGTTGTAATGTTTTTATGTGTGACTCTTTCTAATTGAAGAAGCACTGAGGATTTATTCAGTCAAGTCAATTCAACCAGACATGTAATCAATATGTTAGTTAGAATCAATATGTTATAATTAACACTTCATTAATTACTGGATATGTGCCGCAGTCATTTAAATATGCTGTTATTAAACCAATTCTGAAAAAGCCTACCCTAGATCCTGACATTTTAGCCAATTATAGGCCTATATCCAATTTGTCCTTCCTGTCAAAGGATTTAGAACGAGTAATAGTTAAACAGCTGTGCCAATTCCTGCAGGATAATAGTTTATTTGAACAGTTTGAGTCTGGCTTTCGTGCCCATCATAGCACTGAAACGGCGTTAGTTAAAGTTACTAATGACTTATTATTAGCCGCTGACATCAGATTAATATCGGTCCTGGTGTTATTAGACCTTAGTGCAGCCTTTGACACCATTGACCACAGTATCTTAGTGCACAGGTTAGAATATGATATAGGTATTAGAGGAGCAGCCCTCTGCTGGTTTAAATCATATTTATCTAATCGCTACCAATTTGTTCACATCAACCAACAACCATCGCAGTCCTCCAGAGTGGCGTGCTTCAAGGGTCAGTCCTTGGGCCTATTTTGTTTACACTATATGTGCTCCCTTTAGGTAACATCATTAGAAATCATGGCATTAATTTTCATTGTTATGCGGATGACACACAGCTATATTTATCAATTAAACCTGATCAGACCAGGAAAATAGATAAACTAAGTACATGTGTCCAAGACATAAAAACTTGGATGAGTGCCAATTATCTTTTATGGAACCCTGAAAAAACTGAAGTCGTTAGAATTGGTCCTAAAAATGCGAGAGACTCCCTACCTGACCAGATAGTTACTCTGGACAACTTAAGTGTAACACCCAGTGCCACAGTTAAAAATTTAGGAGTTTTATTTGATCAAGATCTTTCATTCAAAATGCACATTAACCAAACATGCAGAACAGCCTTCTTTCACCTGCGCAACATTAGCCAAAATTAGGAATATTCTGTCTAAAACGACTGCAGAAAAATTAATTCATGCATTTGTTACATCACGATTAGATTATTGTAACTCCTTACTTGTAGCGTGTCCTAAATATTCCCTAAAAAGCTTCAACTGGTTCAAAATGCAGTAGCAAGATTATTAACAGGATCAAATAGAAGAGAACACATCACCCCTGTGCTCCAAACCCTTCACTGGCTACCAGTGGAGTTTAGAATTAAATTTAAAATCCTCCTCCTTACATATAAAACCATTAATGGTATGGGCCCCTCTTATCTTAAAGATGATCTGGTTCCGTACCAGCCCAATAGAACCCTTCGTTCTCAGAATGCAGGTTTATTGAAAGTTCCCAGGGTTTCTAAAAGTACAGTAGGAGCTAGAGCCTTTAGTTACCATGGTTACTGTCTTATGGAATACGCTTCCATTTAATATTAAAGTGGTCGACACAGTCTCTACATTTAAAATTAGGTTGAAAACTTTCCTGTTTGAGAAAGCCTATGGTCAGGTTAGTTAAAAATTATGTGACTCATATATCATGTATACATGATGTATGAGTCACAGTTCAGTCTAGGCTGCCCTAGGAGCTAGAATGCTGGGGGAAGTACAGACACTGAGTTGTTTCTTCTCTTTCTCTCTCTCACACCTGTTTCTGTCATTTTTATAACCTATCTTTCATACCAAGTCTGTTCATGACTGGTATGAAAGTCTGTTCATGACTGGTGTCCACTTTCCCCCTCCCCCCCTGGGGGGAGTGGTGGCCCTCCTGACAGTGTCTGCGTGGGAGCCATGGACGACAGGATCTGCAGTGTCTCGCCTGTGCCGACCTGTGACCCCGGACCACCGCCCCTGCCTGTCTGGACCAGCCCCCCCTCCTGCATTTATAAATGGACGTTCATCTATAGCCTGTCCGTCCATGGGAGTGGATCTGTCCTTCAATGTGGTTCTCCTCAAGATTTCTTCTTTTTCCCACTGGGTTCGGAAGTTTTTCTTACCAAGAAGGAGGGTCTAAGGACAGGGGATGCTTGGGACTTTTCATATATCTCTGTAGTTGATTGTGTTTTTGTAAAGCGCTGTGAGACGACTTTGTTGTGATTTAGGGCTTTATGAATAAAATTGAATTGAATTGAAATTGAATAGTTACAGAACACAACTCAACTGGAATTAATTCACAAAAATATTCCTGAAATAAATAGAAAGACTGACATGTTTGGACTAAAACTGGACTGAAATACCTTGTGTTAATGTCTGACTAAAAGTAGACTAAAATGTTGAGACTTTTAGTCGATTAAGATATGACAAACAAAAAAGGTTTGTGGAAGACTAAATGTGACTAAGAATGAACTTTGACAAAAGACTCAAATGAAAAATGGGGAACAAAATTATCAATGATTGTTTACTTTATGGTTACATTATGATTCTATATGGAGAATTATACATACATTTATTACTAAAATTACACTATGCAAGTCTGTTTTTGTCACAAATGTTTGAGCTACTAGAAGTGAAGATAAATTCCTATATGTTCTTATTGAAGTTTTTTTTTACATTTGTAACATAACATTTCTGTTGCTGTATCAGAAATTTACTGTCCTGGACACTACCTCCAACTCTTCTGAGTTTGAGTCCCCACACACTAGTGCTGGCAGAGACAGAGGGAGAGGCGAAGAAGTTGGACACCAGAGGACTTGAACCCTGAAATCCAGTAGAGAGTTCAAGATCTGCATGAACGCAGAAACACAGATGAAGGCCAGAAAACAATCATTGGACCATGATCACAGGGGTGAGCTTCTACAAATGGTCCTTAGAAGACTAAACCTGCTGGAGGACCCCAATCATCTCAGGGCCTATTCACATTGCGCTCAGAAAATCCGGACTTTCGGACTTTCCAGGAAAGTTCGAACTTTATTGACAAGTGTGAAACCTCCCCCGAACCTTTGTTCGGACTAAAGACCGAGTCTTTGGTCCGAGCTGAGGAGGTAGTCTCGGTCCGGACCAAGGTTCGCTGGTGCACAGTGTGAAACGTCTGTTTAGGAAAGTCCGGACTATCGGACGAATTACATCACAGTCACGTGTGCGGAATCTAGTCAACGTCCAAGCATGAGTCGTGGGAATACATGGGGAGATGAGGAAAGCAGGTATTTCATTGAAATTTGGTCGGATGATGATACTATAAAGACTGAATTAGAGACAAGCCGCTGGTGGGAACACTGGTACAAGAGTTGGCAACATTGCCAAAATAGGGCAAAAATTCTGAAACTAGTAACTGGGTCCATTTCCTGCAACAGTGTAGCGCGCTCATCTACTAACCAATCAGGGTCGAGTATAGAGAGACGTACGCTGTACACGCATTGATGACATGACGTTCTAAAGTCCGTTGGCCCACTTGATTCAATACAGTGTGAATGAAGACTGTAAATAACGTCTGGATTATAAGTACAGTGTGAAAAGGCAAAAAAAAAGGTTCTGGTCCGAACCTTGGTCTGGACTTTACTATGTGAATACGCCCTAAGTCCCAGGTGGAGGGGACATTGATGCTCCTGCACAAACTGTAAGGACATGAACAAGACTGCTGTGGGAAAAACCCTTAGAACTGGGTCAGCAACATGGCCCACATGGAGCTGTACATACTGGATGAAGGGGTGTTGTGAATGACAAGGGAATGGAATGACATCTGTGCAATAGAAGATGAACAAGAACCTGGAGTCGAGCAAAGACAAAACCTATTGGCAGTTTGTGTTCTGGCAGAGGGCATAGGAAGCAGTTTAGTAATACCAAGTTATTGTGTCTGGAAAATAAGGCACACTTTTCAGACCCAAGGGGACAGTACACCGGTTTCCAGGTCTGCTGACTAATATAACACATTATTGTTTGAGTGTATTGTAAATAGTTTTGACAGTTTATTTTGTTCAGAATTTACCTTTCACTCGTTTGTGTTTTAAAATAAATACATTTGTGCAAAACAAAACAAACTTTTATTTATACACCCTGTTTCAGTTTTCAAAATTCAAGTCGTTTTTCACATTTAAATAGTTATTTTGCCACTTGTCCCTTCACAGTAAAGGAAGTAATCAATAAGACACGACCTACAGAAAAGAAAAATAATCCAGGCACATGCAGTGTTACACAAGAAATATGAGGGAAAAAAGCAGTATAAATACAATGTACATGTTTGCACTACGATGTGTGTATGATTTGAATAAATAGCACAACACTATATAACGCAGTGCTATACACATAAAATGTATTATTATTATTATTATTATTATTATTATTATTATTATTATTATTATTATTATTATTATTATTATTATATTACAATTGTAGTAAATTAATGATAATGACAGTTGAAAAAAATGAATGTGAATAAAAATTTTAAAAAAGGAAAGGGGCGTGTGATGCATGTTGTGATGGACACAGCTGCGTCCACACCATGAGTCTGTAACCCTCTGCACCTACACTTTATATTTTTAGCATTTATTCAGTTACATTAGCTTTAAAGTACACAAATAATTTCACACACATTTGTTTATACATTTTTATTTTTGATAGGTTATTTTACAGTACACATTAGTTATATTTGGAGTGCACCCATTTAGTTAACTTTTGGTACAGTTGGTTGTTTTGAGTTACCAGTGTAGAGGAGCAGCTGGTGAAGATGGATTCTGCTGGTGTCTGGCTGAAGAAAGAAGCCACGCCCACACACACAGTCTTTATATGGGAGGAGCAGCTAATTGGGGCAGCCCAACTGCTGTCACTTCAGGGGGGTGATTGGAAAGGATCTACTTTAGTTTGGATTAAGTATTTCAGTTTGAATTATTAATTTACTTAGCTTTTGAGTTTTAGTAGATTATGTTTATTTTGACTAATTACGTATTTTTGGTGTTTGTAATATTAGTTGTTGTTTTTGTCATTGTGTCACTGTTTGTATTCCCCTCATGTGTTCAGTTGGTCTGAACAGCCAGTATATATTTCTTTGTGTGTTTGGTGATGGTGGCTCAGTTGTGTTACTTGTCCTTTTGATTTAAGTCTGGTTGTTTTCTGTTCACAGTTATTTTTGGGCCCAGCCTATGTTTGTTTAAATTGATGTAATTTTTTAGGAAAATAAACCCAGTCTTTATTTTAATTCGTCTGTGTCTCCTCGTCCTTGGTTTGGTTCCTCACAATGTACATGAATAAAAATGGATGACAGGATCTACAGTGACCTGCCTGTGCTGACCTGTGACCCCGGACCCCCTCCCTTGCCTGTCTGGTGTCTGGACCAGCCCCCCCCACCCCTTCATTTATAAATGGACGTTCATCTATAGCCTGTCTGTCCATGGGAGTGTGGTTCTCCTCAACATTTCTTCTTTTTCCCACTGGGTTTTGAAGTATTTTCTTGCCGAGAAGGAGGGTCTAAGGACACGGGATGCTTGGGACTGTTCATATATCTCTATAATTGATTGTATTTGTGTAAAGCCTTGTGAGACGAGTTTGTTGTGATTTGGCGCTTTATAAATAACATTGAATTGAATAAAAATAAACTATGACAGTTCAAATAAGAAATACTGAATAATCTGTGTGATAATATTGAAGTTACTGATAATAACTACAATGAGTGCAGTAGCAGCAGACAGTGACAAGAGTACAAGAGTAATGCAAGAGGAACACAAAACTGGAAATAAAGCCATATATAAACATCAAACAATGTAATAAAATGTAATTTCTATGTTACACTGGAGAATTATGAGATAAAAATAACCATAATTAGCAATGCAACATCAAATATAAAAACATAACTAGAAAAGCACTCTGAGAGCGCAGACCACCAAGGACGCCCCCAGGACATAACAGAGGTGTCATTCAACTAGTTGTAAGTCGACATATCATCACAAATGTTATGAAAATATATTATGGTTGAAAAGTTACTCAGTGTTGTTTTAAATAAAGAAGAAATTAAATTAAATTGTTACCCGTAATAACACACCTGTTATCTGTAATAACACACCTGTTATCTGTAATAACACACCTGTTATCTGTAATAACACACCTGTTATCTGTAATAACACACCTGTTATCTGTAATAACACACCTGTTATCTGTAATAACACACCTGTTATCTGTAATAACACATCTCTTATCGTTAACACAGATGTTATTTGTAATAACACAGCTGTTATCTATAAGTAAAATAATTGTCAGATATCTCAGTTGGTCACTCCAGCCGAGCCAGGAGCCAGTCTATGGCCTTGGGGGGTAAGAGGAACAGAAACTATTACCAGAAAACACAATTGTTTGGGAACACACTAATCTTTAGCCATGAAATAGAGACAGGTCCAGGAGGCAGACCAGGATTATTTGCGTTAAAATATGTAAACCGCAGAAATAAGGGGCTGTCACAAACCAGGGCACACGTAATTAGGGAGGGAACCAATTGGAACCGACCACGAACTGGAGTAGCTCGGACTCCACCTGTGGGTGGGGAAAAGGACAGTGCACAAGATATTACCAAATGGAGTGTAAACAAATGGACATTAAACTTTGGGCTGGTGATCAGCACTGATCCATTGTGTATTTTACATGTGATGGCAATAAACCGGAATAACCTGAGCCCTTGATGATCTGGACCTCCTGAATGTCTCGCCTCAATTTATCCCTGAAGCAGGACCCAGCTGGGGGCTCTCAAACAACCCAGTTTTGAATAATGAAACACCTGTTATCGTTAACACATCTGTTATCATTAATACATCTGTTATCTGTAATAACACACGTGCTATCTGTAATAACACATCAGCAATGATTATAAGAGCCAGGTGAACTATTTGTCTGTCTGTGTGTGTGTGTGTGTGTGTGTGTGTGTGTGTGTGTGTGTGTGTGTGTGTGTGTGTTTGTGTGTGTGTGTGTGTTTGTGTCTCCAGTGAGCACCTGGTCCCTCCACACCTTCTGCTGGGCCGACGCATCAGCTGAGGAAGTGCAGACTCAGTGTGTGGAGCCAAAGAAGAGGAAACCTTTGTGGCCCACCTGCCCCTTGAATAAGCGTACATTTAGTGACTTGGTGTTTGATATCTTTAGTTCACTCTACTCCAGTTTTGTGGGAGTCATCTTTAGCTTAACAGTAATGTAGTTTTATTTTCTGTCTTTATTTCTGTTTGGAACCATATGTGTGAACCAGCTCCAGTGTGAGACAATTTTTCATTTGTAGTTTATATTAAAATCTTGTGTTGTAGGTGTTCTTTTAGTATTTTTATGTTGTTTTGTTGGATGTGTGTTGTCTCACACTAGAAGATTTTCTTCCATGGCAGACAATACAGTTTTCTGATTCTAACGTAGCTTCTGTAGGAAGTCTTTATGTTCTTATTATTGCCCCTTGGTATTTGTTAAATACATTTTTAATTGTGTCATTGGCAAAAGCAACATGAATCCATTTTCCTTTTGTTAATTTATTTCTATATGCCATGTCCCTCACTCCCTAGTAATGTAATAACTTGGGGCTCATCATTAATTAAGGGAGTCTTGTTTACCAATTATTCAATTAAGTGATTATGTAACGGACCACTGGAAACCCAAGTGCAGAACCACAGACGAATCTTCAAACTTAAAATATTTATTAATACAAGTCAGAGTATTAATACAACACAACAAAGGAAAGGGAAAACCCCTTTAAAGTCTTTCTGAGTTCTGTACCCTAAGTACAGACTGATATCGGTAGAACTTCTCACATCCATGGGCGTAGGCTGAGTCGTGGTCGGTTCCGGTCCAAGGTTCGGGGCTGGCGGTAGAAGGTATTCAGTCTGGAGTCAGTACCAAAAAGCCGAGGCAGAAGACTGAGGCAGGAGACGGAGTCATGCGGAACAGGTCCGAACACAAGCAGGAAACAGAGGTCGGGCAAAACCAGGTCTGGTACACGGAACAGAAAAATACGCGGGAATAACAGAGGATAGGATCGTGATAATCTGCCAAGGGACACAGGACAGAATGAGGTCTAAAATACTCTTCACCCGATGAGCCCAGCTGAGCTCATCAGGTGCGTCGTATCACTAATCAACCCTGAAAAGCAAAACAGGGTGAAAGGTGAAAGAGACCAGGAAGAGAGAAAAACACAGAGACAGAGAAACAGACAAAACAAAAGGCTCAAAGATACAGAATTAATGAGTTATCTTGAAGTTACCAGTAAGTTGTTCAGAATGTTGTCTGAACACATAGCACTTCATGTCCCCTCCCGCAGCCTCCAATCCTCTTGTGCCCACTTCCTTGCCCCACCGCCCAAAACCAAGCACCGAACCTGGGGGGACAGAACCTTTTCTGTAGCCGCCCCAAACCTCGGGAACTCACTTCCCCCAACCATCTGTCACTGTTCTGACCTCAACACTTTTAAATCCCTTCAAAAAACTAATTTATTCAAGATTGCTTTTAATGTTTGATTACTTTTATTCTGTCTGCTTTAATTTCTGAATGCTCTGTTTTCTATTGTTTGTTTTTATTGTTGTGGGTGTCAGGATCGGGGTGAGGTGAAGGAGGACTCCAATGCACAGTGCTGAAGGGAAAAAATAAATTAATAACAAACTAAGAAACATAAAGACAAGACAGAGACCAAACCAAACCAAAACCTGGGCTTAGAACGGCCAGAGTCTGTGGTGATGATGAATGTCCGGGTTATGGAGGGTGACAATATAGAATGGTCCCACACTGGCAACTGCAAGCCTCACTGATTTTATAGTTGCAGACGAGGAACGGCTTGCAGCTGCGCAGTGCGGGGCCAGGTGGATATGGAGATGACTGGGGGAAAGGTCACAGGAGCAGAGGTCATGACAGTACCCTCCCCCAAAGGGGTGGCTCCTGACGCCCCTAAAAAACAAACAAAGACCCCCCCCCCCCCCCCCCCCCCCCCCCCCCTCTCCTCAACTCAAAAAACTAAAAAAATACAAGTAGTGTGTCTCTTGGCAGGGTGGCGTGGAAACCCCATGGACAGGGTGGTATGGAAACCCCCTGGTCAGAGTACCCTCTGGGCAGAGTGGTGTGGGATCTTTCTGGGCAGGGCGGCATCGAAACCCCCTGGGCGGAGTACCCTCTGGGCAGAGCGGTGTGGAATCCCTCTGGGTGGAGCAGTGTGGTAACTCTCCGGGCGGAAGGCCCTGTGGACTGAGTGGCCTGAGTGGTCTGGGTTGGTAGCAGGAGCAACGGAACTGGTCTGACTGAGGACCAAGGAGACTGAAGACCGATTGGGTGGGGTCACCATGGACTCTGGCGGGGAACGACAAGATGGAACAGACAAGGCACTAAACAAAGACAGGACAAAACGAGGGAACAAAAGGACCAGACCAACATGGGGGCACAAGGGAACCGGTCCGGGGCGATACTGACCCAAACACCGCAAGCAGGTCCGGGGCGATACTGGGTCGAACATGGGGAAAAAGACCCGGCCAACACGGCAAAAGGTCCGGGGCGAGACCCGGCCCAACACGACAAAAGGTCCGGGGTGAGACCTGGCCAACACGACAAAAAAGGTCCGGGGCGAGACCCGGCCCAACACAACAAAAAGGTCCGGGGCGAGACCCGGCCAGACACGACAAACAGGGCCGGGGTAAGGAAGAGAGGGGATGTCTGGACCTGATAACCAGTACCCATTCCCTGAACCAGTATTCCCCAAATGACCAGTGCCACCATAGGCAACTGGTAATAAGGGCAACCTGCCCTGGGCTGACTGGAAACAGGGCCCAGACCCGAGAGGGAAAAATCAGAGGAGGAGAAAAGCAACAGGCAGAGACAGGGGACAGAAGCCAGCCATAAACGGGCAAAAGGCAGGGACAAGGGACAGAAGCCAGCAACGGGCAACAGGTAGAGACAGCCAGAAATCGGGAACAGACAGCCAAGACTCAAAACCACTAGACAGAGAAGACTTGAAACCCTACGCTGACTACAAGCTAGACTTAAAAGACAGAACCAGAGACAGCCACAGACCAAACAGGACTGACACCAAACTAGACAAAAAAGGACCAAACTAGACAGAAAACAGAAAAACACCAAACTAGACAGAAAAGACCGAAGAAACTCGGAATGCTAGCCAAAAACTCGGAATGCTAGCCAGATACACGGAATGCTAGCCAGATACACGGAACGCTAGGAAGATACACGGAATGGATATGGATATCATCCAGGTGGATATGGAGATGACTGGAGGAAAGGTCACCGGAGCAGAGGTCATGACAGTGGGACCCTTATTGTTCTGTTTTCAATGCATGTAAAGCGTCTTTGAGTACCATGAAAAGCACTATACAAATAAAATGTACTATTATAATTAATATGTAATCTTTTTGTACTGTTGCTCATGCAGTGAAACTTGAATTCATATTAAAATATCAAATTGGGTCATTTTCAAACTTTAACTTTCCTAAACATAACATTATAGTGATAGTTTTTTTAATTAGTTCTCGTTGTTCAATATGCTTTGTTTTTTTCATGTTTCTTATTTCATATATTGTATCTTCCTCACCGTCCTATTCAAAGAAAAGTGAGGTGTGGATCAGCTGGGTTAGGTTTAGGTGGGTCATTGACTGAGCAGACACAAATATATGGACAGTATGATGTACAAACTCCCTAGAGCAGAATTGGGGGGGGGGGTTGCGGTTCTAACCATTTTGGCCAAACAGATGAACCAGCAGTACACGACGTACATAGATATAGATATAGACATGCACAGGGGGGGGGGGGGGGGGGGGGGGGGGGGGGCAGGGTATCGTTGTTCACCGGCAACTGGAAGCTTCACAGCTTAAATAACTGCAGATTAGAAAAGACTTGGAGCCGCACGGTGCGGGCCAGGCGAAGGTGATGGGGATTTGGGGGAAAGGTCATGACAATAGATAGGGATATAGATATATATAAATTCTGCAGTGTGTTTTCACTGGACAAGAAAACCTTCTCATGAATCACTGAGTAACAGACGAACGACACAGAGAGTGTGTGTGTGTGTGTGTGTTGTAACTGCTCACTCCTCTTCTTCCTCTTTCAGTTGACACAGACATTGCATCAGTTTCAGACGTTGGTTTCATTTCTCTGTTTTTACTGATTTTCCTCTGATTTGACTCTTTACTCTGTCCTGTGTTTCCAGCTCTGTGATTGGACGTCCTGTTTCCAGCTCTGTGATTGGACGTCCTGTTTCCAGCTCTGTGATTGGACGTCCTGTTTCCAGCTCTGTGATTGGACGTCCTGTTTCCAGCTCTGTGATTGGACGTCCTGTTTCCAGCTCTGTAATTGGACGTCCTATGTTTCCAGCTCTGTAATTGGACGTCCTATGTTTCCAGCTCTGTAATTGGACGTCCTATGTTTCCAGCTCTATGGTTGGCTGACTTCCTCCGTCCTTGCCCATGACCTCCATTATTTTTTTTGCTTCATTCAATATATTTCTCCTTAATATAAAGACTTTCATGTAATTTGACTTTACAATAAAACATGCCCTTTCCATTATTTCTAGGTAATTATGATCATATTTTACTGCTCTGACATAATGTAGATCTAATTGTTCTTTATGTAGAACCTGAATTCAAATTATTTTTACACCACTAACGTCTTCATTGTTATTCATCTTCGAGGCCAGATTGGACACTTTGATGGACCACATTTGGTCCCCGGGCCTTGTGTTTCACACTTGTGCTCTGCATCCTGAATATCTGGTGTGGAAGTAGCGGTGGAGGCTAATATCTGTGACAGAACCTTCTGTCCATACATTACCTCCATCCAGTCGAAAGGAGACGGGGCATGTTCATCAGTCGTCATGGAAACACGAACATTAGGCCTGTGGCTTCAGGTTGGACCCCCCCCTCCTCCCCTGTTTTCAAATCCTATTAGAGCAGCAGCGGATCACAGGACTTTAAACCCCCCTGTGGAAAACACTAAGGCCGTGTTTAACACCACATACTACATACTTCTACTATTCATACTCCATATTATACTTCCTACTCAGCGAACACAAAGCATTTATACTGTTGTGTACTACAATGCATTATGCTCTTTTCTGAGCAAAAATCAACAGGGTGTAACTATTTAGTCAAAAATATGACTAACATGAATGATAACATTTGTAAACGCGAAAAAGATATTTGTCAGTTATAAAAGGGAATTTAAAAAAAATAATGCAAAATGTGCAGGCATATATGACATTTCACATATGCATGTGGCTTCAAACATTTATGAGAAGTCTGAAAACTGCATTTTCAGATCATCCAACACATGCTTGTATCCATTCTTCTACTTGCGTAATTTTGAGATTTGTTTCATCCTTTCCTTTTGAATCCACACACAAGAGTTCTTCTTGTTCTTCTCCCCCCTCTGCACCAGGTGGTGATGTTTTCCTATCTGTTCAAACAATAGCAACAATGTTAGGAGCGGGTTAGAGGGGGTGGGGCTTAAGCACGATAGCGCGCTTCTAGGAGAGTGGAGGTGGCCCTCTGTTGACTACAGCCATTATCTCCTACTGGTCCATTATCTTCTACAGGTCCATTGTCTTCTACTGGTCCATTGTCTTCTACTGGTCCATTGTCTCCTACTGGTCCATATCTTCTACTGGTCATTATCTTCTACTGGTCCATTATCTTCTACTGGTCCATTATCTTCTACTGGTCCATTATCTTCTACTGGTCCATTGTCTCCTACTGGTCCATTGTCTCCTACTGGTCCATTGTCCTCGACTGGTCCATTGTCCTCTGGTCCTCTGCTGGTCCATTGTCTTCTACTGGTCCATTGTCTTCTGCTGGACCATTGTGTTCTACTGGTCCATTGTCTCCTACTGGTCCATTATCTTCTACTGGTCCATTGTCTCCTACTGGTCCATTATCTTCTACTGGTCCATTGTCTTCTACTGGTCCATTGTCTTCTACTGGTCCATTGTCTCCTACTGGTCCATTATCTTCTACTGGTCCATTGTCTTCTACTGGTCCATTGTCTTCTACTGGTCCATTATCTCCTACTGGTCCATTATCTTCTACAGGTCCATTGTCTTCTACTGGTCCATTGTCTTCTACTGGTCCATTGTCTCCTACTGGTCCATTATCTTCTACTGGTCCATTGTCTCCTACTGGTCCATTATCTTCTACTGGTCCATTATCTTCTACTGGTCCATTGTCTCCTACTGGTCCATTGTCTCCTACTGGTCCATTGTCCTCGACTGGTCCATTGTCCTCTGCTGGTCCATTGTCTTCTACTGGTCCATTGTCTTCTGCTGGACCATTGTGTTCTACTGGTCCATTGTCCTCTGCTGGTCCATTGTCTCCTACTGGTCCATTGTCTTCTACTGGTCCATTGTCTCCTACTGGTCCATTGTCTCCTACTGGTCCATTGTCTCCTACTGGTCCATTATCTTCTACTGGTCCATTGTCTTCTACTGGTCCATTATCTTCTACTGGTCCATTGTCTCCTACTGGTCCATTGTCTTCTGCTGGTCTATTATCTTCTACTGGTCCATTGTCCTCTACTGGTCCATTGTCTCCTACTGGTCCATTGTCCTCTACTGGTCCATTGCCTTCTGGCTGGTCCATTGTCTTCTACTGGTCCATTGTCTCCTACTGGTCCATTGTCCTCGACTGGTCCATTGTCCTCTGCTGGTCCATTGTCTTCTACTGGTCCATTGTCTTCTGCTGGTCCATGGTGTTCTACTGGTCCATGGTGTTCTACTGGTCCATTGTCCTCTGCTGGTCCATTGTCTCCTACTGGTCCATTGTCCTCTACTGGTCCATTGTCTTCTACTGGTCCATTGTCTTCTACTGGTCCATTGTCTCCTACTGGTCCATTGTCTTCTGCTGGTCCATTGTCTTCTACTCGTCCATTGTCTTCTACTGGTCCATTGTCTCCTACTGGTCCATTGTCTCCTGCTGGTCTATTATCTTCTACTGGTCCATTGTCTTCTACTGGTCCATTGTCCTCTGCTGGTCCATTGTCTTCTGCTGGTCCATTGTCCTCTACCTGGTCCATTGCCTTCTGCTGGTCCATTGTCTTCTACTGGTCCATTGTCTCCTACTGGTCCATTGTCCTCGACTGGTCCATTGTCCTCTGCTGGTCCATTGTCTTCTACTGGTCCATTGTCTTCTGCTGGTCCATTGTGTTCTACTGGTCCATTGTCCTCTGCTGGTCCATTGTCTCCTACTGGTCCATTGTCCTCTACTGGTCCATTGTCTTCTACTGGTCCATTGTCTTCTACTGGTCCATTGTCTCCTACTGGTCCATTGTCTTCTGCTGGTCCATTGTCTTCTACTCGTCCATTGTCTTCTACTGGTCCATTGTCTCCTACTGGTCCATTGTCTTCTACTGGTCCATTATCTTCTACTGGTCCATTGTCTTCTACTGGTCCATTGTCCTCTGCTGGTCCATTGTCTTCTATTATCAGATCTACTGATCAGAAAATGTAGTTTTAACACTTCACACTTCATAAATGACTGCACATTTTAGATTCCCATTTAGAAGTCACAAATATCCTTTTTGCACTTACAAATGTTATCATTTGTTTGGATCGCGGGTGTCGCATTCAAATATTTTTGACTATATAGTTCTTCCATAAGGGTAAGCACACACTCTCACACACACACACACACACTAACACACACACACACACACACTAACACACTAACCCACACACACACACGAAAACACACACACTAACACACACACACTACCCACACACACACACACTAACACACTAACCCATACACACACACGAAAACACACACGCTAACCCACACACACACACACACTAACACACGAACACACACACACTAACACACTAACCCCCCCCCCACACACACACACACACTAACACACGAACCCACACACAACACACACACACACACACACACACAAACACACACACTAACCCACACGCACTCACACTAACCAACACACACACACACATACACATACACACACACACACACATATACACACACACACACACACACACACACATACACACACACACACACACACACACACACTTAACTAGATCACTCTCAGAGTTCAGACCTCAGTGAAGCAGCACCACTCTGCCAAGGTTTGGATCTGGGATCTTATTTATAAACAAGTGTTCTGTGTTTGTTAACAATTCATTTTATCAGTCATTAACAATCCTTTAGAGGGTTTAAAAACATTCCCAGAAATCCTGGGGGTCCTGTTTTTTCACATATGTCCATTTCAATATTCGAGCACGTATGACGTCACTCTGACGTTATGTGACGTCGCACAACGACCAAATGTCACATGTTAGATCTAATGTTAAATATGAAGCACAAGATATTGTCTGATTTAACTAAATATGTCAATAACCTGCTTCAAGGTAACGGTCATACATTTACCAAATATACCATTGGTGCCACGTCATGTGACGTCTTTACGTGACGTCATGTTATCTCATCTGAGGTCAGAAGGTCAGATGAAGTGAATGAAAAAAAACAGCTGATACTATCTGGTCTGATCTGAGATATCACCACTGATGTGTTTGAACTGTTGACCTTCACTGGCACCTTGACCTTTGACCTTTAGAGATCAAAATGTAATTTTTTCTTCCTTGACACATCAATCACTCTGAAAGTTTCATCCAAATCCAATTTTTGAGTTATCTTGCTGACAAACAAAAAGACAGACAAATAAACAAACATGACCTCCTTTACAGAGGTAAAAATACACACACCGTATATATATATATATATATATATATATATATATATATATATATATATATATATATATATATATATATATATATATATATATGTATGTATAATGGTGTTGCCTGATATTTCTAGTAATTTGTAAAAGTAGTAAGTCAGTACATTTGTGTTATATGAAAAACTATGAAAATATTGATGTGTAATAAAGATATTGAGCCGAAAACTTTCAGTTTATGGGATGTTGTGTAAATGCCAATATGGGTACTAAACCAACAAAAATATAAAGACAACATTTATATTAAGTTAAAGTCCCATTAGCCTATTATATTATCATTATTTTATGTTATAAGTCTCCATTTTCGTTATCACATAACAATAACAACTTCACTTTTCTTTATTTGTGTTACTATTATTATCATTAATTATGCTCTACGTTATAATGCAGGTGAACTCAAACAAGCCTTATGACTTTTTGTCTGCCTCTAGTACATTTATTATCTGTAGGTTATATACTTTTTATATTCAGTTTTATTTGTGTATCTGATATTTACTTTCTGTAATTCTGCTTTATATGTGCAAATAAAATAAACAATTAAGAGCTGTAGAATAAGTGTCACTGGACTTAGAATTATAGAGGAAAGGGTTAAATGTATCATATTTTGTAAATCTTAACTGTTGATTTGTGAATTTAAAAAATATTATAATGATTTTAATTCCATTTTATTTAATGAATTCTGATTAATGAGCATGAATGGGTGCAAATGTAATTGACTTGATTTCATTATTTTTTATTAGTTCGGTTTGAGACAACAATCAAATCAAGTCCTGGACTGAATGTGGACACTTTTTATTCTTTTATTTATTTATTATTCTTTTATTTTTATTTTTATTTTTTTGGGGGGGGGGGTCTTTTCTCTTCTTGGGTGTTTGGTGTGAGCAGTGCCCGTGGACCTCCTCCAGACCCTCCCCCCTCCCCCAGGCCTTTCCGGTGCCGTGTCCCCTCCTTTTCTCCATGTGTTATTCAAATTGAAGCACAGCAGGGACACGCGGGTTGATGACGTAACCAAACTTGTGGAGCAGCTGTGAACAGAGCAGGAGCGCAGACACAGCCGTGGACTGACGCACCGTGGATGTGGAGCAGGAGCACGCGCCGTGGAATGACACACTGTGGATGTGGAGCGGGAGCGCGCGCCGTGGACCGTGGACTTGGTGTGCTAGTGTTCTGTTTGGGACCGTTCGGACGGTAAGTCTGCATCTGCCCGTTTGTTCCCGGTACTACCTTGAGGTTCTGTCCGTGGGTCCGTGTGTCACTCTTGGGTTTGTCTGTGGAAAGTTGTCTCGCGTGTTCCACAGCCCACGGTTTTCGGACCCACTCAGCTGTTTCTGATTAAAACACACTGGATTCAACTGGAAACTTTGTTGCGCAAGTCTCTGAACGCACCACGGGCTTCTGTCTGTGGGTCATGTGGTCCACGATGTCCACTGACCCCAACCCCTCGGCACGGCTCTGGTCCGGGGGCTATAACCCGGTCCTGGTCTATAACCCGGTTCTGGTCCGGGTCGCCGCTCAGTCTGCGCGTGCGTGGTTGTTCCGTTCCAGTGGGGATGATGCTGGAACACGTGGGTTCTCCTGGTTCCGCCGTGGAACAGTATACGGCTCGTGCAGCCAATGCGCGGGCGCTCTTTGCTTCCACGGGTGACCGTCGTGTGTCAGAATCGGAACCAGTTCGGATGGTCCTGACCATCACGGTACGCGCGTGCCTGTCGGAGCCGAAGTTGGCAATAGGCGCGTGCATTGGCGGGGTCAACGGATGCACATGTGTCTGCGCGTGCTTGTCAGTGTTCCTCAATTCTCCTTTCACCGTGTTCCGGTGTTTGTAACACACAGACACACAGTTTAGTTAGATTATAGTTAGATTATAGTTAGATTATAGTTAGATTACAGTTAGATTATAGTTAGATTATAGTTAGATTACAGTTAGATTACAGTTAGATTATAGTTAGATTACAGTTAGATTATAGTTAGATTACAGTTAGATTATAGTTAGATTATAGTTAGATTACAGTTAGATTATAGTTAGATTATAGTTAGATTATAGTTAGATTACAGTTAGATTATAGTTAGATTACAGTTAGATTATAGTTAGATTACAGTTAGATTATAGTTAGATGTTAATTAGATTGCAGTTGCATTACAGTTATATTCATTAGTTTATAGTTAGGTTACAGTTGTTAGTTAGATATCAGTTCTATAAAATTTAGATTATAGTTACATTACAGTTGGATTAGTTAGATTATAGTTATTTTACAATTAGATTGCACTTAATTATTTAGATTATAGTTAGATTACAGTTAGGTTATAGGTACATGTATATTACAGTTAGATTAAATTTAGATTACAGTTGGATTAAAGTTATATTACACTTAGATTAGTTAGAGGGTCGATATGACTTCAATTTTATGATCATTTCAGCAGTTTTACCTCTGGTGGGATAAATGTAATGTTCTGAACTATTTATAGATTATATATGAAGTATCAGTTTAGTGGTACAGTGGTAAGTGTTTCCTATAACATGTTTGGTTATTATTATTGTTAATAATAATAATAATAATAATAATAATTAATTATTTTGAATGAATGAATCTGCCTTACACATTTTTTGTTCCCATATTGTTGGAATTCTTTCTAGAACAGTTTGACCTGCCCAGTGTCACACATCCTGTTCGTTCAGTTTGGGCCTAATCTGCAACAGTTGGCATTTAAATCAACTGAACCCTCATCACCTGGAATGTAGTGGCTGTAGACGCTCATGGATCCAGACTTTATATTCACAAGCATATGCCGCTCGTTGACATTTGGCGGGATGTTTTGTTCCATCTCAGGCGTACATCAGATCAGCCTCGAAAGTAAATTATCGGTGAGACAAGGAAAGACGGCGACAGGAGAAAATGAGTAGCAGAGATGATGAAAGGAGGGTCGGTTATGCTCATTATGTTCCTGCGTTCAAAGGCTTCACTGATGTGAGCACAAACTGCAGAGCACTGGAGGCTAATGCCAACACTAAAACGAGTCACTGAATGAACTGCGCTGCACTGGAGGCTAAAGCTAACAGTAAAACATGTCACTGAATGGAACTGCGCAGCACTGGAGGCTAAAGCTAACAGTAAAACATGTCACTGAATGGAACTGCGCAGCACTGGAGGCTAAAGCTAACAGTAAAACATGTCACTGAATGAACTGCGCTGCACTGGAGGCTAAAGCTAACAGTAAAACATGTCACTGAATGGAACTGCGCAGCACTGGAGGCTAAAGCTAACAGTAAAACATGTCACTGAATGAACTGCGCAGCACTGAAGGCTAAAGCTAACAGTAAAACATGTCACTGAATGGAACTGCGCAGCACTGGAGGCTAAAGCTAACAGTAAAACATGTCACTGAATGGAACTGCGCAGCACTGGAGGCTAAAGCTAACAGTAAAACATGTCACTGAATGGAACTGCGCAGCACTGGAGGCTAAAGCTAACAGTAAAACATGTCACTGAATGGAACTGCGCAGCACTGGAGGCTAAAGCTAACAGTAAAACATGTCACTGAATGGAACTGCGCAGCACTGGAGGCTAAAGCTAACAGTAAAACATGTCACTGAATGAACTGCGCTGCACTGGAGGCTAAAGCTAACAGTAAAACATGTCACTGAATGGAACTGCGCAGCACTGGAGGCTAAAGCTAACAGTAAAACATGTCACTGAATGAACTGCGCAGCACTGAAGGCTAAAGCTAACAGTAAAACATGTCACTGAATGGAACTGCGCAGCACTGGAGGCTAAAGCTAACAGTAAAACATGTCACTGAATGGAACTGCGCAGCACTGGAGGCTAAAGCTAACAGTAAAACATGTCACTGAATGAACTGCGCTGCACTGGAGGCTAAAGCTAACAGTAAAACATGTCACTGAATGGAACTGCGCAGCACTGGAGGCTAAAGCTAACAGTAAAACATGTCACTGAATGAACTGCGCAGCACTGAAGGCTAAAGCTAACAGTAAAACATGTCACTGAATGAACTGCGCTGCACTGGAGGCTAAAGCTAACAGTAAAACATGTCACTGAATGAACTGCGCAGCACTGAAGGCTAAAGCTAACAGTAAAACATGTCACTGAATGGAACTGCGCAGCACTGGAGGCTAAAGCTAACAGTAAAACATGTCACTGAATGGAACTGCGCAGCACTGGAGGCTAAAGCTAACAGTAAAACATGTCACTGAATGAACTGCGCTGCACTGGAGGCTAAAGCTAACAGTAAAACATGTCACTGAATGGAACTGCGCAGCACTGGAGGCTAAAGCTAACAGTAAAACATGTCACTGATTGAACTGCGCTGCACTGGAGGCTAAAGCTAACAGTAAAACATGTCACTGAATGAACTGCGCAGCACTGGAGGCTAACGCTAATGCTAATGCTGGGGGACAGTGATACACTCCTAAAAGAAGAAATAATGAACAACATCCACAAAAATGAACAAATTTGCAAAATACTTTCTAATAATTTACAAAATAATCAAGACAATAAAAAAAAATCAACAATTAGGGAAGAAAATCAACAAAAAATATGGAAGAAAATGAACAAAATAAGCAATAAAATGTACAAAAGAGGAGAAATTCTGAAAGAAAAATTCACAAAGTAATCAAGAAAATTAAAACAAAAAAATTAGTTAAGAAAATGACCATAATATGGAGGAAAATGAAAAAACGGAACAAACACTGGTCTACAGTCAGAAACTTCTGACTGTTTGTGATAAGGAAAAGTCAAGTCTTAAATGAAGTTTCCAGGATAAGTCTGGCCTCAAAATGTGACATTTTATTTGTAATTTAGTGCTTTACTGTACTGATTATTGTGTTAATTTTATTGAATATTTGTGTTAATTTTCCTGACTTTTTGTTCATTGTATTTAATTTTATTGAATATTTTTATTTTTGTTAATTTTACTGACTATTTTTGTTCATTGTAATGGTTTTGTTCCTTTTTGTTTAAGAATTTTCTTATTTTTGTCCATTTTGTGTATTATTTTGGTCTTTTTTTCTTTCTTAACACCGTCCAATAACACTGGTCTACAGTCAGAAGCTTCTGGAATCAAACTAATGAAATGTTCCCACGTGTGTTAGTGAAAAAGAAATCTCAGATCTACCAGGTCTACTTCAAACACTGTCTGCACATTATGATCCATTCACTTTACAGTTTTTTTTCTAGTGGAATATTTACTAATCCATTGTATGCATGTACATAAACCAGCATATATGTCGAATAACTGCTCTTTATTTACTCAATTTAAAATAGTTTTGAACATTTCTTTCTCTGTTTATTCCAAGTTATGAAAATGTTCAACACATTCATGGAGACACTGTAAAAATGTGATTATTTTTCCTTCTGGTTTTTTATGTGTAGAACTGTTTTACTATTGCAGCTGTTTTTATATTTTACCACTGAAACTGAGTCCACTACCACCTGACACTGCATTTACACACCCACTGTATTCAACTCTACTTTACTATTCAATTCTACAAAAGCAGTCTGATTCCTATGCTAAACCTCCTCAACAGGTAATTAGCTAATTAGCTCATTAGCATACCTACCTATTCAGGTAACCCTACATAGCCTATATGACAACTGCAGTATTCACTTACACAGTTGAAATGAAAAATGTACCTCACGTGATGCGATTGGCTAGAGCCACTGGGGGGAAGGGAGGGCCTTCCAGGCACAGCTGCCTTAGAGGCTAGGTTGGGGGCTCAAAACCCAATCAAGCCAATTCTAGTAGAATATTTGACTTTTCTGCACTCTATTCAACTCGACTACTCTATTCTACTCTCTTATTCCTTGCTTGTATTCATATCTTTCGGGGGATGTTGGTATGTTTACACAGTAGTGCCATGGGGACCTCTGTTACCATGGAGACCAAAATTCAGATTCACACAAGGATTACATTTAAACGTAGGTCCCCACTAGTAAAACACACATTTGTGTTAAGTATGCAAATGTATGAGAATGATCTGATTTAAAAAATTAACACAATTCAATGGAATATTTGTTTAGTTTCAAGTTGATTTGTCGAATGTGTTGAATCAACATGTTTTATATATTTATCATTTCTTTTTTGTGTAATTTGTTTTGGTAAATTTTAGTTTTATCACATTTTAAAAATATTTTTTCTCATGTTTTTTTGTTTTCTGTTTTAATGAGGATTAATGAAAGAAATTCTAATTTAAAGTGTCATCATTTGACAGCACGACTATAAATGTATTAACAAATTTTTGCAGATGTCCCCATAAAGCAGGAGTCAAACGGATGCAAAGGGAAACTTTTACAGAGTCCCCATGAATCGTTTGTGTGTGTTTGATCATGTCTGAATGTCTTCAGTCGGGCATGTGCAGATGTGTTTACAGCTGACAGCTCTGAGCCTGTTTCACAGCCCTGCCCCCTGCTGGGTTCCAGTGGGAGGGGCTTCCTGCAGCATGTGTGGAGGACACCACACCTCCACAGGAGCTCCTGCCACATGCCCGTTCATCCTCACATGCCCGTCTGTGTCCTCCAGTGTAGGTTCATACCAATGTTCCCATAAAGATAGGAATAATAAAAGTACACACACACACACAGGAGCAGTGAGGGACACAAACTTGACAGCAAAACAAGCTAGTAAATCTGCTACTTATTGCCTGCTATCGATTAACCGGTGAATTAATTGCTCTATTTCTGTGTGATAGTTATTTTTTTGCTCATGCTAAAATCTGAAAAGATGCTTAGATGTTAAAGCTGTTAAATGTGGAGGTCATCCAGCAGAAGGTGCAGAACTGACTGAATATTGGATGCAGACGTCCTCTTAACCTACGATATTCCATCATTGATGGATTTTTCTTTTTTTTTTTTTTTTAATGATGGAAAATTGTGACGGTCGTCCATCATTTTGACAGATTAAAATACTGAAGATAATCGACCAAAGAAAGTTTAATATAGAAGCTACTGACAGGGCGACTGCTCTGGCTGTGAAGTTGAATGTATTTATCAAATGTCTGAACATTGAATGTAAAAGAGAGAAATGCATATGATAACGCTGTTGAAAACTACATTTCAATGACTCCTTCTCCCAGAGGCTCATGGGAAGGAAGTATTTTCTTCAAGGGCAAAACTTTGTCTTTCGATCACAGTGTCCTTGATGACCTCGTTCTAGACGAAAAATCACTGTTTATGTTCAGGGAAATAAATGTTGGGTGAATAGGAATTGATTAATGTATCTTGCATACCTTCACGGTTGCGGCCCGCGGCCTATGTCTACACCAAATCTGCTGCTTTTGTTTAATTCTTGTTCTACAACCAGCAGCAGGTAAATGTGTTCTTCTGGGAAACTCCAGTTCAGTTCTTAACCGGAGTAAAGACAATAATTTGAATTTCTAAGTGCATGTGAACATAGTGAGTTGATGGAAACCAGTTTTCACTCTAATCTTATTTTTATAACTTGGTCCAAACTGACCCGAACAACACGAAGGTCAGATTTTCCACCAAAGCTTTTCATAATTTAGTGAAAACACTTTTTTTTCATTATTTTGTTGAACTAGAGCTTCCAAAAAAAGTCAAAAAACATTGATTTGATTCATGGAAGTGTTTTGAAAGTTAGAATGTGTGGATGCTGACGCAAATACCAGAGGAGTTTATACACAGACTCTAGTGAACTGGACCTGGGTCCATGTGGTTCTGCTGGATCTGGACATGGAAGGATTCTGGTGCTGGTTGGTTGGTTTCAGAGACAGTTGGTCTGTTTCGTATTTACCTCTGCCAAGGAGGTTGTTTTTGCCAGAATCTGTCTGTCTGTTGGTTCGCAACATAACTCCAAAAGTTTGGGATTTTGATGAAATTTTCAGGGTATATTGGGAATGGGGACATCTGGAAATGATTAGATTTTGGTGGTGATCTGGGGGGGATGTCTGCGCTCTGAGTGCTTTTCTAGTTATAGTATTATTATATATAATACTGATTATATTCTGAGTCAATATTGTCTTCTCATTCCCCTGGCAGTGAATGAGTTAATTATTGTTTGGTGACAGCCTGAAGGGCCATAGGTGCAAAATTTTCAGGGTATGTTGGGAATGGGGAGATCTGGAAATGATTAGATTTTGGT